>JARK01001436.1:423463-463477 GCA_000688135.1 Ancylostoma ceylanicum | reverse complement strand
CCCCCCCCCCCCTCCCGCTCCTGATTTTCAGCGAATAAACAAACTTATCAAGTAAGGTATCCTGGGAACAGAGCTATTTGTAGTCGATAAGCACTTTACTCATTTCTATGAATAAAGGGGCATTTTTCTGCTCGTCTGTGCACTCCTTCTCCTTCATGCTCTCTAGCTTAGTTGATTTTTCATGCCTTTTCTTGCGCTCTCAATGGAGTTACTCTATGAGAAAGGCGGTCACACTTCCTGGATACTTGAATAGCTTCCTTTTTGGGTAAAAATTATCCGCATAGCTCCATAAAATGTGGACAACCTTTATGAAAGCCACTAACAATTGCCGATTTCCTGTCAGCACTAAAAGCACAGCTGAAAGCCACAGCTGCATGTAAGCTCGCCCCGAAAGTGCATCCCAGCAGTCGGCTGCAGCTGACGATTCAGGAAATCTTAGCTAGTTTCACTAATGAGGCCGATTCAGGGCTAGTGAGATGACGCCCCGCCCATCGCACAGGGTGCCCAGCATCTCTCAGCCACAGCTCACTCATCTCTACCCGTAGCCTAGATGCCTTCACCTCCGCCTTGTTAATAGACATTGCTATTCAAAGCTTTCCTCTCGAATATTCGAATAGTCGAATATTTTTCGGTAGTGCTTGGAACAAAATACAACTGAGAAAATCGCTTTTTTTTCGATTGTCGTGCCTTTTTTTCGGGTTTCTAATGTACCAACTATTCGAACAACCGATCATTTTTGAATTTTTCATCAATTAAACATTCAACTAGCAAAAGTATCGTTTTAAAATTTTTTATTAAACTATTAAAATGAATACAAATATAAAAGTATTAATATAGTAAATAATGATTAAGATTTTATCAAATTTTATTGAAGTATTTTCATGTTATTGTGTTCACATTTTTTATATCTTCTTATATTTATATATTTTTTTTTTATATATGTTTATTTTTTTATTTTATATATTATATACATTTCTATTTATTTTCATGTGTTCAAATATTCGTCCTAAACCGAAAACGAATTATTCCATTATGACTTGGGTCACCAGAGATTAGGCTGGCGCATCGATCAATATCTATCCTTTTCATGTGGATGTATTTACTTTTTCCATTAATATTCATGAAAACCCATTGACTACTCATGACAACCGAATTAAACAATACTTATCCGTATTCATAGATCAATATCTATCCTTTTCATGCATGCTGCGCAGTTTGTTTTTACATCACCCTCCCGTTCCCAAAAACTCGACTCAGTGAATGAGAATTGGGGAAAAATATTCGGGAAACTTGGGAAATTCCGGAAATTCCATATGTCACGAGAGAACAGGTTGGCGCATCGATCAATACCTATCTTTTCCACGTGTGCGCAAACTGAAGGAAATGTCTACTTTTTTCCACTGATATCGCATGAAAATCCATTACCTAGCCATGCTACTCGAATTAAACTGTACTTATCCGTAGTCGTGAATCAATACCTATCCTTTCCATTTGTGCTGAGCATAGCTTATTATTATGTTTCCATTTCTTTTTCCCAAAAACAATTAATCAAACGACTGGAAAATTTGTGGGAAAAATTGACGGGAAAAATTATATGAGAGCTTGAAAAAGATATTTCTATCATTAATGAAATGTTTTAAAACCATATCCATAAATCTATACTGCTGACTAAACACAGGAAATCCAGGACCCAAGAACATCGTTAACATTCTGATGAAATCGACAAATGATCGATGAGATGATTCAAAAAAATCCTATCTCTGAATGGATACGCTAAATAAATACGCTTGGAAATTTTCCATGGCAGCTAAAAAATTTTTATAAAACCCCTATAAATTCCAGAAACCCGCAAGGATATTAATTAGACACCTATGAAACGATAACTACTGATAGGCACAATAAGAACTGACAGTAATGAACTACATAGATGTCATCGATCAATACTCATCTTGAACGCGCAGCCGAGATAGCGGCCACTTCGTTTCTTTTTTTCAAATCACTCATGGATGAAATGGAGAAATTAACAAAAGAAAAAACAATCGAGGAAGGTTCGAGACTAAAAAAGACAGGAAAGAAACAAAAATTTTTTAAAAGATTCCTTTCATTTATAATTATTATTAATATCAATATGTATATCATAATCGATTTTGTTTAACATGTATAATTATTTTAATTATTAGAAAAACATGAGAGAGTAAAACAAAGTATGCATGGGACACATATCCGCCTGTTGACCTATTACCCTTTTCCACAAAGATCTTGCAGAATCAATCAATCAATAACTAGCCTTTTCCAGTTATTGATTGATCGGTCTGCACACCTGAATGGATAGGAATTCTCATAGCCCCAAATACAGGCAAAATGCGACGTATATCATATTTTCTAGAGAAGTTTTACGCGAATAATTTCTTATATTTGTTATGTCATAAAAATCCTAATTTCAGTCAATAAACATAAAATTACTGGAAAACTGTATTAATCGATATTATGGATACTTTAAAAAATAAAAAAAATCTCACGGGATATTTGCGAGTTGCATGAAAGTGCCTTTTGAGAAACAGATTAAAAAACACTGAGAAACTGGACAATCTGTTGATCTCCCGATGACGTCATCACTGACCCTTCTTTTCAAGTACTGTAACGATTTGCTCTGAGGAACGAGTGCACGTGACTTGTATTGATTTTTATGAGAGTCGTTAAAGTGAGGGTGGAGACGATGTTTTCGGACTTTATGGGCGGTCGTAAAGCCGTCAGCCGATGAACGACACCCATGGGTGGCGTTTCTGCAGCACGATGGAACACTACAAGTGCGTCGTTAAGCAAAAATCAATAAAATCACTAATGCTAATCGGGATCCTCCTATATAAAGGATAAAGGATAAAGTGGTCGGCGTTGATCAATCCCGTCACGAGGGATGCGCCACGCATTCAACTTCATCTGAACATTGTAGAGGCGTTGAATGCGTATGTGCCCTGTGCAGTGACTTGCGGGGGGCATCCGATGAACCAAGTCAGTGCTTCATCCTCCCAGACTCCTCTGGTACCAATTTACGACCCCGGAGAGGATGGATGGCTTGGTTGGCCACGGGCGCGGGATCGAACCATCGACCTTGTGCGTACGCAGCGAGCCTCTTACCACTGCGTCACACGCGCCCATCCTCCTATATATTCATAATAAACGCCCGGAAGTTAGTGGTCACATGATAGCATTCACATAATAAATCCGGAAAAAAACTACAAATCTCAGGGATTTTCGGGGTATTTCTTGGGGTTAACTATGTATTCAAAACAGATACAGTAATCCCACCGAATACTGTAGGTTTACGGTGAGATGCCCCAGACTACGCCTTTCCACATTAATATCGAAAAGTCCTGTCACCACAAAAATAAAATTAAGGAGAAACTCAACAATCTCAGCCGTTTTATGAGGTGTCCCAAAAGTCGCGCATAGATCCATATAGCAGCTAATGGAGCTATTAAAATAAGATCTTATGCGGATTTTGCCCATTGGATGTCATTTCAAGAATATCCAACGAATTCGGAATCATAGGTGCGATAGAGGGAAGCAGGGGTCTCCGAAGTGAAGGGGGTCTGAGGGGTCTAAGGGTCGTTAATCGTGCCTAAAGTGAAGGGGGTCTGCAGCGGAATTGGCAGCGGCGGCGTGATGAGTCATCATTTCGACGATTAAGATCTCACTCAAATTTCAATTAAAAACCACACAAAATACTCATTATTTCAAAAATGGGAGAGTCTGAGCAACACCAGCATTCAGCATTCCATATCCTACCTCCTGGTGTCAAATACCCTATAGTTCACCCACAGCATCCTTCTCCCTTTTGGGAATGCTGAAAACTGGCAAAAAATGGCTACTTTTCCCTTATAGCTCCCTCACTACAAACTTTGACATATCACTGAAGAGTACATATGAGCAATTATCCATGGCATTACACCTACACCAATTGTTATTTCTTCTGGAAGAATGTGCTGAGTTGCTCCCGAGGAAAATGAAGGGTGCCGGAGCCGGCCCTTAACAACGGCTCAGTCGCCGCTCTGCGCCTCTTCCGTCATCGCACTGCCTTTTCTTTCTCTGACCAGTGGCCAGAGCCAAAGTACTGGTTTTGGCTCTTCCCCCTCCCGCACAACGCAGAACGGACTTTCACCCATCATATTATACAGTGCGTTTCATAATTATAGGACACCCCCTGAATTTCCCACTTCCAGGTTTTCCTCTGGCAATGGAATTTTCCCTCTAGTACCACAGTGATCAGCACTTGAAATAACCTTGGTACCCGATTTTTGAGCTCACGGCAGCAACCCTGGTTTTTTAAAACTTATTTTTCTCTTTCCGCACACTTCGCGGTCATGATGCACCTTAGATCCTAACAAGTTTATTTGCCGCAAAATCGAATTCACGGAATTTCGATAATTTGTGGAGCATCTATGGACCACACTGATTCCATACAGCCCGCTGCTCCTGCTCGTTAGAAGGGATCTGAGGACATGTGCGTCGATAGACATCGAACATGCAAAACTGCCTATCCCAATTTCTCGGCCGCTGATTGCTGCCGGAGGTGNTGTGATCAGCACCTTAAATAACCTTGGTACCCAATTTTTGAGCTCACGGCAGCAACCCTGGTTTTTTTAAACTTATTTTTCTCTTTCCGCACACTTCGCGGTCATGATGCACCTTCAGATCCTGACAAGTTTATTTGCCGCAAGATCGAATTCACGGAATTTCGATAATTTGTGGAGCATCTATGGACCACACTGATTCCCGCTGCTCCTGCTCGTTAGAAGGAATCTGAGGACATGTGCGTCGATAGACATCGAACATGCAAAACTGCCTATCCCAATTTCTCGGCCGCTGATTGCTGCCGGAGGTGCATTCAAAATTGGCTGTCAAGGATCGACAGCCGTCTCACTTTAGAAATACAGTTAGCACTAGTCACAGACTGCTCCGTTGGCTTTGCTAGGTGGTGATCCAAGCGGGCAACATTAGCCCGACAACGAGTTTTTCCCATATTTCTTTACTAAAACCTGCGGATGGGTGATTCAAACTGACGGGTATTACTCGGAGTTTTCTGAGGTCCGTCGCTGCCAGACCAGACACCGTCCTCTGCTTGCTCAAGTGTCTGCTCTGCACGAAATAGACAGTAATTGGTGACATGTAGGGAACAAAATGTCACAGTTGATAAAGTGACCAAATCCTGCTCCAAGTACTGTGGTTGGTCATGAATGAGGTGACTATGTACTAGACTTCGTAATTATGGTAAACGGGAGAGTCGTTGACATGATAACGGAAGACAGTCAAGACCTTCATGAAAAGGAATTTTTTCGAGGTTGCTGTAGGATTTTTGGATTCACTTCCCGCCGAAAGCAGACCTGGCCAGTAGTAGACTGGAACATGGTCTTACAGCGAAAGACATCAGAAAATCCCAGCGAACAATTTTCGTCATCTTGAGCCACCGTTTCGCGGATTTTAGTAAGAAAATGTGGGAAGACCTCTATGTCGGGCGAGTGTTGCCTACTTAGATTGCCACCTAGCAAAGCCAACGGAGCAGCCTGTGACTAGTGCTAATTGTATTTCTAAAGTAGGACTACTATGGGCCCTTCTTAGCCACTTTTGAGTGCACCTCCGTCAGCAATGAGCGGGTGAGAAGTTGAGATAGGCAGTCTTGCATGTGCGATGTCTACCGACGCGCATGTTCTCAGATTCCCTCTAAGGAGCAGGAGCAGCGGGCTGTGTGAAATCAGTGTGGTCCATAGATGATCCACCAATTATTGAAATTCCGCGAATCCGATTTTGCGGCAAATAAACGTGTTAGGATCTGAAGGTGTATCATGACCGCGAAGTGTGCGGAAAGAGAAAAATANCTGTATTTCTAAAGTAGGACTACTATGGGCCCTTCTTAGCCACTTTTGAGTGCACCTCCGTCAGCAATGAGCGGCTGAGAAATTGAGATAGGCAGTCTTGCATGTGCGATGTCTATCGACGTGTATGTCCTCAGATTCCCTCTAAGGAGCAGGAGCAGCGGGCTGTGTGAAATCAGTGTGCTCCATAGATGATCCATCAATTATTGAAATCCCGCGAATCCGATTTTGCGGCAAATAAACGTGTTAGGATCTGAAGGTGTATCATGACCGCGAAGTGTGCGGAAAGAGAAAAATAAAGTTTTAAAAGACCATGGTTGCTGCCGTGAGCCCGATAGTTGAGTACGAAGGTTATTTGAGGTGCTGATCACAATGGTACTAGAGGGAAAATTCCATTGTCAGAGGAAAACCCGGGAGTGGGAAATTCAGGGGGTGTCCTATAATTATGAAACGCACTGTATATCTCTCTCATTGACGGCGGTGCAGCTGGATGGTCGACTGGATAGTGATGCAGACTCGTAGGCAGAGGCTCGAGGGTTTGAATCCCGTCTACAATTTTCGTTTTGCAAATTTCCATTCCTAACCTTTAACAGAATTCGGAGCTGTTCAGGTGGTAAATGATTATCGATTTTACACCATGTGAGCTATGTGACGGCTTTCTTCATTTAAAACCTTCTACACTGCTTGATAAAAACTTGGCTCAGTGCATTCTTGGAATACGCCACTCTTCTGACTTCCTGCTTCTGCCGGGAGGGGGAAGGGGATGGAGTAACAAGCGGAAGCCTTTTACAAATGGACCGTAAGGATTCCCGCTTATTTCGACAAGGTTCATTTACTCGTCGGGTCGCAGTAAGCGGCAACGAGTAGGGCCCTCCCAAAGGCCTCCGCCATCTTGTGTACTTGACGAGTTGCGTTTGTGATGCACCCTGACCAAATTTGGCCACCAGAAACGCAACCACGCGTGTGCAGTCAAACATTTGAAGAGGTTAAAGAATGAGAAAGTGACCGGATAGATTATATCGCATGTCAAAATATTTGGTCTCCGCAGCGACATCACATGAATACTCGGTACAGAGCATTTGTTCTTCATTTCCAAAAAAAAAACACTCCTAGTAATTGTTCATTTACCTCCTAATCAGCTCCAAACTCTGTTAAAGATTAAAAATGGAAATTCGCAAAACGGAAATTGTAGACGGGATTCAAAACCTCGAGCCTCTGCCTAAGAGTCTGCATCACTATCCAGCCGGCCATCCAGCTCCGCCGTCAATGAGAGAGATTTATGTCAGTATGGTAAGAAATCATCGACATAGAATTTTGAGGTTGTATTAATCATTTAGCAAAATTCAAGTAGAACCTGTAACATCGTTTGAGACAAACCTTCCAGCCATATAACTCTCGTTTCAAAATCGCAAGTTAAGTTCGTGCACTTCCCTTGTGAGTAGTGCCTTCCGTTCAAAGAGACAGCGTCAGATGAAGTCGAGTGCGTGGCACATCCTACATGACAGGATTGATCAAAGCCCCTGCATACAGATATCGCAGGAAAATAAGCACAACTCAAGGCGAAGTACGAAAGGCTAAATAACAGAATTGTACACCATCTTTGAGAAAAAAATGTTTTTAGTAGAAAGGAAGGATCACCGAGGACAGAAACAACAAAAAAATGAAGAGAATAGAGGTAGAAGATCATTACAATGTGAATGATCATGAAAAACAAGCTTTACTCTGAAAAAACTGAGTGACTGCAGTGGGAAACAGGTGATTGGTATCCCGTTACGATTCGTCCGGGAACACCCTAATACCTTGTCTAGCTTGTTATATTCTACAAGAGAAGTGCACGAGGTTAACCTCGGGAATTGGGGGAAACATTCATTTTCAGAAGCATTATCTAAGATAATGTTAATGTATGTGTATCATTTTTGCCCAATGGCCCTGATGCGTTCAGGTCTACTCTAGGAGTAAGTTAGCTCTCCTATACATTATGGAGTGTTTGGAGATTCGGGGTGCAAAACTTTGGTGTGGTAATCTGGTTTCGCCGGTTTATGTGTTCTTGAGTCGTATGTTCTATGTGTTCTTGAGTCTACAAGCACAGCAGCAGTGGTGAGATGACCCAGTGGACGACGCATCCTATAGGGTTTGAATCCCGGCCCAAAACTCAAAGATGCAAAACGAGTCGGAAAGGCGGAATGCGAACTTCTCTGCCTCACTACCCAATGCTTTACCCATTAGCCACCTCACCACTGCTGCTGTGTTTCCAGCTACAACTCAAGAACGCATCACCCGGCGAAACCATGCTACTACACTACATTTTGCGTCCTGCATCCCCAAACTCACATAGTGTATAGGACAGCTAACCATGGTAAACACGTTTGATATGGTCGAAGTTTCATAAATGCCCGCCCTAGGTGGACTTTCATAGTAGTGCAATAGGGTAATTTTTAACGCACTGTCCTGACTGCATCAGGATCATTTGGCAAAAAAAAAGATATACATACATCAACCTCGTCTTAGACAATGCTTCCAAAACTGGATTCTTCGTTGTGATCCAGGCCCCAGCACGGGTCTTCCCTGGTTTGGTGGGACCACTCGATTTTGTGTAGTAGATGAAACTGTACTAACGGTTTATTGCACACAGTTGAAATTCGCCTCGGTTCATACCATGTAGGGTTCCCTGAGTTGGACTATGACTGCCACTGACCAATGCCGGTTTATGCCCTTGTCAGTTCACGCCACGAAGGGTTCTCTGACTTCAGACCACGGCAATAGGCGATGGCAACGATGACGATAGAGACGTCAAGATGAGCCTAGATCTGAGCATCCATGGCCTTTTATGCGAAAAAAAAATGTTGACGGAGTTGCCCTAGATGCTCATATCTGCACAACAGACACCTACTTCAAAGTAATGACCGCCAAGGAACCTACACAAGTGTTATAATAAGTATAACCTGGCGATTTACAAGTACCTATCATGAATAACGGTATCTAACCATGAGGAATAACATATTTCCAGGACAGAAGTGAAATATACATACACCTAAATAAGGCTGATATAGTTAGAATTAATATTTATCAACACCGGGGGCAAGCTGGGCTTCCTAAAAGGGTCGAAAAGCAAAGAGGGCTTCGTAGCGGGTCCGGGGCGGCGCCCCGGATAAGAAAGAGAGTCGATTGAGGTCGAAAACCGGCTTGGAAGGAGGCTACCCGTGCTTTGAGTGGCCAGGTGACTGGCCGGTCCAAGTATTTTAAATGCAACCAAATGAATTGATATCTTTGCTGACAATAGGAATAAGGAAGTACTACTGGTGTTCGAACGGACGTCCAAAACTTATGTACCGCACGGAAGGTATACAGGGAGGGGGGGGGGGGCATAAGNTGCGGGACAAACGCTAAGGAAAAGAAGAAGAGTTTGGTTTTTTAAGGTTTTTGTTTATAGTTTTTGAAAGTTTTTGTTTAATTTTGTTTAGTTTAGCTTCCTCATTATTGATCCTGCGGAGATAAGTCTGCGTCTGAAGGTGGCCCCAGGCAAGGGGTATACATTGCGCTTACAACAAGCCCTGAAATCATCTAACTGAAGAGAAAAAGTTCAAAGAGTGACATAAATCTGGAGTGTCTCAATCATTTCCCGGCAACCTAATACAAGCAGCCCTCTGCCCTTTTCGACCTCCACATTCGCTCCGGACTCCAGTACGGAGCGAATGTTGAGGTCGAAAAGGGCCTGTAGCTGGACTAGCATGTTTCAATTTTGCGCTGCTAGACGAACTGTATGTCTCGCCCACAAGTCAAAGATAAGATTTAGTAAGCCAGATAGAGTTTCACACGAATTTTTCTACAAGGAATTACGTTGGTCTCGAATTTTGTGAGATGGTAGACGGATACTGTTTTTGATGATAGCAATGGTTTCCTTTCTTAACGAGAATAAACGAACCTAAATCATTCGTTGTTCTTTTTTTAATTTCGCAAGTTTTTTTTTAACACTAAGCCTGTTCACCTCTAAAATATTCATAAATTTGACTTATCAAGGGCGGTTATCATCTAGGTCTTGCAATTTAACGTAAGCTCATATTAGATGTCAAAATGAAAGGGAATTGGAGCAGGGGTAGCGTAAGAACGCTCTGATGCTATCATCAGCCACACAACAGTATTACGGTAGGTTACTGACAGCTGCATGGGTGGTGCTAATCAGGTCGGGTATCTCTTGACTGCCTCCCCTTTCACGAAGCCGAGCTTGCTCCCGAAAGACCCGTGCTGGGACCTGGTGGCAGTGCATGATGAACTTGCAATGTCGCATATCTGTTGAAAGACGTAACACAAAACTAGATAGTGAGAATTGTACCCGTCTCTATTCTCCAGAAGGAATTTCAGGGTAGTACAAACCGATAGTTTGCATGAACAGTTTACGGTTAAAATTAATTTTTGTACTCCGTATTGTTATAGTGTCCTTCTTCCCGTTCGGAGATAAATATGATAGTAGTCCCATATTTGACTATACGGCGCATCTACAATTTGTTAGTTTTCACAAGAACTGCAAGATTATTTGTTTGCATTTCTTTGGATGAACTATAAGTACGAAATATCGTTTAAGAGATGAGATTTCCACAGTGAGAAGTGAGTTGAAGCTTGTCTGAAAAAGTGAAATTTAAATCTCTTGTGTTCAGAAGTTTTAAGATCATGTAGCCTTCCAAAAAGCAACAAATTTCTAATTTCTTAGACCCCAAAGATATGAGCTCTGATTTTTCAGGAGCTAGTGAGAGCTCCCAATATGCGGGCCACTCTTCAACGCTATTGATTGGCTTCTGCAGGATCTGCGTGTCTCTAACATTATCAATGACCTTGTATATTTTCATACGAGCTTCGTTGCGTTTTGCTTGTACCTGTGTGCCAAGCTACTTTTGGGTCAACTGAACACAAGGAGAGATTCCGAGCCAAAGCGCCTCTTCGCAGTGTTTTGTCTTGGATCTGTGTGCCGCGTTACTTTTGGACCAACTGGACTCAGGAGAATCATTTTTTTCTGCGAGAAATTTAGAGTAACATTCTCTATGATTATTAAATGAGAATGCAGTGGCTCATTGGTTTTCTACTCTTTATACGGAGCTCTAAAATAATCCAGAGCGACTTCCTTAAGCTCCACTCGGAGTTTTGTCGCCGAACAAGTCGACCATGTAATAACATATGGGGTTGCTACTTAGCGCGAACTCGCTGCTGCAAAACTCACTTATGGATTACCCATAGCATTCCACGACGGTGAACTCGCTGCGAGCTCGCTCATTGCGGCGACAAGGAGTGCGTCGGACTACTTTTGCCGCGCGTGGTGACAACTTGCACCGCCTCTCAATTGGCGAACTAGAAAGTTACACAACCAGGACACAAAGTGGACACATCCAGGTGCAAAATGGTAGACACATTCTGAGGTATGCTAGATGTGTCAACCATTTTCCGCTAATTCTACATGAGTCTACTTTGTTACCCGGATGTGTCTACCAGCTTGGAGTTACGCACCTTCATGTGTCTACCTTGTGTTTACCATGTGTTCACCTTAAGTGCTGGTAGTGTCTACTTTTTGGCTATCATGGTAATGTCCACCAGGATGACAAGTTGTGTCCACATTGTGTCATGGTAGACTCCTCTTTGTGTCATGAATGTATCCACTATATGGGCGAGAAGACTCCTGGTAGTGTCCACCAAGACTACGGGATAAGACCTTGGTTTACGGAGTTTCTTCACGAAGGAAGGGGTTCGGAGCAGATTCTTCTGCGCTCTTATGAACAATCGTCTCCGTCACGGAGATCAGCGTATCGTAAAGATTCTCCTCATGTCAAAAAGTATCGGAAATATTTCTGAAGTGTGACAGTGTATAGTCCTATACAATTTCGTGGAATGGAGTGCGTGTGGGGCAGTGGCGGGAGGCGCCTACGGCCGATGGTCCGAAAAGCCAACCAAGTCTTTCATCCCTTAGAAGTCGGTACATTGACGCTGAGTCTTGGAGGATGAAGCGCTGGTTTGATACATTGGATGCCCGTCAACTTCACTGTATGGGGCACATACCTATTCAATGCCTTCAAGAAGTCGAATGCGTAGCGCATCCCGCAAACGGCATTGATAATTGCCAACTACTTTATCCTGTTATTGTTGACCTCGTCGAATGTAATGACCAGGGGAGAGCTCTTGTCCAGTGGAAACAAATCGCCAGAAAACATTGATTTGCTTGGATAGGCAATGTGAATCTAGCATTTCTTTAGGCTGGTCTGGAGCATTATGTGAATTATCTGGATCATCACTGAAAGGGTGTGTAAATGCGGAAGATTGTGGCGTGGACGAGCGGTGAGCACTCAATCATACTCAGATTCTTTGAGAACTTGTTTGGCAAAGTTAATTAGATCACAGAGGTATGAATTAGCGTTTTCGTCCAATTCTTGCTTGTAGTGCCATCCTCTATTGGAAAACAGTGAAGTAAATCTTAAAATCATCACTACGATTATACATGCTGAAAGGTGTTGTAGATTATATTCTGGTGTTATAATCGTTTACACAATTCCAGAATTGCCAATAGGTCTTGACCTATTCTTCCTTCATTTTTAATCCAGCCAATGATATTTATGCACTATTGCGCACATTTCATGCATTATGTGTTGCATCTGCGATAATTCACCTTCTTAGATGCGTCGAAAACGATCATGGCTTAAAAATATGCACTGGTGATCCATGTGAGTCTCGACCGTGCAGGAACAATGCTACTTGTGTAGCTGACAATGTAAGCTTATGATGGTTTGAATCATTATGTTTACAATTATTTGAATCAGTCATAAAAGATACTCAGCAGTGGCTCACACAAACCACGAAACTTTTTGGAGACTCCGTGAAAGCAATACTGGCAGAAAAGTTAGAATCAACTGAGGTATCAGTTCATTCTAACTTTCACCCTTCCAGTTATACAGTGCGCGTCAAAGCTTTACGCCCACCCTAGAAATTCGCCGTTTCGGACGGGGATCAAAATTTCCCGAGAAATGGAGTTCATTATCGTTCCCGGCGTACTTGAAAACCTCCTTAAACTTTTGCTGGCTCTTTTCTTAGTGATCCTCCAAATTTTTTGTCCGTTTTGAAGGGAGAACGCGGCGGTTCAAAACTTTACGCCCACCCTTGAAAAATGTTGATTACTCAGGAAAGGTGTTGCTAACAAACTGACAAATGATACAGACTGATGTAGTAGCGTTCCAAAAGACCGTGGAAAACCCTTTGGAGCATTTAAAATCAATGCTTAGGGTATTTTGCTAGTCAATGACTGGGCAAACCCTTCACTGAGCAAGTTTGAACACAACAAAAATTATTTAAGAACCCATGTGAGCGCAGACGCCTAGCGGGCATTTCCACGAGCAACCTTAATAAGAATAGATGGAAAAAGAAACACTTGAAGACATTTAAAGGCCGACACCACTGTCATGTCACCCGTCTTGTCCTCCTCCTCCACAATGTCGGCCGAGAAAACCCGCATTAAATTCTCGCTGACTCTTTCCAAATCGAACAGTCCCTACGCACATCAGCATTTGAGGACTTTTGAGGCAAGAATATAAGGCATGTTCTCCGGACCACGCAACATCACCTTTGGAGTGGAGTGATTTTGTTAGATACAACATGAACAACATGTGGGCTTGAATGGCATTTTTTCGTAGTGCTTGCTAACATCCAGGATTTCACTCATATCATCTGATGATGTTTTTATTGGTGAGCGTTGAGGTCAGACCACGATTTTCCTGACTGAATTTTGCATTACTGTAGAGATTCATGGGAGAAGTGGGAGGTTTTTTTGCCCCAACTTTGGCGGTTGAATTTCGGTGATCAGGACAGACCTCTGACTTCAGGATTGCAGAAGTGGGATTCAGATAAGCTCTTCAACTTATCGCAGTACTCTACAAATGCATTTGCCATCAGATTTCCTTTGACACGTCGTGCACCACTTCATTTTCCGCCAGGATCATGACCCGGAGCACCCTTCACGTCTAACTCGCAGCCTCTGAGTGTCACCCCATGAACTAGCTCGCCTGTGTTTGCAATTTAGAAACCATGAGGAACTTAGATGGCATAATTGCTGACGGGATCCATGGCAGTAGACACTAATCACACCACCTACAGAGCCTCAAAGAAACAATTTTCTCCGGCATCTAACTTCGCGAGAGCCACGAACAACTTTGTCACCGCAATGAGGAATTGACTATTTGGGGTAGTAATCAGCAAAGCAGAACCTAAGAAATGCTAATTCATGAGGATCGCCTAGCTTTCTTACAGTAGAAAAGCCTTTCCAAGGGTGGGTGTAAAGTTTTGAACCGCCGCGTTTTTCCTTCAAAAACGAATAAAAAATTAGAGGATCGCTAAGAAAAGACCTAGCAAAAGTTTACGGGGGTTTCCAAGCACGCCGAAAACGAAAGTCAACCCCATTTCTCGGAAAATTTTGATCCTCGTCGAAAACGGCGAATTTCTAGGGTGGGCATAAAGTTTTGACGCGCACCGTACATATACCGTTGTCATTGGGGTGATGTGTTAGAGCTGGGTAGAGCCTCCCACTATGTGAGAGGCATTTACTCCGTTGTATGTATTCACCCCATGTTGAGCATGCCATGCATCACCCGCATAATGTTCGGACCAGCATTATACAGCACTACTGACCCAAGAGCAGTTTGTATATATCAGCCAATCTACTTGTTCTACTGAACTTGTGCTATAACTAGTCGGAAAATCTTTGCAACTCGTGTGGACGCGGACGCAACAACTGATGATTCTCTGAAAATAAGACGTAGAATATTTTCTGTTTTGGGAGGACGATACCTTAACGGTGCTCTAAGTGGCAAAGATGCTCCAGGATTTCCAGAATATTGCCGCGTACATGGCGATCCATGCCGTCTTGGATCTGATGAGATAGATCTTACTAAGGTGCAATGAATTCTACGAAACACCACCAAAGTGGGGTACTGTAACCTGGGACTACAAAAAGTGGCTAATTCAGTTTGAATTGGATGAAGCCAACTAAACGAGGCAAATTTAAAGCAAATGCTCTAGATGAAGAAAATCCGCGTGTGGAGCAACGGGGGACATACATTCGTCCTAGTAACAAGCACTCCCCATTTCGAGAAGTCCTGTTTAGGTAAATTCGAGGTGGGATGAACTGCCATGCATACGACAATATTCTATAATAATATCCTGGAGCATCTTCACCACTTATAGGACCATAAGAATATCTCCCTCTCCAAGGCAGAAAAGAATCCCAAAACTTATTTTCCGTGGTCTGCACAAGTGGCTGCATTGCAACCAGCCAAAATATTTCGGAATTTCGGGAAAGCAATAGGATGCAATGAAACCGAATATCTTCATCTATTAGGTTGTTGCGAAAATAATTGCCGTTTCACGGTATGCTTGAAAAACTTTTTTCTTGTCCAATTCAACAACTTCAAGCCAACTTGTGCAAGCTCCTGGTAGGGTTTGTTCTGCTCTTTCAGACGCNACTGGAGAAACGCGTTCGTGCTGCCATTGGGCTGCTCTGTTATCTGAGCTGGTACATCTCTCTCTCTCTCTCTCTCTCTCTCTCTCTCTCTCTTTGAGTGGGAACCGTCTCCCACACCCTTTCCATATTTCCTTGATATATGGGCTGTGCACACAAATCATGCTAGCGAGCTGCTCAAGACTGCTCTTCTGTTGATTGCTGCTTTGATCAGCAGCAATCTCCCAGAAATCTTGAATTCCGATAAAATATAATACATTTCAGTATTTGCTCCGATCACAAAAAATCAAGAAGAAAAAGCTGGTGTGTTCACGGAATCATCTCTTTCGATGCTTTTGTTTGCCCTCGTTCAAGAGCGTGTTTGACATGATAAGTTCAGAAGCGCTTAACAGAACCAGAAATACTGAGGAAAAAAGCCAGAAAGGCGAGAAGCCCGAAGTCAGTAAGGAAAAGAAGAATGCTGAGGATAGAAGCTCTCGTAAGATAATAGCAGCCAAAAAGGAGAAAAAAGGTTGTTTTCAACTTTCCTCTCCAGGTTTTCTTATTCTTTATTGAATCTCTATATCACAAAGAAAAGGTTGATATTCAGTTGCATTCACGAAAAGTAGAGCAGTTTGCTCCAAGACAGTGTACCACCTCGTGTCGCGTGTCGGAGATATCAACAGATCCTTGTTCTTCTCGCCACGTTAATTCTAAAAATGTACACAAAAAGCCAAAAAGATAGCGGAAACTCCGTTAACCGTGTGTTCGGAGAGGCCATTCTACTGCTGTTGAACAATTCTCGAAGAACTCTCATGAAGTGCACAGTCCACGGATCGTCCCCAAAACTGTATGAACAATGAGGTTGGGTGTGAAGAATTGTTTGAAAAATCAGCATTAACTTGGGTGAATTTAAAGAAATGTATGCTCATTAAACGGCACTTTATCAACGGGAAGACTTTGAGGAAGACCTGGAGCCGTATCCAGTATATTTGACCATGAGAGGGAAAACATAGCGGGTATCAGTGGCGGACGCAGAAAGTGGGCGGGAGAGGGGAGGGGCGTAGGAAAAAAATTGGGGTGTCCACCGTTTTGGGGACCCAGACGGAAAATGAAGTTAATAAAAATTATTAATTTCAATTATAAATAATAAATATTTTATTAAATATAAATATTTAATATTTAAAAAATAATAATGAAAATAAACAAATAAAAAAAACTAATACAAGATTTTTATTTGTATTGTACCGCCCCCACCTCTGCGTCCGCTACTGGCGGGTATATGTATGTATATCCATCCCCACTCGTTTTTATATGAACCGCCGTTGACATACCATTTGCCGCTGCCTTGCAGATGCACTTACCCACGGAAATTTTCGTGTCTATGATTTTGATCGTTTCATGTACTCAGCGATGGTGCCACTGATTCTACGAAAGTTGCACCGTCATACACATTAGCATTCTCAGGAAACTAAGACGTTGGATGCGTCCCAGCGCTCCAACGGAATGATTTGTAGCATGAAATGAGTGGTTGTTTTCTTTACAATCGTTCTTTTTTCTCATGTCATAAGATTCGCCCAGATTCCCTCCTAATTTCATATCAAACCCGAGCAACTCGGCCATAATAGCAAACAGGCTAAACTAAACTGGTGGCACTGAAAGCCGCCATTTTCGTAGGAATTGCTGCTATAATTAATGGCTGCGTTCGCCTTAGGGCTATACCCAGAAATACAGTAAAAGCTGTGAAGGCAAGGTTATAGTGGATGCTGCCTCTAATATGACAATTAATGATAAGCAGGATATGCCCCGGTTTTATCCTTGGAAAGAAAGAGATAAGGTTTTTCAGCGAGAATATCCATTTTTCTCACCCCTCAGAAAAAAAAGATTCCTGAGGGGTTTGCTCTCGGCAGCTCAGTTTGGGGAATTTGTGTACAATATTACTTTCGGCAGCTCAATCCTTTCATACTTCGACTTCTAATTTGATTCTCTGATTTCTCTTACTCTCTATACTGAGCACAATTTAATTTTTGTAGCTTTTAGAATCCCCGCGCAGACGTGGAAGACGTGCAGGAAGAGGTGATTTCTATTTGTTTCACCTGTACAAAATATTCGGTTGTTGCGAAAATAATTGCCGTTTCACGGTATGCTTAGAAAAACTTTTTTCTTGTCCAATTCAACAACTTCAAGCCAACTAGTGCAAGCTCCTGGTAGGGTTTGCTCTGCTCTGTCAGATGCTTCTTCAAGTATCTGGCTAGCTCTTCCCTGGACTTTTTTTATAGAGTCGCGAAAAATGGGAGCAGACGCGATTTTTGAGTGATCATGTTGTACAAGTTCAAACTCAGCCATTCTGCAGCGGAAGCAGCCCGTAATATAGCGTTTGCTTTTGGCACGGATTCTCCTTCCGAAAAGACAGTGAGGTGCTGGTTCGCGAAATTCTCTTCCGGCGATTTTGATNCGCTTCTTCAATAATCTCGCTAGCTCTTCCCTGGACTTTTTTATAGGGTCGCGAAAAATGGTGAGCAGACGCGATTTTCGAGTGATCATGTTGTACAAGTTCAAACTCGGCCATTCTGCAGCGGAAGCAGCCCGTAACATAGCGTTTGCTTTTGGCACGGATTCTCCTTCCGAAAAGACAGTGAGGTGCTGGTTCGCGAAATTCTCTTCCGGCGATTTTGATCTCGAAGATAAACCCGGTCGTGGTCAAAGGCTGTCGCTGGACGAACAAGCACTGAGAGCAGCGGTGGAAACGAAACTCGATACTACTACTCGTACGTTGGCGGCAGGCCAGGGGGTTCACTATGCTACAGTTTCGAAACATTTGACCTCCGTTGGCATGGTGAGAAAAATGCAAAAGTGGACACTCCATGATCTGACCGATGACCGCTACGAAATCTGTTCTAACCTCCTCGTTCACCAAAAAAACGAGCCATTTCTTGACCGTTCGATAACTGTAGATAAAAAAATGGCTCCTATATGATAATGAGAAACGTGGTTATGTATGGGTAGACAAGTTCTCTACCCCTCCAAGCTTCCCTAAACCAGATCTTCACCCTAGAAAGGTTATGTTGACAGTTTGTTGGTGTTGTAAAGGTGTTATTCATTATAGCCTTCTGCAACCTGGTCAGGCTGTCACATCAGAGTCTTACTGTTATGACTTAGACCTGATGTATGAAAAGTTGCGACAAGTGTGGCCGGCAGTGGTAAACAGAAGTGGGCCTGTCCTGCTCCAGGATGACGCTAGGCCTCTCACTTCAAAACTCACCCGGCAAAAACTGACGCAGTTAGGCATCGAGGTTCCCCCTCATCCACCTTACTCTCCAGACCTCTCCCCTACCTACTACCACTTTTTCCGGGCTCTCGAAGCAAACCTGCGTCAGCAGCAGTTTCCTGATTTGGAGCATGTTGAAATTGCTTTCCAAGNGTGCAACCTGGTCAGGCTGTTACATCAGAGTCTTACTGTTGTGACTTAGACCAGATGTATGAAAAGTTGCGACAAATGTGGCCGGCAGTGGTAAAAAGAAGTGGGCCTGTCCTGCTCCAGGATGACGCTAGGCCTCTCACTTCAAAACTCACCCGGCAAAAACTGACGCAGTTAGGCATCNGGCCCGCTAACAAGCCCCGCCCACGAATAAGGCACGCGGGCCGCCCGCAAGGCCTAAACTCTCACGCGGGCGGGAAGCTAGGATTGCCTGAGAGGAGCACTGGGCAAAAATGATATACATACATTGCCATCATCCTAGACAATGTCTCCGGAAGGGGATGTTCCGTTCCGATCCCCGTGATTAGCCTCGTGCACTTCCGTTGTAAGAAAGTGTTGATTGAGTATAGGCAGACTTTTGTTAGGTAATGCTCTGATGGCGGATGATAACTGTTCAGGCGACGATACACGCTCGGCGATACGCCCCATGATGTTGTTCGACAGGGTCTCATGTGCCTTTACGCCCTTGCACCTCACACAGTACACGAAGAATCTTCGGTTCAGCTGATTTTCGTCCATGCGCAGACTCAACTAGGCATGGTCAGTTCAGCATTTCTCATAACTCGAGATTTATTTATTTGATGAAGTGTGTTTGAGGTCGAGGCTATAGAAAATATGCGTTTGCAAGCAATCTGCAACACAAGCATAGACACAAGACACTGCAGGCTAAGGTAAGACTGCTCTGTGTGGATACAAGGTTCCGAGTTGAAGAAAGAGGTTCTTCCCAAAGTCCTAATGAATTTTCATTAAAAAACAGTGTGGATATAAAACAAACCAAATTACGAATGAGAAGAGGATGCAAATCGATTGCCTTGTTCTGTTTTTTTTTGCAGATTGCTTGTGCTAGCGATTTTCAGTGTTTTCCATCCTTAACCTCTATCTTGTTCACCCTCACCCTGTCCCAACCCAATTTTCTGTTGTGTGTCTTATCAGAATCTTCTACAACCTTCTCCTTTCTGGATACCGCTCCCTGATTCTTTTGAAGATGGATTTTCGAGCGAGAAATGGTTGACTCAGTGAACTTTGGTTTTTTTGGTCGCTTCATATGCGCCTAACGAGTTACCTCCAACAGTCTTCCGAATGTTCGCAAAGTTTGTGAAGTTATGAGTTCCGGGTGGCTGTTCCTAGACCGAAGCTGCGTGCATTTAGTCTGTTTTGGTAAATACTTTTTTTGAGAGAGAGAAAAAACCTCTTACAAGGGAAGTGCACAGACTTAAGCTGCGATTTCGAAACGAGACATTTATGGTAGGCAGGCTTGTCTCAAATTGTGATATAGATCATACCTGAATTCTGCTAAATGGATAATACAAGCTCAACATTCCACGTCGATGATTTCCTACCGCATTGACATAGATCGCCTTCATTCACAGCGGTGCAGCTGGATGGTTGGGTGGATAGTGGAGCAGACTCGTAGGCAAAGGCTCAAGGGTTTGAATCCCGCACTCAAGTTTTGTTTTGCAAACTTCCATTTCTAACCTTTAACGGAATTCAGAGCTGCTCAGGAGGTGAATAATCAGTTATTTTACACTATGTAAGCTATTCGAAATTTTTGTCTATATGAAGCCTGCTACGCCGCCTGATAATGGCTTGGCTCGGTGCCTAGTCCATGCCCTGATTTATCATCATTCCACTTGCCAGAGTCTGTAGAAAATTACTCCAAAATACCTGTTCGATAGGTATGGGCCTGCACCCAAATTCGATAAATGAAGCGGTCGAAGGTGAACTGCAAGTTTCGATGTTCTCCAGTCGACGTCCACTTCCTCGTCATTGTCCTCTTTAAGATCTTCCTAGTCTTCTATCGTCAAGCCAGATTGAGCCGCATCGAGTAGAGCCCTCTCTAAGGCCTTCCTCATCTTGCCTTCATAACCAGTTGCACTGGTGACATCACTCCGACCAAATTTGACCAGCAAAAGCGCAACCACGCGCGAGCAGTCGAAATTTTCAAGCGGCTAAAGAATGAGAAAGTGACCGATTGGATTAGATCGTATGTTAGAATATTTTATCCTACCAGCGCCATCACATCAATACCCACTATAGAGCATTTATCTACTATTTCCAAAGAAGCGCTCGTAGTTATTGCTCATTCATCTCCTGAACAGCTTGGAATTCGGTTGAAGGTTAGAAATGGAAGTTTACAAAGCAAAAAATGAAAACGGGATTCAAACCCTCTAGCCTCTGCCTACGAGTCCGTGTCACTATTCACCCAGCCATCCAGCTGCGCAGTAGTGCGGTGGAGGCGCTGTATGTCAGTGCGGTAGGAAATCATCGACGTAGGATTTTGAGCTTGCATTAACCATTTAGCAGAATTCAAGTATAACCTGTAACACCGTTTGGGACAAGCCTTCATACCATATGTATCTCGTTTCGAAATCGCAGCGTAAGTTCGTGCACTTCCCTTGTTAGGAATGCCACCGTTGTAGCGCGTTGTGATTGCAGTACATAGCTTCAATAGCAATATCCGTACCAGAAATCCCCCTATATAAATCCTGGTAGTGCAACAAATTTTTCTAGAGAACAGACGTGGGGGGGGGCACGTGATCGCATTCTTTCACCGTGGTATCAGCCTATAGAGAGTGTTGGCGGATGAGGCGAAACTTACGAGACAGTCGGCCGATGTTTCATCATAAGTTCACCAGTCTGGCCGTCCGGCTGGCGCCGGACTTCCAGACTTTTCCTTATGCTCGCTTCGCTCGGATGACTTCACCTCGCATCCATCTTAGTAGAATAACGGTCAACCAAATTTTTGCTCCGTTTCCCGTAGATGCCCTACCCCATGAAAAATGATCAAAGAGAACTGCCTGCGTCTTTTAGAGCAATTTCATCATTCTTTCGAGTGAAATAGCTAATTGTAGCTATATGTAACCGATTTAACCTGGAATGAACACGGGAAATGGGTTTATCATTTTTTTGTTTNTTAACAATCACCACCGTGCCTCGAAGTTGAAAAAACTTGTTAACTATCTGGCAACTGGTATTGTTATTGTTTTACGTGTCTGTGAGTTCAGAATGAGAAGGCAATCTGTTGTTAACATTAAGGTTTGAAAAAGGCGTTATCGCCGAAAGCTAGCCAGTAAAGATTCACAAAGAAGGAGTCTTCAATAAGCAACGTAAAGTAGTTACAGAAGAATCAAGTAATGAAGCTCAGAGACAGAAAAATCTTGAATCCCTAATTGTCTTCAAAAACAATAAAGTTAAGTGTTCTGCTTTAGCCGTGGCTAACGGCTGAGAAGGTGACCATTATATTGGTCTACTTTCTTTCGATTGTTTTGGTCCCACTATCTTGTTAAATTGGTATCTAGTGTAGCGTAGATTGCACGTGACTTTGACTTTCCAGACTCTAACGAAGGCGACGACGCCGAAACGTTAGCCAGAATAAAATTAACTAACAGCCTTGGTTCAAATTCGTCTATTTACGCTCTACACCACCAAAGACCTCCTCACACCCGTTCATTCAACTCATTTAAGCAAAACCACACTTAATCTCAAGTCAGCGGACGAGCTCACCACAAAACTAAAATTTCTGTAAGAAGACGTTATTCTTTACCAGTCTGGCCGTCCGGCTGGCGCCGGACTTCCAGACTTTTCCTTATGCTCGCTTCGCTCGGATGACTTCACCTCGCATCCATCTTAGTAGAATAACGGTCAACCAAATTTTTGCTCCGTTTCCCGTAGATGCCCTACCCCATGAAAAATGATCAAAGAGAACTGCCTGCGTCTTTTAGAGCAATTTCATCATTCTTTCGAGTGAAATAGCTAATTGTAGCTATATGTAACCGATTTAACCTGGAATGAACACGGGAAATGGGTTTATCATTTTTTTGTTTTGGCTGATCCATTGATTACAATCAGCTTGAACATATAAAAGAGGACGGTGCGGTGTGCTCAGACACAAATGGGGGTGGAACGCGCAGGAGGGGACGTGATGTAGGTAGGATGGTATAGTATGAGTGGTATCATAGTCACTGCTGAGGCCGGGCGATTAGTATCCTCTCACTGTATTTAGGCGCCAGAGAACAATTGAAAAAAAACACAAACCTGATTAGGAGCATTTTCTCGGTACTTTGCACCGGCGCACCCCTTCTGCACCGGCGCACCCCTTCTCTATCTGTCGACCCGTTCGAAGGCNTTTGGTACTGATTCACGGGTTTCAAGATAAACGTGTGATCCTCAAAAGTTTTAGATGGACATTCGGCGGTAAAGAGGAGAAGAGCTGTCGTTTATCATGACGACGGGCAAGCAGGTTAACCAACATGGGAAGCTGTTCAATTTTAGCTATCGTTCTTCGTTTTAAATGTACAGGTGCCCCTGATATTCATGGAGGTCGAAGAGGGAGCAGCGGAAGTGTTGATGACTATGTCAAAGGTGATAGAGGTGAATAATAGATGATTGGTGATAGCATTAAAGCTATATCAAATGCTATTTTCTGCATACCCTTCCTTTTTTGTCCGTGGTCACGGGTCGTAATGATGTATAGCCACTCTCAATTAAGAAGACGTGCCTAACGCTGCACCGCCCATCTGCTGATCCGCGCCGCGTCACCAATGCATTCTCATACGTGGTGCGATGCGGCTCAGCTGACGGGCGGCGCAGCTTGAGGCAAGTAAAGGGTAATTTATACTGGATGCGTGCGACTGACGCGCGTGCGACTATATGATGAAGAATAGGGGCCAGTTGCATCGCAGTCGCAGTTCAGTCGCACGCCTTTACGGCCTCGCGACGGCCGCGCGTTCTTTTCATTGAGAATTCGATGCGGCGTTGACCGGTCTTCTTGGAAGTCTTCCGCAAATGGATGCGTGCGTCTGAAAGTCGCACGCAAGTCGCATCTAGTATAAATTGCCCTTAATTCTGATAGTGTATGTGATTCTCTGCAAACGCCAGATATGCGAAAACACGTTTTCGACCGGGACTTTGAAGAGTTCCAAAGGTGGGAGTTCATGTCATTGAAATGTGTGGAGGCCTACAAAGGTGCCGCCGAATAAATGAACCACATGTGGCAGATTTCTCGATTCTCTATGAACGGACCGCCCATTACCAGAATAATGGGGTTTGAAACGTTCTTCATATTTGGAATTTTGCAAGGAATCACATGTATTACTGTGACCGGACCCTTAATCCATAAGAACCTCCAAGACAGGAAGAGATGGGACATTAAGGTTCGTCCTCTGACGAGTACAAGCGTCGTGTGCATGAAATACGTGAAAAATATCGTGAAGAAAAAGCGGCGGAAGAAGAGGATTCAAAAAAGCTCGTCTAATTTTGATTTTTCAACATGTCACTAGCAAGGTACCTAACTGTTTTTTAGTCTTCAAAAGATCGTGGCAGCTGTTTTGGCACTCATAATTCTTGTGATGCTCACAATATTGATTGTTTACTCACAAATGAGGGACGACGTTCGTAGAGTAAGCGTTTCGTGCAATCTTTACTCAGTTTTAATTTTGATACTGCTCAAAATGTTTTTAGTTAATACAGCCAAAAGTGCAACATTTGGAGGTGTTACGATACAAGTATGGGGTAATGTCGGAGGATCTAGACTGTTCGGTGCATATGAAGTGAGGGTTTTGTTACATGAACCATTATACGCATAGTCTTTCTGTTGTAATCGACGAAACGATTGAATAAAAGATGAGCACTAACAAGGGAAGTGCACGAGGGATCGAAACGAAGCATCCGTTTTCGAAAGCATTGTCTAAGGTGATGTTAATGTGTGT
The DNA here is from genome assembly GCA_000688135.1 of Ancylostoma ceylanicum. Taxonomy (NCBI): domain Eukaryota; kingdom Metazoa; phylum Nematoda; class Chromadorea; order Rhabditida; family Ancylostomatidae; genus Ancylostoma; species Ancylostoma ceylanicum. The sequence continues at coordinate 438,961 of JARK01001436.1, read as the reverse complement.
ACATCATTTTTGCCCAATGCTCCTGATACGCTGAGGAGAGTGCGTCAAAGACTTCTCGGCAGCCTTCAACTTTCACGTACCCAACATCTTCAAGGGAATCTTTTTAACTGAAACTTTGCATACGGGGATTATTGGAGGTGCTGAACACGAATATCGCATCCATTTTGTACCGCAACTGCAATGTTGTAAGATTACGGTAGGAGTAAGTAGCGTACGGTGGTATGCGGTACTTCACCTACCATAAATTGGATAAAGTGGTCGGCGTTGATCAATCCCGTCACGTGGGATGCGCCACGCATTCCACTTCATCAGAGCATCGTAGAGGCGTTGAATGCGTATGTGCCCTATACAATGACTTGCGGGGGCATCCGATGAACCAAGTCAGTGCTTCATCCTCCCAGACTCCTCTGGTACCAATTTACCGACTCCGGAGGATGGATGTCTTGGTGGGCCACGGGCGCAGGATCGAACCATCGACCGTGTGCGTGCGCAGCGAGCCTCTTACCAGTGCGCCACACGCGCCCGCACCTACCATAACCCTACAAAATTAAGGTTATGGTGCAAAATGGGTACGATATTTGTGTTCAAACCGTGGTTACCGTGAGTAGCCATCCTATAGACGATGGAACGTCTGGAGATGCATTTTTGAATAAGTTTGTTTCGTCTGGTCATGTGTTCATGAGTCCCAGCTGCAAGCATGGCAGCCGCGGCAGAGTGGTCGAGCGGGTAAAGCATCGGTCTACTTGGCAGAAAATCGAAATTTTGGCTCCCGCCAGTAAACTCGGAGTAACAGTGTTTAGAAAAACAAACGAAAAAGGATCCCATCAAAAAAGATACCATGTTATAAAAACACCAAGTCGAAAACTTCCTTACCTAACATGGAACTACGCTTCATATAGTGGAGTTGCTTCGTAATTTGTGCAACAGTGCACATATCTGGTCTGTTGTAATACTTAGAACGACTTCAAACAGGGTCAAAGGCTTGAAATTTAGAACTGCAAAAAGGGTTGCACTGGCGGGATTTAAATCCTCGACCGTCTGCCTGTTAGTCTAATGCGTCCCCCACTCTGCCACTGAAGCACTGATGGCATGCCTGGCTCAAGGTTACATGAACAGGTTAAACTAAATTTTTACAAAATGCGTCTTAAAACACTCCATAGCTTATAGGAAAACTAGTCATGGTAACCACAGTTGGTTTGTGTAATCAACGTTCTATAATACTCAGCACTACATGGATTCCCGCGGCAGTGCATGTGCAAAATCTTTGACGAGCCCTCCTGAGCGCATCAGCCCAGGCAATCCTAGCTTCTCGCCCGCGCTTGTTTTGCGGCTGGCCCCAGATCGCTCCCGCGGGCGAATTGCAAAACGAGCGCGGGAGGCACGCTAATCGAGCGCAGGAGGTCCGCTAAAACAGCAGCCCGAGGCTGGGTTAGCGCATCATAACGGTCCGTCGGAACACCAAGAAAAGAAGAAACCATCGAAAATATTCAGAAGTGGGAAAAATAGAGCTTTTGCAAAGTTCTCACAGGTTTACATTGTAGTCTACTGCCCAAAGGATTCGCACTTGCCTTTCTATTGTTCATCGTTGATTGAGAGTCCGCTGCTTTATCCACTCGGCCATCCGTCCTGATATCCTCGTCCACTTTGAGATTGCTAGTGCCTTCATTCTCCATCACCACTGTACTTCATAAGTACGTGGGGATCCGTAGTGAGTATGTAAGGACTCTCCGTGTATGATTTCGAACTACACCGAATCAGTGGAGATGTTGTCATGATTGACCCAGTAAGGTTAAACACCAGATCGCGCGTCTAAGCTCTTCATCCTCCTCACCTCCTATTCTAGAACCGCAGAAGCACCCGGTCTTCCTTCCAACGAGCTAATATGACGTCCCCGTAAAGAGACAAGCTACCTTTTCATTTCATTATTGCAACGAGATCTCCATGTCAGGCCAAATCGAGTGACTTGACGCACCACTGCGTCGCTTTGTTTCCAATAGCAATTTATACTGTGGAGCGTGAGTCAGACGCATACATCAGTTTGCGAAAATTTTTTCGATGAAGACCGGTCAACGCGGCATGATATCCCCAATGAAAGGGGTGTTTCACACTTTTGCGGCGGCGACAGTGGCTAACGGTTAAGGAGTGTTTGTAATTCGTCGCGATGCGACCATCGCGTCCAAGCAATCTGCTCAAAAGCGTTTGGGTCCCGCGTGGATGCAGGCGCAAGCACTGGTCGCGATGTGGTAGTTGACGTTTGCCACCGCGACGCGACGTCGCGGATCTCCGTCGCGTCCTGTTTTTACTTTTTCCTTCAAGAACGACGCGAAGGCTTCGCTACCCGTCGCGTCGAGCGTGTTGTAGGGAACCGGCGGCATATATTTCTGCCGCGGCGACGCCCAACGACGTCGCCGAGCGACTTGCGGCAATGAGTGGTCGTGGGGGTATTTTGCCGCCTCACGACAACTTTTGCGCGGTGGCGTCGCCGTCGCCGCGGCAAAAGTTGTCGTGAGGCGGCAAACAACAACGATGGCTTTATCTAGCTTTATCCTTCGTCAGATGGACGCACGAACACCGCGCGCACAAAGCTAGCACATATAAATTGTCCTTCACTCTAATGTCATCCGACAATGATGACAGATCCTGAATCAGGCGCGGGGGTATCCCGATGTACCAGAAAACAAGCGTGGATGGCCCGCTGACATACCCCGCCCACAAATACGGCACGCGGGCCGCCCGCAGGGCCTGAATTCGCCCGCGGGAAGCCCGCTATGAAGCCCCGCCCAGAAAAATGGCACGCGGGAAGCCCGCTGACAAGCTCCGCCCACACAAAATGGCACGCGGGAGGCCCGCTNGAATCTTTTGATCTTAGTTTCGATTGTAGAGGTATAAGTGAATTACCGGATCATCGGCAGAGATGCGTAGAATTTGAAGAATTTTACTTTGATAAATAAAGTTGAGTTTGAACAGAGTTACAGCATTCTGAACTGGGCTGTCTATTTCGGCAATTAATTTCGCAACAACCTAATAAATTTGTAGAACAGTAGCAGCATGTCTCCCATTTAAACAAAGCTGATAGAGCGAGCCAGGGTGAGAGGAACATCCATAGAGGATCGCTGCTGAACTAACCTCACATAGTCTTCGCAGATGTCAGCTATTGGTGTGCGCATGCACATTTTCAAGCATATATGGGTCGACTCTGCTGCAGGGAACCAAAGACTAAAAACAAAGTCTTTCTCCTGGCCGAACGAGAAACAACGGTAGTCTAGTGCCCTTATTGACTACGCTTGCCCGTTAAACGGCAAGATGTTTTCGTCATTGTCGACGCTTACTCTGAGTGGTCAAAAATTATCGAAAGGACGTCCACTACAAATGCGGCGACAACAAGGCATCCCACTCGTTTGTTTGCCCGGTTCGGTAATCCAACTACTCCAGTGTTGGACAATGAAAGCCAGTTTGCTTCTCAGGATTTTGCCGAGTTCTACAGCGCAAACGACAAAACTCACGTCCGATTACCACCATCCCATCCCAAATCGAACGCAGACAGAGCACACCCAGTGAGTACATCCATTGATGCGCAAAAAGGAATGAATTGAAAAAACAAACAAACAAACACCCGGTGGTTCTGGTTGTGTCAGACGCTACACACCTAAATTATGTATCTGCATTACTGATAACGTGAAGTTGAAACAGCATATGACCAGAATAGAGGAAACGAAGAAAGCTTGCAGATAAGGGAGTAAAGAGTTGGAGAGAAGAGTGTTGTAGACATTTTTTGTGTTATTGGATTGTTCGGAAAGTAACTGAGATTTTTAAGCGTTTCAAAAATCCATTTCCTCACAATGAAGGAACGGTAAAAATGATGTATTTTCCGTTCTAATCGATTATATTTTGCCATCATTCTGGTAATTTCATGATTCCTCTCTCGTAGAACTTCTGGTCTTTTTCAGCGAGAGGCTGAGCTATACGTATACTTAATGTCGTCATATTTGGTAAAAGTTTTCCCATTTGAGTAGTTCTGGAGCGATTGAAATAAGGGGTAGTCCGATGGCACAAGATCGGGGCTACATCGTGGATACAACTTTAATTTAGGCCACTAAGGATGACAGCACGGCGCATTTTTGCTGGCTCTCAGGTTCGATGCCTGTCCAAGTAAATATTTTAGTACAGTAAATAGTAAATAGTACATTCCCCAAAATATTTCGACCACTAACAGAGCTGTAATGCGAAAAGCGGTACAACATTGAAAAGAAAACGCTTGTGTTGTTTGTACTAATTTTGCTCTTAGCGCTCTGTACTAACTTCGCGCTTTCTATTATTGGTGTTGAAGTTCAAAGCATTATTTCTGGTCCCTCCGATTTTACGAGTTGATCATGAAGGATGATCACTGTTCATCAATAACTAAGCTGCCAACTATTGCTGTCATCGTAAGTAAATTGTAGAAAATAGACCAAGTTCTTTATGTGCGCACGGCAACCGCCTCGTGAGACATATTTACATGCTTCGGCAAGGAAAGCGTAGTTCATTGTGCCAATGTTCATTCAAACATTTCAGGATTCCTTTGTTTGTTCGTGTCCTCCCGGATTTGCCGGAAGAATATGTGATGCTGATGTAAACGAATGTGAGCTCACACCTTGCCAAAATGGAGGGACGTGCATCAACCTAGACGGCTCATTTGAGTGCCTTTGTGAGATGCGATTCACTGGTGAGTAGAAGTTTGAAGTTTACATGTGAAATCTATTTATAAATTAATTTTGAAGGACAACGATGTGAAGAAGAAAGGGCGACCTGTGATGGAAATCCTTGTCTAAATCAAGGTACATGCATCGACACTCAAGATGGATTTCAGTGCATGTGTCCACATGATTTTGAAGGAAAAACGTGTCAAAATGAGGTTCGTACGTGTTACACATGAAATCTGCTCTCTTTGGCTCATGTTTCAACATAAGTTCTTCCCCGGGCCGAAATCAAAACAAAGCCGCCTTTGAAAATCCAGAATATAACGAAGCTTTCTTTCAATATGTAGGTGGAAGGAACCGCTTGGAGAATTAGGCTGAGAAACTTGAACTGAAAAATTATTCAAAAGCTCGTGGCTTTATCGTTTTTGTAGGATTATGGTATTCACACTCTTGAAACTATAGGTAGCCGTCTCCTTTAGAATCTGACCATCTCGCAGAGCGGGTTACTTTATTTGCGATTGCGAACATGGCATCCATTTTGTACCGAAGCGAGCTTCCGAGGAGTTAGAGAGTTACGATACGCAGTACTACTCGCAATGTGGAGTACTATCATACATTGATCTGACTTCGTCTCATAACTTTTCCAAACATGTATTCTGGTGCAATTTATTATATAATATGTATAATCATAACATCCTCTAAAGGGTGTTCCAAAAATACGGAGACTCGCCAAAAGATTCATACAAAAGATTCAACGTTAGAAAGCAAGTTGGCATTTCTGTTTCCAATATGGTATTTTTAGCTCAGCATTGAACAAAATATACTATCACATCCCACCAATTCTTCTAATACCGGCAAGATAAGACGCGAAGAATTCGAACTAGTCATTTGCTGTGGCGCGGAAGTGCCTTCCTTGCAGATAATCCCACGTTTCTAGAAGCCGTTGCTCCGAAGATTGGAAAATTTTACCAGAGTAAAATCGGTTTTTGTGCTTAAAAAATACCACAACGAGAAATCTGCGCGAATGAGTACTAAAAATAGTAATTACAAAGGAGCGGACGTGAATTCCTGTGCAAAAATAGGTAGGTAGGATAGATAAGATAACAAAAAGGTAGGAGACTGGAACTTATTATGCCTACAAACTTCCAATCTTGAAGTTCTAAGAAGAAGTTCCCCCATTATACGGTTACTGGTAGTTATTCGATTCGATAAGCACGTTCAAACCGTGTCGTATGTAGGTGAATTCGCACCAAATGCTGGACCTCATAACCATAATAGGTGGTCTTTCAAAATTGCTTTGATGTTTTTCTGTTACGCAAGTCTTTACTCTTTGACGCACTGGTAAGTGATCCTTCTGCAAAGCCTTGCACAGTGACATTATATGCGCGACTAGACTACACAAAAATGTAAATGGATTATAGAAAAAATCTTGACTGACGTCCTAGTTCTTTCTGAAATTCATAGTGCTAGTTATTGTTCTTAAGAAACATGTACGATTGAACAGAAGAGCAGCAAAAGATTGGATGCAAAATGCCAAAACACGAGATTAGTCAAGGAATTCGCATCGCAACCTTATCTCCGTATTTTTGGACCACCCTGCATATAAAATAGTTCGGTAGCCCTCCCCCTGTGTACGTTGGACGTGTGGCTGTAGTTTGATGCAGTGGTCCCAGAGCGATTGCGAAAACACCGGGTGGAGCCAGCAGATTGTGCTCAAGAGGTGCCCGAACTCACCAGAAAAACCACTCGAAGAAATCAGATAGTTTGAAGATTTCCGACCGCCTAGGATTCCCAAGAGTTCCCTGGAGTTTGCAGGACATTTTAGGTACAGAATCCCCTAAATCCCGGATTCTAAAGCATTCCTAAGAATTCTGATTCCTAAAATTTCCCTGAAAGCTGAGACATTTTAAGTTTAGAATTTCTTGAATCTCATAAATTGGAGATTTCCAAACGCTTATGGCTCCCGTGAATTGTTTGGGATTTACATTTTAGGTCCAGAATTTCTTAGAATGGGTGCTTTTTATCTGGCTCGAGATTGGCCCAAAAGTATCACCTGTAGAGTTTAGCGATTTATCGAAACCCAATGTTAATGTATTCTCGAATTCCTCGTTTTCTGTAAAAACTGAAGGCATTTTGACGTCTAGGTGAACGGAACAAAAAATTGTTACCACCAGAATTGCTTACATCTCTAAATTACGCACTAATTCTCTCTTCGAAAATATTTCATTCGATACAGCAGAATCTACACGAAGTTTTAGCTAGAAAATCAATCGTTTCAGGTCAAAAACGGGTTAGCGCTCGCTCTGACTTCAACAGATTGCATGAACTCAAAAGAGAACATGAAAATCCGAAGCTTCTATTGGGTTTGACTTTGTAGGGAAACAAATAGGAGGACAGCAGTGGCGGACGTAGGGAGTTGGTGGGGGGGGGTGGGAGCCCTGCCCCGAAATTATTTTACAAGACAAAAGAAAATCTTGTATTAGTTTATTCTTATTTGTTTATTTTTCGCCATAAGTTCTTGCACAACATACTTAGGAACACCACAACCCAAATCACCTATCAGAACAGGAATATGTCGCCATTTGCTTCCGCAGTAACTCAAACTTGAGATAAAAGTGAGCACCTCACGGCACGGTTTGGCTCGCGGTGGCACTCTCTTCGAACGGAAGACACTACTTAGAGCAAATCGAGTCGTTTCTCACCAAAATATTGGAGTAGACGCAGGAGACATCGAGGAATTTACGGATCTACTGGTATCCCATCTCCCCTTCCTTCCAGAAATTTCAAAAAATTTTTAAGAATTTGGCGTCAATGAGCAAATTTTTTTTCAGTTTTTTGTGAACCACAACATCAAATTTACTCTAGATTTCACTCGCAGAGTATTTTGGAGAGAGAGACACCTTGCTGCTTCCAACTCAAGTTGGACAGCGCTTCTGTAAAGCTTAGAATCTGCTCTGTGCCATGTGCGCCTCCCGGAATGCTGCACGACCGAAATCCCGTGCTCAGCACGAACTCTTCTATAACGCTAATCCGATGCTTGTGGATAGCCGTACTCAACTATGTTTCAGAGCGAATCAAGTGTTTTATCATACATAAGTTTGGACTCGTAGTATGGTAGAGCTGAGGTAAAGCTTCGAGAGGTTTTATACCAGATACACCAACGAGCCGCGAGCTGCTCGCTACTCTCTCAACTTTGAGTTCTTACAAAAGCAAATGACGACGTATCCCTGATCTGATAGGTGTTTTGAATTGCTATTGAGTTGGCTCAGTACCGCCATAGAGGTCATGCCATAATGTTGAATCCAGCGGCTGTGGCATACTAAATATTATGTGCAAGAACTTATGGCGCACCCTGCACATATTTCGCGAAGTACTGCACTGAGGAAAAAATGAAGAAGAGTTTCTTCCGAGTTCGCCACCTTTGCGCTAAGCTCAATGGCTCTACAAGTGATATGGTTAATAGGTTCTAGACAAACTGCCACAAAATAACGCGTGGAGCAATATTAACCTGAGAAGACCATAGTAAATTGAAAGCAACGTAATCTCAAAAACGGATTGCAGCCCTCACTTCCATCACAAGAACTGGTCTCTGAAGCTAAGGGTCACGCTGCCCAGGAGAGTAGCGGCGCGTAGATCCGAAGCCATGTGTTATGAAGTAGTGACATAGCTTGCAAACGCAGAGCAAAACAGATAAGTTGGCAGGAACAGAGCAGAGTATGTTTTTCTAGACGCGACTCACAATAGCTTTGGCTCGGGAATTTTTTTTCCAAATTCAGCTTGCCCAGAGGAAAAGTGGCACATGAGTCCGAGCCAGGGCCTCACGAAGCGGCGATCTGACCTGGGGATTTTTTTTCCGAATTTAGCTGGTCCAAAGTTAAACTGGCTCGATTATATAATATAATCATAATATTCGTGATAATCGTTTGAAATAATTCCTCTATGTGATAAAGGATAAAGGATAAAGTGGTCGGCGTTGATCGATCCCGTCATGTAGGATGCGCCACGCATTCGACTTCATCTGAACATCGTAGAGGCGTTGAATGCGTATGTGCCTTCTACAGTGACTTGCGGGGGGCATCCGATGAACCAAGTCAGTGCTTCATCCTCCCAGACTCCTCTGGTACCAATCTACCGACCCCGGAGGGATGGATGGCTTAGTTGGCCACGGGTGGGATCGAACCATCGACCGTGTGCGTGAGCAGCAAGCCTCTTACCACTGCGCCACACGCGCCTCTATGTGAAGTTTTGATAAATTCTAGAAGAAAAACTGTAGATACAGTATGCCCACAATAACCACATAGAAATGCCTTGTGGTATAAAAATGACATCATTTGTGTGTACATCATCTCAAATAACCCCACTCTGCAAAGATTCGCTAGATTTTGCAGGAAAATACACTTACAGTGCATGCAATATCCCTACAGTAACCATATGAAATGGCACCATGGTACAGCATGGATGTCATATTCGTGATCAACATGTCGACTAACCCCTATGGGGAAATTCGGGAAAATTCGATTGAAAAAAGTGGTTGAAACAGATACGACCCACAATGGGTCGTATTGTCCGTCATGTGTTAAACCACCTCTATTCAGAAATCGACATCAACGTGCAGGTGTCCGAGCCCGTGGCATATTTGCACACTAGTTGATGGCAAACCGACTTGTGGTTGTCCTCAAGGGCTCAGTGTAGGTCTTTTAGCAAAACTATTAGGTGAACTTCTTTCATTCTAACCGTAACATATGCAGGGTGACAAATGTACCAATATTATCGAAGGATGTGACTCTAAACCCTGTCGCAATGGAGGGCGTTGTCAGGACGTTCCGGGCGGATTTCATTGTTACTGTCCACCTGATTTTGGTGGTGATACCTGTGAGAATAAAGGGCAATGTCTCGTTGATGGTAAGTTGTATGATGAGGCATAGACTTCAAAACTTCACTTCAGGATTTGGTGGCTATAGAGAGTCTGTATGCACCAACGTAGCAGAATATCTTTATCTCCAGGCAGTCCATGTCTCAATGAAGGACGATGCATTCGGGGACTGTCAGAAAATTACTGCGAGTGTTCAAATAACGCTACTGGGCGCCATTGTGAGCTAGGTTTTTCTACAGTCACGACAGGGCATTGCGATTCGAATCCATGCCTGAACGGAGGTAACACTTCGACTTCACTCACATTATGTCGACAAGGAAGTTTTATCCGCAACTTTTTGGAAGGTCCTCATGCTTTGACGGCAAGGTCAGGTCAAAGTGTTGCTGGCCCACGTTTTTTTCTTTCTTGAAGGCCAAACCATATGTGTATCAAGCGTTTCGAGTACTAGAGCTCGAGACAAGCTCTATTGGAAGATATGGGACAAAACGTCTGAGGATTATGGTAGCCGTGGGGAAACATGATCCAGTACACAAATGATGCATAATGGGCAAGGATGGATGTGGATGCGCTAGAACACGCGTCGCATACCAAGTCAATAGCATTAACCCGCATGGCGGGCACCAAAGTGACCACGCTCGCATCCGTGTGCACGGTAGTATCTCCGCAATTAGGCTGCTTTTTTCTGTGTTCAAGTTACCATTGTGATTCTCTGGCACCCTACCACGTGGAAAACGACTCACCTCGGAAGTGAGGATTCCCGTGATTGCTGCCTTAACTGAGTATTATAAGGTATTATAAAGACGATGTCATCAGTGAAGCGTGAGTAGCGTAGTAGCCGGTCACCAAATCGCATTCCCATGTCATCCCATTCTAGTCTTCACATGACGTTCTCGGGAGTGGTGCTGAATAATTTCGGCGACATGCTGTCGCCTTGTCGAACCCCTCTCCGGACGTCGCCGGCATGTTATAGTGGAAAGGCGCTATTCTGATCGTGAAGTTGGTGTACGTAGGCACAGTCGTTCCAACAAATACTTGCCTCCGGCATTTACCGCCCGTCTGCTGAGCCACGCCGCGCCTCCTATGCATTATCATAAGTGCTGCGACGTGGCTCAATCGACGCGCAGTGTAGCGTGAGGCAAGAATTTTTTGGAAAGACTATACACCTTGGTGCATAAAACTTCCAAGACTGTTTCTGTCTCGATGGAGTCGAACTTCAATGAATGTGAGACAGAGGATCATCTAGCATCGTCGAGATACTTCGTGCATGTGGTCGATCGTATTGGATCCTTTCCAAAACCTTGCTTGCTCGCATGACTGTACATCCTCTAATGATCTCTCACTCATGTTTAGTATCACTCGCGTAAGTAGCTTGTAAATGACCGATAGCAGGCAGATAGGGTGACAAGTGCTGACTTACTGAAAGTCTCCTTTCTTGTAAAGCAGCACGGTCCTACTGGTCTTCCATTGGATGGGTGCCCTGCATTCTGAGAGATAAAAGATGAAATGGTCAGCGTTGATCAATCCCGTCATGTGGGATGCGCCACGCATTCGAATTCACTAAAAAAATACCAATCTACCGACCCAGAGCGATGGTTGGCTTGGTTGATCACGGGCGAGATCGAACCATCGACCGCGTACGTGCGTAGCGAGCCTCTTACCACTGCGCCACACGTGTCACATTCCATTACATTTACATTATCGTTTATTCCGAGAGATACCGCGTGAAACCTTTAGCCAATGTGCTGATAAGGACTGGCGGTAAGTTTTTCAGATGTTCTGGTCGAATACTGTCGGGTCCGATGCTGTGTTATTCTTCATCGACTTGGTGGCATGTCGTGCTTCAGAAGGGAGAACAGATGGGACGTATCCGTCCTCCCTAAGATGACATGGAGAGAGGTGGATGTGGCAAAGAGGTCTGAGAAAAGGTCGTGGTTGACTCTTTCCATTGCCCCTCTGGATGATGAGATTGTTCCGGAGCGTCAGAGGGCAGTCGTCCAGATCCTACTGTTGGTGAAGTCTCCGCGAGCGTTGCGGATGCTTTCTCCTGCCTCTGCAGCTTCGGGCAGCACTGCTGCTCTTCTCACTTTGAGATCATTTTTTATCGCTTCTCTGCACCATTTTTGAGTTTGGACCTAAGCTGGTAGTTGCCTGTGGTTCTCGCATCCCCACGCTAGCCTATCAACTCAAGGGATTCGGCTCTCAATGGTTTTGAAACCCTCAGCTTTCCTCGCAATGTTGTGTAGATGTTGAATGAGCCTATGATACTTCTCGTCGATGTTGTCGACAACGGTATCTTTCCGAAAGCAAGCCAGCAAAGTGAAGACATGCCAGCTTATAGAGGGTTTGAAACTCTGCTTCTTGCACTTGGCGGCCTTCTCCTCTGCGCGAGAAGAAAAATCATGTGCGGAGGAAGGGAGGTGGACTGGTCCTGTGTAGAACTTCTGTCAACAGTGACGTCAGTCTGGTAGAACCTTCGATTAACGATGATGTGGTCAATTTCACTATGTTACTCTCCACCGGGTGGGTCCCCCGTCCAGCGTAAGGTGGCTGATTTCTGAAAATGTAAGTTATCATGGATAGTCTCTATTCGTTTCACTGTAGGCAATTGATACCAATGTAATGCTCTCCTGGCGTTCTCATAGAGGCAATCTAGGCGTTGAAGTCGCCAACGATGACCTTATGAAGTGTATGTGTTTTTCCTGTAGAACCTCTCCAAGTGCATGTAGAAGGCCTCGATCTCATCTTCGTCGAAGGTAGATGTTGGAGCGTAGACGACGAAGACTGTCAAAGCCGGGATTGATCCACATCTCACTCGCGAACATGCGATTCGGGTTGAGGACTCCGACTCCGCCCACTCCTCTATCGTCTTAGGTTCCAAGAAGTAGTTCTTCTCCAGCGTCGAAGGCGGTGTTTAGTGGCCTATGTCTCCTCGTTTCGGGATGTTGCACCTGATCTTCTTGGCCTGCATTATCAGATCCTCGATGGAGGCCTTCGATGAAAGTACGCGCGCGTTGAAGGCACGTATCGTCATCATAGTCCTTCTCGTTTCAGGCAGCTTAGATAACTCTTCGGAGCTTGTCAGTGACCCTTCCAAGATAAGTGCACACTATTCATCATTGCTGAGTGTAGCTTGGAAATGAAAACCCACAGGAAAAGCTTGCTGGGCTTTATTCGCCCGTGGGGCTGGGATATGGTTCCGACGGAAAGTTAGCGGGCTTCACGGGAGCGGCCGATAGAATTTACTTATTAAAGGCGACTCCGAACACCCTTCCTTGTACCTCCCAGTCATTTGGAGGCAGGGCTTTTCCGACAAGACTTTTACACGAATGTTATAGATAACGTGTTTCCAGCTGGATGGGGAATAAGTGGTCGGCGTTGATCAATCCCGTCACGAGGGATGCGCCACGCATTCGACTTCATCTGAGCATCGTAGAGGCGTTGAATGCGTATGTGCCCTATACAGTGACTTGCGGGGGGCATCCGATGAACCAAGTCAGTGCTTCATCCTCCCAGACTCCTCTGGTGCCAATTTACCGACCCCGGAGGGATGGACGGCTTGGTTGGCCGCAGGCGCGATCGAACCATCGACCGTGTGCGTGCGCAGCGAGCCTCTTACCACTGCGCCACACGCGCCCGGATGGGGAATAGGACATAGATATGCATTAGGTGTTAACATGAGTCCTTGCGCTTTTTTCAGTTGCAATTTTCTCCGTTCTATCGTTATTTTTCCGTAATACGTGCTATACCCTCTGAAAACTCTTTTCTTCCTTTGCAAACTATCACCATGCGTTTGCTCAGAACTATTCAATTATTTGATTTTTAGGCCTAAGAAGAAAAATGCCAAATCCAGGAAAAACACCATTTCCTCCTTATATCCAGTAGGGACCAGAAAGCACTCGATACTGTTTGAAATTACCAGTGGAAGTGTTGGAGGACCAGTATGGCGATGCTGGCAAGGGTGGAATCCGATGTTATCATTGGGGTAAGATGGCTAGACCCGTGCGAATGGATTATTTTAGCAGAATTACCTGACTTATTTGGTAGCTTTGAGAGGTATGATGTCCACCTAGATCATACGATTCACATAAAGCATTTCCCAGGTCCTCTCGAAAGAAATCTGTTTGGTCGGAGTGGTTGGTGTCATTAAGACCAAATATGTCTTCTTTGTGCTTCCAAAATCACTGACGACTAGTCATTTCAAGCAGAACACCTCTTCCTTCCTTAGCACACGTCGTTTGGCCTGTTATGATGGCTTTTCAAGCTTCAGCTAAATGCCAGAATAGGTCGGTTGCTCTGTTTTCCATTGAGGCATCACTACACTTCCCAGGCCCAAATCTCAAGCAAACTTATATTTTACCAAAAAAAAAAAAAAAAACTATCTACAACATTCTTGTAAAGGAGGAACGGCGTTTTAGAATCGTACATGACTTGTACCCGAAAGATAACAAATGGGCGGAGAAAAGTGCACCAGAAAAAAAGGCGCAAAGACTTATGTTAACACTTAATATTTGTACCTGAAGTGGAAGTAGTTGGAATATCGTTTTATGAAAATGAGTTTTTATTTTTCTAAGGGACTTGTCACGATGACGGTAATTCTGCCACATGCGAATGTGTGAAGGGATATAGCGGACAAATGTGTGCTGAGCTTGGATCATCAACTACTTGCAATCCAAATCCATGCAGGAACGGTGGCGAATGTGAAATCGTTGAAGGTGAGCTCCTAAAATTGCTAGAAGTATTGTGAGCGAGAGATCGTTCTTCCGTACAGAATCGTCACAGGATGGATTCTCGTGCATGTGCGCTCCTGGATTCGAAGGAATCCTTTGTGAAAACGCGGTATGGTTTCTCCTCATAAGTCTTCTTTGTTTGGTAGACAACGCTGTGAATTCATCCATTGACCAGGGTACTGAATGGACGTCTAATGTGGAAGAAGTTAATACAGCTTCACCATCATTATCAATATTTGTGAACGATACAACGACAGCTAATGTTACGCCAGTAATTATGACTACAAAAACAGAGTCCAGTGGAGGCGAGGTATTTGCACACATTCACCCTTTGTCAGGCAAATGCATTTAATACATGAACTCGTTGTTCGTGATATGTTGATGAACCTACAAAGACCATTTACGTACGGAAAATACAAAAACTAGAACTACCTATATTGGGCTTTGAAAAAGATTTAGGAATTTTTTTTCTGTCCAGTGCCCTTCGAATATCTTCGAAGACCTGAGGGAACGTGCATATAGAGGTTGTTCTCTAGGTTGTCAATCATTCTTGGGGCACGCGGACCATATCGCTTCACTTCCATGGTCTCGGTAAAACATAGAAATATTTCACATGAATTCACGTGCTGACAACCACCAGACCCAAGCCGACAATTGCGAATAGCATGATCGGTTAAAACAGTTGGCAACTGGCGTTGAGAAGTGGATATTCTGTGTTAAGCATTTCTATCGTCGACATTGGCTACAATCAGGTGAGCTTGGAGTTGCACCCATAACTGGTGAACTGCACCCGAGGAAGGTAATGCTGAGCATTCCGAGGCACTTCAGAAGCAAGCTTCACGTTCCAAATGGACCAGCACTTACAGCAGAGTTGTACTTCCAGCTGCTGGATTGCCTCGCGCTGGCAGTTCGTAAGAAGCTGCATAATGTTTTATTCTAGCACGACAGTGCCAGGATTAATGTTGCAACGGTCTCCTGGGAGAAACCACTCGAAATGAAATGCCAGTCATGCATTCGAATGCCATTTATTCTCCTCTTTGGCTATAGACTCGGAGGGAAAAATCCTTGGCAACAAGGACCACCTCGAAATAGACCTGCAAAACGTTTTGGATATGAGGTCCTCGTTATTCTGCTGAGGCTTCACTTTTTGGCTTGCTAAAACAGTCTTCTGCAAGAAAGCATAGAAAAATGACCAGAACTCCCCCTCCCCCCCCCCCACCCC
>JARK01001436.1:371304-391511 GCA_000688135.1 Ancylostoma ceylanicum | reverse complement strand
CTATCAAGCCTTGGACAGCCTGTCTAGCACAAAATACACCCACGTGTAATAAAATACTAAATAATGGGATATCGTATCTACAGTACACCTACAGTGACCGCAGAAAAATGGGGTTACGGTACTAAACGGATACGATATTTGTGTTCAGCACCTCAATAAACCCCATAAGGTGAAGTCTGGGCGAAAATTTTTACTTTGAAATTTTGGGGCAGAACTAGCCGAATAGTGCCTTCTCACAACGTGATTACTCGCATGAAAAGAAACACACTGCATAATTTCGTTGAGAAACTCAGAATTAGTCGCGTAATTCGAGAAAAATTGAGACGCAGAGAAGGGAGGCGTTTGGGTCCCGTTAGGGAAGGGGCGTAGCATGTGAAACCCTTTGGGTATACAGGTGCTACGCTGGTTCTACTAACAACCACGCGCACTCACGAAGGAGAGGATGATTACTGACCGTTTGGATCACTCCTGCTTAGCAATAACGATGAAAAAACGCTAAGAGATTATTCGATGAAATTTTATTTAAACCAAAAACATCGAAAATTCCAATGAGTGGAAGCAGGGCGCCTTCAATACTTTCAAGCTGTTAAAATTGCAAGTTTGAAACTGTGGAATGTAGAAGTGGAATTACCGTAACTGTACAACGGTGACATCATGTGATAAAGTGAACAGAGATTTTGTGATCAGCATGTCAAATAACTCCTATTCAAAGTTCGATCTCAAATTTCCATCCTCAAAACTTGAAAATTTCATTCAATATGCTTCTTAGCGTTTATTTAGAGGAAATTCGTGTGCGACCGAAACAGATCCTGTGTCAGTTTCGTTAGATCACTTCGATATCGATTTTTACAAGAAAGATGGGAGAAATTCGAAAGAATCCATGGATGGACAAATTTCTCGCTGCTCTGTAGATATTTCCTATTTTTTATATATTCCAAGCCAAGGAATTGATTGTTGAGGAAGAGAGATTGGGAAAAAACTATTCAAAGCTAAAAAATTGAATCTTGATATTTTCAGCGCGATCCAGAACAAAAATATGTTTCAGACAGCATAAATGTTGAAATTTAAAAGCAGCACTTACGGAAATCCTCGCTCTCGGGGTGAATCGCCGGGAATGTGCGTTAGAAAAATTTCAAATTCTATCTTTCCGTTAATTCGTTACGCTAGGGCAAAGATGATCTTTACGCGTTAATGCGTTAATCCGTTAATACGTTAAAGGCAGAGGACCACCTCGTTTCCTATATTGGAGATAGCAACATATCCTGGACCATCTCATCATGACAATCCCAGTAAGGTAAATCAACAGGCACAAAAGCGACGAAAGCCCCGTTCTCGAAGGGGTCGAAGTGGCTAAAATTTGGAGCCCGGAGGTGGATCGCTCCAAGCTGTGCTGGCTGCCCGCCACGGCTGCCACGGTGGCCAACGTGTCTTTACGTGTTCGATCGATAAGATCAACAGCTTCACACGTCAATACGGGTTAGCAAACTGTTACAGGCCCCGTCCTGGAAAACGGGTTTATTGACCATTTTGAGACAATATGTGTATACCGCTGGAATCAGCGTGCCGAGTAGATGCTGAATCTGCTATTACCTCAACCACGAAAGTGAGGTGGTCCTCTGCCTTTAAAGAAGGTTTTATGAGCATTTTGACACTTTTCATCATTTGTAGCAAGCTTTTGAGTCCGCCTACTAATTTTCAAAGCAAGTAATCAGCAATTTCGAGAAAAATTAGAGCAAATCAAGCCTTTTTTGCTGCTGACTTTGTGAACACAACATAGGAAGATGAAAAATTTAGGAATGATATGCTTTTCTTTTTCCACGAACAGAGTAGATTTAGCAATACTAGAATCACTGAAAAAAATAAACAAATGGTAGAGATGTCTGTTGTGAGTTGAATTACAGGATCTCACAGTGTTCATCATAAAACCCTTGTCTATAATAATAAATGATAACTCTGAAGATCTCAAGAGAATGAGAGACTCAAAAGGACTTCTAAACGCGAATGTTGCAGTATTGAGAATAAGGCACTAAGCCTTCTCCTACGCAGAACCCTCATACAAATTGGTTATTGAGCAGAAAAGCAGTTTTTCCAAGTTTTATACAATGATCATAGATCTGATGCAAACAAGATGGCTGTCGAGAACAGACGCTCGCACTCAGCGGAAGTTGTTGGTGCGGAAAGTTCTTTATATGCATATATTTTGACGCGTGAGAAATTCGAAGTGTTAATATCACTCCGTCAATACTCAAACGGTCAGTAGAGAAGGACGGATTTGCGCAAAATATTCGTCAGACTCCCTAAGTAGTTGCCAATTCATCGAGGTTCTGTCCAAATCGGATTGCCGAGAAGAAAAGGACTTTGGGATATCAACAGAATCTGCTTCTACTCGACGCGTTCATTCCATTGATGCACTTGGAACCTGAAAAAACGGTCAAAAACCCCTTTCTGAAGGCCAGGTTCCCGTAACATTCGGGGTTTTCGACGTTTTCTTGGAACTTAAAGTACATCTTTGTGCCCAGCGGCCCGCATATTTTCAACTGGTGTAGGATTCTTGAGCACTGTCCCCGAGCTGACACGCGCTCCCAGACCTTTGTTTGCTGAAAAGAGACACCGACTAGAAGGAGACTAAACGCGAAGCGGATGAGAATATGATGAAATACACGAAGAAAACAATCAAAGCGACGTCCATGATGCAATTTCGAAGATTGTCTAAGGCCGCACGCCGAGCAGCCGCTCACGCAGTCGAGTACACTCCTTATTCTAAGGCAACAAAGTCCTCTAGTTCCCCTTATAAAAAAGCGTCTATTTAGTTGCATGTTGTGCTGTTCGCCGCAGCACAGTTTGCAACTAATTAGACTTCAGTTCAATTCGTTCTGCTGGCGGTGGCCAAATGATGACGTGAGCACCGAGTGAAGCTGAGCGAATGTCTGAGTACTATTCCAGGAAATGTTCCCTCTTATTCGAAATGCTCGTCACACAGGTCACTACAACATGCTTGTCTTCGCCTCAATGTGGTATCGCCTCTCCCTGTATACGTGGCGAATGTCGTGATCTCTGGAACACTTTCACTTGCATCTGCCCTCTTGGGTTCGGAGGAACATTTTGTGAGATAAACTTGGACGATTGTGCTCGAACTGATTGCGGGAATGGTTACTGCGTGGATCGTATTGGTGAGGCAAGGTAAGAATAGGATCGATCATTTTTTTAGTGAAGAGCTGCATTGAATACGTCCAAGAGGCGTAGGTTTAGGTGTTACTGCGATGCTGGCTTTACGGGCGAGACATGTGATTATGAAATGGACATGTGCGCTACGATGCCATGTAAAAATGGTGCACTCTGTTCATCCTCGAATGGAACTTTCGAATGTGAATGCAGAGTTGGATGGGTGGGAAAAACCTGCGAAATCCAAGTGGGTGATGACTTATATTGGGGTGGGGAATAAGTTCGTGCGGTTTTTCATAGGAATAGGAACCATTATTCTCCAAGAGCGGTACCAATCACTCTGAATGAGTGTTTATAGTTCCTTTCCTTCACTATTAAGTCTGCAAGACCCAGGGCGGTATCTCAGTTCCATGCCCAGCAAAAACTACGTTTCTTGAGGCCACTCAAATTGCAGCCCACCACCGCAAGTCTTGGGTTGCGGGACACCTAATACCCAACCTGCTGCGGGGCGTGGCCGGCTAGATGCAAACGGTAGACAATAGCATTAAGAAACATTACAAAGCCTTTGATTGCAGAACTCCATCCAGACAACCTTTCTGAAGGACCACCAGGACCGATCAAGTCAGAAGGCCTGCAGCAGAACAAGTTCTCATTCAAGTCTTCGGTCGACTTTTCTGTGATTGGTGGTCGTTCTGCATCGATTAGGTCTAGCGGTCCTGCAGTCAGTTGGTCTGATTGAATTTGAGGTCCTTTTAGTTTCGGAATAATAATATAACTCCTCTGGGACTCTTTCGAGAGGCAAAACCCTTCGTATGAGCAACTGAATTAATTTCCAGTGCTTCCACATACAGAGAATGCTATGGTGGGCCAATTCATGCGTCCACCGCGATTGGCTAGGATCCTGGCTGGGTATTAGATGATAAACGCAACTCTTGTATCACTTTAATGAAATGCGTTAGGAACTCAACAAAATATGTGATATATGACTTTTCCAGACCTGTAGAGTCGACAGTAGTGGAAATCCCTCACTCCCGAGTTTTTTGATACTCGCTTTTGTAAAATGTGCGCAGAAAAATCGAGCATGCCCAGTATGGACCCCATCTTGAGCATTTTAAGGTTTTGCACGGAATACGTATGAAAAACTTGCATGTTGATGAGAGTTAATATCAGTACCGATTCTTCTTTACATGTGGAGCAATACTAGGGATACTCTTCTCCATGTCCAACAAATAAGGCGTCTCAAACGAGGGACAACTTGGAGACCAAAATTACTTTGTTTAAAGTGGGCAAAGCATTTCCGTGCTCTCCTTTCAGTAGCAAAAACTTCCTGTGGACGTCATGTAAATCCTTAGCCAATTGACCTACATTTGATCCACGATTAAAGTGGAACTGTTATCGGTAGCGGAAAGGTTCATTCTTGTCGAATTGGAGAGTCTCATTCAATGCGATAGAAAAGAAAGTGCAATGACGATTGAAAAGCGAAGTTGTGACAATGGTAAAGAGCAGAACAAGAACTACAAAAATTCGCAATCAAACGAGGTCCAAGTCACCGTGAAAAAATATATTGAAAAAAAAAAACCGCACGAATTTATCCCCCAACTCAATACTTTCCACTTCTGTCCTCATAGTTTAGGTTTTCGTTCAGGATGGCTCCAAGTGTGGCGAAAAAACATGTCGAAATGGTGGAACCTGCGAAAACGTGAGCTGGGAATCATCTCTTAGTTCCTGGGTGCCCGCCATACTTTCTTATTTAGGAGGAAGGAGCAAGTGTTGTTTGCCTCTGTCCACCTGGCTTTGCTGGAACATTCTGTGAGGAACGCAAAGATCCTTGTGAAAACAGACCTTGCGCTCACGGTTACTGCAGAGCCAATGCAGCTGAATTTGAATGCGAGTGTGAAGAAGGTATGACATTTCCTACAAATATTAATAACCTCTTGTCTCGCATAAATTTTTTGTTAGGGTATTGATAACACGATTCTAATAGGTGTGCGCGCCGCCTCTGATATCTGTGACAATCGTCAAAGAGTAGTCTTTTCCAGTTCACTTGAACCATTTTTATTCACTGTTAAATCCGCGTAGAATAAATGAAGAATTTCTATCCTCAACATCGACTCAAGAGTGCTGTCGCGTTTATAGAGTGGAATCTGATTTAACAGTAGCAGACATCGGAAAATGTCTATGAGCAATTTCCGTCATTTTGAGCGATGGAATGACAGGTTTTCACAAAAAAGTGGAAATACCCCAACAACGTGCAAGTAGTGTCTTCTTGGATCACCATTCAGTGAAGCCAATGGGACAGTTGTGGCAGGGATGAACCAGCGTCCAAAAGTGGTAAAACATTGCTGTGATAAGAGTGCTAGCTACACCAGTGCTAGCCGTGTAGTGCTGCACCAGTGCTAGCCGTGTTTCAGAAGAAAGACCACAAACCACTATTGTTAACCACTTTCGAGCCTGCGGCCATCAACAATGACCGGATAAAAGGTTGAGATAGGTAGTTCTCAGTGGCGGACGCAGCCCCCCCCCCGCCCCCCACCCCTTCGAGAATGGGTCGCCGAATTTTCGAAATCGCTTTACAAAATAAGTAAAAACTTTGTATATTTTCAATTGTTTATTTTTATCATTATTTTTCGAATGATTATTACTTAATATTTATTATTTAAATTATTATTTTATTAATTTTATTTTCCCCATCCGTCACGGAACCACCTCGATTCTGTCCCAGAAATCCCCAAAAAGCGGCATGTTTCAAGTTGCTTTCCCTACTATGGGGTGCCGGCTCACACTTCAAGCAGAAGTGGACCCGTCCCATTTCATTACACTTGCTATGTAGCGCCGGCGCATTGCCTCAGCTCATCCATTCGCAGACATCTTTGCACTACTGGAAGCCGTCGTTCCACATTACCCACCCTTTCAGTTAGTCTTCTCCTCACTTCACTGCACCACACCACATTCGTTCCCCTTCTTTTATAGGATTTCACACTCATCATCACTGACCAATGAGAGAATTTCGTTTCACACATATACACTTACAGATGCAAACAGGCACAGTGAACGCCTCATTTTATGCTCTAATCCTCACAGAATCCTAATCCATCGAATTTTAGGATACGGAGGCAAGACGTGCTCTGATATAATTGATAAATGCAACGATACATTGTGCAATGGTCAAGGGCAGTGTGCGCCAGTATGGAATGCAACTGTGTGTCGCTGTGACAAGGTGGGTTCATTAGGTGATTAGTGACCCTAGTGTTACTTCTGTAAGACATGACCCAAAATATGTGACACTCTCTACATGGTAATGTATCACGTAAAAAAATTGGAAGCAAATGATTTACTCTCACAGCAATAACTAATAAGAAATAATTGTCCGTCCTTTTTCTCTGATCTCAAGTACAACAAGCGTGCTTGATATTCTGATTCAATAGGTTACGGTCCAGAGCTTGCAGATCCTCAGATGTGGGGTAGTGTTACCTGGCAGCTTTGGAGGATCCATCTTATCGTAGATAGTTTTCAATCTTTAAGCCATCTTTTCGACTTTAAGAGAAGAAGTCTTAATTATAATAGAAATAAAAAAAACGCGTAGGTTTATTAGACATTAGTGAATATAGAAATAAAAACGTGTAGGTTCAACAAATTCGTGACAATATGACTCATCGATGGATCATACGGAAGTTACGTACGTATTTATTTCAACTCTGTAGCATTTTGTAGCATGGAACAGTTCTGTAGGGTTACTGTAGGCATATTGTAAGTACCTTTAAGGGCTTTTCCCGCAAAATCTAGTGAAACTTTGCAGTGTGGAGTTATTTAACGTGTCGCACACGGAAGTGACATCATTTTAATGTCGCGAAGCCGTTTTGTATGGTTTCTGTAGGCATTCTGTAAATACAATTTTTCTTTTTTTCAATGCGCTACAATTTTTAATGCACTAAAACTTCAAAGAGAGGTGTTATTTCAGGTACTGATCACTAACTTGGCATCCAGTTTACACTACAATAGTTGTCTGGAATGTTATGAGGCAAAGTCAGCACCTTACAGAAACGCTTCAGCATGCAAAACAGACTTCATATTCTTGATTAGCAGACCAAACATACCCCGTTTAGGACTAACACCATAAAAATGAAACACAAATTCGCGTAGGTTCAAAGTGGCTTAAGGCGCAAAACGTGCATTGTCGTAAATGTGAATGTGTTAATTGCTCAATATTCCGAATGCTCTTCTAATATTCTCCTTCATTTGGTCAGCAGAATATGCCTACTAGAGTCCCCCAAATCATAGCTGGTATAGCTGTGAGAACGCGTCCGTGAAAGTGAAGGTTGGTGAGAAAAATCGCAGTTGTGTAAGGTGAAGCTCGGTGGGCACCAGGCTTTGACTGGTGGGGAGGGGTAGGGGTTACGTAGTCTATGTAGTACACTGTCGCACACTGTCTATTAGATTTATTATGTAATAAGTTATACTTACTTGCATCGTTTAGGCCTGTCAAACTTTTGATATCACCAATGAATGGATATTCAACAAACCAAATGCGAAAAAATTCTCCATGATTTGCTCTTTCAGGTGATATCAAAAGTTTGACAGAACATGCTTGGCAACACATTCGTGACGACGTCGAAACTTCAGCGCGCATTCCCAACTGAACACCCTAATGCTATCTGGTTTAGACGTGAAAGGTGGTAGACATTTGTGCAGAATATTGCGGTGGCTGCAGTAAAACTAAAGATGATAACAAGTAATTGACAAAGGGCATCACCAGACTTTACCGGCTATGGGAGCGATCACAGTGATACGAAGCGGTGAGAGTTATACGGAACAATCCAAAGAATGCAACGTGACAATCGATGTGCTTCTTCCCACTATCGTTACCAGTTTCAACGCCGATTCAATTTGATTCACCATGACTTGACAAAGCTTGGGTAGTATTGGAAGCACTGACTTGGTCCCTTTGAGTGCTTTTACATGTTCATCCTTTTTCTTCATCTTCTTACCAAATGGAACAACTTGCACTCGCTCCAAAAACTTTGAGCTTCCATACGATACACAAATTTTGGTTCACTACATGGCTCGCCTAAATCTTGCATGTATTCTACGTTTCCGCCCCGATTCCCAACCTCCTCTGACAGAAAAATCCGGGTGCGTGACATCTTGAACACCAGTGTCATACATTCTTCTGAATATAGGACATACAGTCTGTTCCCTGAAACGTACAATACCATCCTCGCCCCGATTGAACAAAGCGGCGCGTGAGTGTTCAATCGGGGCGCGGAGTGAGGCTGATTGACTGTTGCTGCAATTGTAGATCAGCCTCAATACGCGCCCTGATTGAACGCACACGCGCCGCTTTCTTCAATCGGGGCGGGGATAGCAGTGTACGTTTCAGGAAACAGACCATATCTGAGTCATTGCCTCAAACTCAAGTTGGCCTATTTTCTTGAATGCTCCACTAGGTCCGCCACTGTTGGAAGGGTGTATCTACCGTAGTTTCAAAGTACTCCTACAGAGCTTTGATGAGTACAGAATAATGATAATGTGCGATCACCATAGACGCCTCTTCATTGTCAGCTATGCAATTTTCGCAGAATTACTAGGACTATGGCTTGCTCCTCCTATGCGGAACATCTCAACTGTGGGAATAATCGCGAAGGGGAGATTACGGCCCAGATATCGATATCAAGTGAAAGGGCGATGTAAGATTATGAGGAGCATAAATATAATAATGCAAAAACAAAGGTGCTAAAAATATGATTCTGGTTGGGAGATGTGAAGGTAAGGTCGAGCAACAAAATCTACCGTAGTATTCAATGCTGCTCATTCTACACATATGATGTGATTATGGTCTTTTATGAATAGCAAGGACTTCTGGTAAAATTCTCTCTAGTTCTCGAATTTTGCTTTCTGAACATTTCGAATAATGTTTGTGGGAATAATTTCAGCATTGGCGCGGAGCAAGCTGCAATCAACTTGTGGATGAATGTATGAATATTCCGTGTGACAATGATGGCACATGCGAATCCACGGAAAATGGGTTCAAATGTCACTGCAGAAAATACTTCTTGGGTGGGTTTGCACAAATTTTAGGATTCCTAAGGTGGGCATGACTTCTTCAGGTGACCACTGCGAGGTCCTCGGCTCCTGTTTGGCGAACCCTTGTGAACGTGGTGAATGCATCCAACTCTCTCCTGACAGACACTCGTGTAGTTGTCCAACAGGATATGAAGGAACCAGATGTGAGGTACGATCTTGTTTTAAGAATGGCATAGTGAATGTCGGTCCACTGTCTTCTGCTACTAGTAAATTATTTTTCGGTTCTCAATTGCAAACAAACACCTCGTGCGCATCGCAAGGTTGTGCCATTTTCAGCTATTATTAGGTACATATCTTATTTGTTTGTTTTTTGTGCTGACAAGATTCAGCAAAGCACGGCTTTTCTAAAGCAACTATTCCTTTTACGACCGTTTGTTAAGAGGTTTGAACCACAGTCCTAGAAAGAAAGTTAGGGAAGAAGTATGATTTATCGATTTTATTGATTTTTCGCAATTTTCGTCCACGGATCGGTCAAGACATGCCCACTGGAGTTATCAAATACGCTGAACACGACTGTGACAACTGTTTTGCACGAAACATTGATCTAGCGATTTTATTGATTTTTTGCAATTTTTGCCCACTGGTCGTTGGAGACATGTCTGCTGTGGTTCCTCAGTACGCTGAACACGAATATGACCACCACATTCCACGAGAACATAGAGTTATCGATTTTGTCGATTTCTCTGCATTTTACTTAGTGATGCGAAAGAACACGTCCACTGGGGATTCCCAACACACTGAACGTGAGGATGGCAAGGATTTTAGAAGAATTTACCAACTAAACAACTTTTTGGTCTTTCTGGCGGAGTTGTCGTCGTCAGCTTTAAATTGCCGGGACAAATGAAACACCCGGGCGAAGCAGGGCAAACCATCTAGTCCGAATATAGAATAAATGATTCTTAGCGAAGCAATTTAATTTTTAGCAGAAATTTCGTGTTTACGACTCAATGATCATGACATGGCAGGCCTACCTGAGGTCAAATTAGCAGTAACCCTCTATAAAAGTTTTAATCAAAAGCTAATCCGGTTTTCTTCATTTCTAGGTCAATCCTCGCCCATGTGACTCTTAGTATCAAGCTAATCATCATGTTGCTATCTCAATATTGATGTGGCCCATAGGCCCGAGACAGAGCAGCGTGAAGTGCCGTACTGGTTCTGAAATTCACTGCCTCGACTCGGCTATTGAATATCGTAACCCGTTTCGAAGTCCAACCTGAGAGAGAGAGAGAGAGAGAGAGAGAGAGAGAGAGAGAGGGAGGGAGAGAGACAGAGACGGCGAAGCATTAATGAAATATATCCATTGACGACAGAAGTAATCAGATGCAAAGAAATATATTATAACAAACAATTCAAATCATATACATATCATGTATCATGTATCATATACATATACATATCATGTATCAACCTAAAGATTTGAAGAAAGAATAATTATCACCTCTTTCTTCCAGAGCAGGATTGACTACTGCAAGGAGAATCTATGCTCAAACGGTGGAACTTGCGAATCGCTTCTAGGTGAACACAAGTGCCACTGTGTTGCAGGGTTTACCGGTAGTTATTACTTTCTTCAATATAAATACATGTTCATTAATGGAATCTAGCAGCGTCCTACACAGGCAACAGCTGCGAGACAGACATTGACGAATGCCAATTTGGATACTGCCTAAACGGAGCTAGGTGTACTGATCGAGTTGCTGATTATGAATGCAATTGTGAAGGCACAGGATTTACTGGTGATTGATGAAATTCAACTTGACAATTCATTAGTTTGCATTAACTCGACTTCAGGGAGAAACTGCACTGTGGATATCAATGAATGTGAAGTATCCTCAAGTTGCTTGAATGGTATTTGCACGAATACACACGGAGGTTACCGATGTGACTGCGAGCTTGGTCAGTGACGCCAATTACGTTGGCTTTTTGTGAGAATTGGGTTTAACTGGCTCTACAGAACAAGACCTAAGTTGTTTTCAGGGTACATTGGTAGGCGATGTTCTATAAGGGATCCATGCCAACCAGACGCTTCGAATAAAACTACACACTCCTGCGTGCATGGGAAGTGTGTTAACCCTGCTGTAAAGGTAAAGGTGTTTCCTGCACTTACATATTGCTTTATTGTCGTAACTTTTAGTCATTTATTGTATAGTAGCATTCCTCTACATAATATAACAGCTGTCATTTCATGGGATAATAGTTCTTTACTTGATTCATTAATTGCTTCGTCTAATAAGTGGCTCGTTGTTACGAACAAGCGTTTTCAAGGAGGACCATCTTGGTCATGAAACCCCCATCCATGGATGTAAATGTAATCGAGGATACACAGGAGCACAATGCTCAACTCTGGTAAGTATTTTAGAAAGATACAACATTCAACTGTTACTGAGAATAATTTAACTGAGAATAGGTAATAGATTCTGCTCTTCGGGAACTCAATCTGGTTTCATCTGATGCTTTTGTCTGTAGTTTAATCTTAGTACTTAGGAGACATTTTCCTCACTCAGCATTTCTGGGGCAAGATGAATCTTTTTTTTTTGGAGCGTAACGTTCTCAAACTAAAATACCTAGACATTTAAATATTTCCAAGAATTGACCATTCGATATGGTGTCGAGGGAAGGTACAGTTCTATTGTTTCTTTTTTTTTTGTAAGTATTTCTTGTTTTTTTAAGGTGCCTGCACATAAGGTACTTTCGCTGAGCTCTATTGTTGGACCAGTTGTTGCTGTACTCACAGTGCTTATCATACTTGGATGTACTTTATTAGCGTTTTTCCTTCGTGGGAAACGTTCAATTCATGGCCACTATAGCCCCAGTCATCAAGAAAGAACCGGTGCTCGACTGCAGGTTCGCTTGCATAAAATTTGCAGTTGCATATTTTTTACAAGGCAAATACAGAATGTCTGCAAAATTGTAGAGGAAACACGCAATTATCGGAGTTCTTTTGCCTCCCAACTGCGTAAGTATTTCTCTTCCAGATGAGCTCAATGATCAAGTTGCCCCCCGAAGAGCGGCTTATATGAGAGATCGCTATTTCGAACGAAAGTAGCGATGATGTTTTTATGTGCCTATACTGCTTGTTGTGTTTGTATTGTTGCAGTGGATTTCCCTTTTGTCACCCTTTACAAATACGGGTATTTTTTACCATATGTCACAAAGACGTCGAATAAATATGGACGTTTATCTGAAACTAAACCTCTACAGAATAGCAATATGCCAAAAAAAAAAACGGTACGAACTTCCGGTTTCCAACCTAAGATACATTGTGAATGACTGCAACACAAATGACAGCAATCGCGAACTTTCTTGGCGTCACGCATATACATAGTTCAGAGCTGCACAGTAACCAAGGTAATTGTTCGACAGAAAACGAAAAAAAAAACGCAAATTCCGTTTTTTTTTCGTTTTTTTATCCATAACCAGGTTCATTTTGCCCCTTCTCAGAATTTCAGCCCGTCATTTGATTGGTGAAGACGAGATCTACAAGATGAGCCCAAAAACATTTTCGAATTTTAACTTGGCCAGGTGCAGGTTATACCAAAAAAAAAAATGAAAGACCTATATTTTTGTGATCTAGAGCTCATAACGAGCATTTTGGTGTCCCACTCAGCTACACATGTTCAAGAAATTCCAAATTTTTGGGAGGTGCTGTTCTTCAGCAGTCAAAAAAGCATTACATGTTTAGATAGAGAATTTTCCTCGAGAAATTCCTGAAATGGGCGGTGAGTTTTGGGAGTTGTTTGAGTGCAATACTACGGCAGTAGTCACAGCTAGTGTTTCTCGAGACCGAAAATGCAAATCTGCGATGTTGCATTTATTTGGTAGTGTGTTCCAATGTTCGCGAGTATCGCAACGTTCACGGAATGGAGTATAGTCGCTGACACTAAGAAACAATGTAGTACTCTTCCTTTACATTGAGCAGAGCTGGAGGAAGCTGCTGTGAACATTGTCTGAAGCCGAGTATGGGGCGTCCAACTTTGAAAAAGATTCTGAAGTGAATGATATTTCCAGAGTCGTAATTTTTACAATTTCTAGAACCTGTCAAAATTTTTTCGAATAAACCACTCCGATTACCTTAACATGATCTATCGAATAATGTTCGTCTCGATGAAATCCGTGATATTCAAATTTCGGATATAAACACCGCCCACCTCCATGGCAGGCTATTCTCGCGGCCCAGGAATTCTCCGCTGGGCATCCTTTGTCAACGGAGGCGCCTCTTCCAGTAATCTGCGCCACATCTACCTCAACAGCATTTTGAATAGCGATTAGAAGAGACAGGAGTAAAGAATTTAAAAAATGAAAAAAAAACACCATATTTCATGAAATTCATAAAAATCTTTATAAAAATTCAACTAGCTCTAACTTTATAAAAATTCAATATACAGCCTTGGATGATGATGTCTTTTCTTGAGCAGGTAAATCATTTTCCAGCAGAGAGTTAATGAGTTAATTGAGTTAGTGACATTTTTTGATAATTTTCTGCATCAAAAAAAAAACGAAAAGTAAAAAATGCCTGGATTAGTGTGAGCGACCAAGCTCACTTTGTAATGATGGTGAATTCAGCCATGAAAAGTTACATTGCGTTATTTTTAAGAAATTATGCTCACTAGATAAGAATCGATTTTTTTCATAGGTGCAAGAACGTAAAAGTCTTTGCTACGTTGCCGTGCTGAGCAGTCGACCAACCCTCCACCAGCCTCAACGTGATGCCACCCGTGTGGAGCGAAGACTCCGAGCCAACACCCCGTCGGCTGGCGCGGGTCGTACGCCCACATATTCGGCAGTTCGCCTTTATCTCCAAGTGCAAAAAAAGAAGGAAGCATGCAGCATGAAGACGGAGGCCGACGACTGGAGGTAACACGGCTACCGCCGAACTCTACGCAAATGCAGATCGATGATAATCGTTCCGTTGCGATATAGAGGTGTAACAAAGAATAAAGGATAAAAAGACGTACAAGGTGTAACTAAGGATAAATTTTCAACGAATTACCGAACGAATTTTTTTGAACTTCTAACGGGTCTGTATTATTGTGAATAGGAAAAAAATCCCGGCGCGTGACTGTGACGTTGCTTGATTGAAGACGAGCATTTTTGTCTTTTTCTTTTTGTTCTCAGACGTTGCTGAATTTGAAAATCAACTTTTTAAGAGTCGAAATTTAAAAATCTTTGGAGTACGTTTTTGAAGCCGTCGAACATCCTGAGACTCTCTCTTCCATCTTTCTAATCCTTTACTCGTGTCCCTTCTGTGTTAAGAATGCTGGTGAGGTGGATGTGGCACAAGATTACTGGAGTGGGCGCCTCCGTTGGCTAAAGATGCCCAGCGGAGAATACCTAGGCCGGGAAAATAGTCTGCCAAGAAGGTGGGCGGAGTTTATGACCGAAATTTGAACATCACAGATTTCACCGAAACGAATATTATTCGATAGATCATGTCAAGGTAAATGGAGTAGTTTGTTCGAAAATTTTTGACAAGTTCTAGAAACTGCAATTTTTTTGACAGGTTCTAGAAATTGTAACTTAATCAAAAGACAAACCCCGGATGGTCGCCTGGAGGACGCTCGCAGAACGATCTACATGGGAACTTACAGGAGTTGGGTTGAAAATGGTAGTGAATCATAGTTACGTACATGAATATACTGAGAGGCTGCTTAGAGAGTGAAAAATGGGTATTTTTTATCAACTCAGTAACTCAGTTACTTTTAACCAGAAAACCGTTTAGTAATAGTAATGGATAGTGATAAACGAACAAATTAATAAATCATTCAGTGAGATGAAGCAATCCTAACAGATCATAGCTGCGTGATCTCCTTGCGAACACGGTGCTCGACGAGGAATGCATTACCTCTGGCGGGAGCGCCTGTAACCACCTTGCAGTCTTCATGAAAAAGGAATTGAAGGATTACAAATGGAGCTTGGTTGGGCTAACAGAGTGCTGAAGAGAAAGCTCACATCTTCGGGCTTTACTCCAAGAAATGTACCTGCGGATACAATTAGGAAAGACTCGATGCAGTAAGTCTCTTTGAACTGTATCCTTAGGTGATTTTTCTACTTGTTCAACAAAAATTTGCGGATCTTCAATTTCCAAGCGTATCAATAGATAGATTGGATTATTCCGGTTCCGAATACCTACTCCATTTTAAAATGGTCAAAATTGAAGAGAGTTATGGAGAAGCGACGAAAAAAAAAAACTCGAAATCGCAGACATCAGGTAGTTTCATAAAGCGACAACACTGGTATTGTACAGCGCCATCAAAGCCTTGTTGACGAGGGAATTTTTCGCTATAACTCGCTTGTGGGTTGAGCTATCTAACCCAATCTTGAGTATTTTTCTGTAACTCCGCGAGCGCTTTCGCAATGGCAGGTTAGCAGTGGCACAGACTGAATTGACGTGGATTACTGAGTTCAAACTTCAACTTTCTCGGATTTCATGGACTTTGTATCCTTACTCCTGGCCACTGAGGGGAAGGAAGAATTTAAATGGATTGAGCACATAATTGCCTATTATTTGCACCACAATGCCATTGCAGCGCTTCCTTTGCTACTCAAACGGGAGGACAAAATTACTTGATCGAAATCATCCAAAAGTTGGTTGAATTACGTCCCAAGTATTTAGATGGCAATACAGCTCTTACTTGAACACCAGAACAGCTGCAGGTAGCGGATACCATAGAAATATTCCCCGTCGGGACCAACGTTTTTTCTTCGGAATCATAGAAAATTCGTTTTATTTCCTCTGCGGCTTTTCGCCGGCACGGTAAGAAGTCGATTACTCCACCTTAGCCAGCGAACATCCGATCATTATCCAAACCTTTCACAGAAAAGAATTGAAGTAGATTCGCAGAGAATCACTGTCATCCACGAAGAGTGGCGAAGCTGTGCTTCGTGTGGAGAGTTAGAGTTCAGGGAACCCGGAGGTGACGTGGCACACCGGGTCCGAGCCAGAGCCCGCCAAGCGGGGCTCTGGTTCGTGTCCAACAATAATTATCATGATGTTCTGCCAAGAAGTTGGCAGAATGCGTTTGGCGGAAAAGCTTTCACATCAGAGTTCAAATTTCTATCCTTCGATCTCTGACATATCTACATATCTGCATGAGCTGGGTTATAAAGGATAAAGATAAAGTGGTCGGCGTTGATCAATCCCGTCACGAGGGATGCGCCACGCATTCGACTTCATCTGATCATCGTAGAGGCGTTGAATGCGTATGTGCCCTTTGGAGTGAATTGCGGGGGGCATCCGATGAACCAAGTCAGTGCTTCATCCTCCCAGACTCCTCCGGTACCAATTTACCGACCCCGGAGGGATGGACGGCTTGGTTAGCCGGGGGCGAGATCGAACCACCGATCGTGTACGTGCGCAGCGAGCCTCTTACCACTGCGCTACACGCGCTCAAGCTGGATTATTCATGATCATAACCATATTATTCAGTATGGCATCATTTGAAGCGATTGTCCACAGTATGCAAATTCAATTCCTGTAGCGTAGAATAAATCAACTAAAATTCTTGAACAGCTAAATAGATTGCTATGTGCTGGAGATTAATGTCAAGCTCATCGCCCAGAGCAGTTTCGAGACTACATGAGTGGATTCTTTCAAAGTGATGTGCCTTCAAGCAAGATAGTAAAAACCGAAAAAAAAAACAAAAGATAGCAGGCGAAATCGGATTCGGATATAGATCTCCATCGAAGTTCCGAACATTTATAGAATACAGCTCTACACTAAGAACGATCATCTACTCGAGAATGGCAAAGTTATGAAGCAGTTTGGGCACATACCTATATGGAAATAAGGAGGGGTGGGGGAAAGAAATTCGTCGACGAATTCCACATAGTGCCCTATGAGACAGGTAAAAATCCTTACCCCAGCTCATTTTTAATTCTTTGTTTCTATTATTATCTCTGAACACTTTTTCATTATTCGAATTTGAAATTAGTTTCAAATAATTATTTTGACGTCGCGAGAACTACCGGCATACCCCCTCTCTCCTCCCTGGACTGCGTCCTCCACTGCACCTCAATGAGTGTGGAGTAGTAGTAGTATTCATGGTCAAGGTCATGGCGCGTAGAAGGACACAGCGCTGTGATTACAAACACGCGCTACATTAGGTCAGACTGTCTCAAATCACACATTGCTGCAATAAAAAGAAATTATGTGAGCTTCGCAAGTGCCTCATAAACGAATAGAAAACGCGTGTAAATAGACTTAGTAGGCGAAATGCGCCTATTCGTATAATCTCGTGTGCTACGTCTACAAGATCACGTTGGATAGATTTGTTGAGCCAAGGTGAGGTTATGGCTGAGCCAGAGCAAGCGAGGTTGCGATCAACGCGATTGCATCACCAATACATCGCACCGCTGTCTCCTTTCATTTCGTCACGATGCGCAGCCGCGTGCTGACCATCGACGCAGCATGCTCAGCCGTCATCGGTCTCTTCCTATTCCTCGCTCCACATACTGTTGCGGATTTTGTATTTGTAAGTTGTTACGTTACTTCCTCTACTTATCTGTCTAGAAGATTCTCAAGAAGCATTTCTTAAAAGTCACCTGAATTCCTTTCTAAGCATCGCAACTTTCTGGTTCCTTCTCATTTCGAAACATCTGTGATGGATGAGTTTGTTATGTATATCTTAATGTCCTTCTAAAGAAACTATTGTTCGATAGAATTCTGAAGCTTACATTCAGTGAACGTCCATGCACTATCATTGATTGCTTTCGTGCAATACCATCGATTGTGAAAGTGGCAGAAGAACGCGTTGCAAGGAAAATTCCAAACTTAAGAAAAACTGAAACCCTTTGTACGGAGACAGATTCCATGACAATCTTGAACTCTGTTGTCCTCATCTTTCAATCTTTTCATCCTCTTGGGCACCATGGGCCTGCGCTAATCTGGCGATCACACGAACTTGTGCGAGGGTCGACAATCTCACCCGTTAAAATCAGGTCATGAGCGGGTCCGCTTCCAACCTTGTTCGCAGGAACTCGTAACATCTGTTATCATATGTGAAAAAGGCTGTTTTTTGTCCGCACCTACATATTCTGAGTGATTTCTTACACTCATCTTTTCCAAGTGCGGATTCCATTATAATAGTGGAAGAATTATTCTTATGAATGCCGAGAAAACGGTGGTAGAGAAACCTGTGACGCTCGTGCGTTTCCTACGCTACAAAATTTGTTATGTCAATCTTAGTCTTCTAATCTTCTATTCTCACTTCAATAAACTCGTTTGTCTGCTATTTCGGTCTCCCATTCGATGAGATGTGAAAGAGAACTCTAAGCTCGCTATCACGCTGTAACATCTTTTGCATGAAAATATCTTAACAACAACCGTAAACCTGAAGAGCGTTCACCACTGTGCTCTAGATATAGAACACCAGATCTCAAAAAATCTCCTTATGATTACCAACGTTGGGGGACGTTTATTACTCAACCTGCTGGAGGAATGGCCGGCTAGATGCAAACGGTGGGCAATGCGATTAAGAGACAAATTAATAAAAATATTGATTATAATAAACAACTAATAACAATTAATAAAAAATAGTCAAAATGAACAAATAAAGATGAACTAATACAAGATTTTCATTTGTATTGCAAAGTAATTTCAAAAAAAGCTAGTCCTCTCGCTCTCTGGGTCTCCGATCTCTAACGGGTCCCTGTACTGCCTCCACCCACCCTCCCCCTGTCTATGCTCTAGCCCCTCGCGGCCGGCGCAACGCAGTTGGCGGACGTATCTCATTTAATCGGGGGCGCCCCCTGTGTCCGCCACTGCTAAGAGACGATCACAAAGCATTTGACCACAGAAGTCACCAGAGTCGAACGAATCAGAAGGCCTGCAGCAGAACGAGTTCTGATTGAGGTCATCGGTCGATTCTAATCTGCAATCGTCCTGCATCATTCAGGTCTAGCGGTCCTGCAGTCAGTTGTTATGATTAGAGTTGAAAGTCCTTCGCAGTTCCGTAAACGTAATATTCAACCTGAATTCGCCTACGAAACAATCTATTTAAGATGCTAGAAAATTTTGAGTGATGTACTTCCTAGAGGATATTGAGCAATTCGGCTAATAGCAGTAGCAGGCATCGAAACCTTCGTCGCCGCGTGAAGGTGCCAAGAGTGACAAACGCTGTCAAAGTATCACATAAATTGCTTCTTGGAGGGAATTTCAGATGATAGTTATGGACGTGGCTGTCTTGTGCGGAAGGTATATTTCGAATGCGTTAAACCGTAAAAAAGAAAAAGGAAGTCCAAAAATGGGCGTAAAACGGAAAGCGTAGAGCGGAGCAATGACAATTCTTCACAAGACTAGCTCCCTGACAAAAAGTCTCTTTGTGCCTCCAAATTTCGTGATTTTTCCTTTCATTTCTATGAAGGCATGGTTTTTCTCATCTCGTATCCTCTCGGACATGAAATGAAAATGAAATATATAAAAAAACAGGGGCATCAGATGTACTCAGTGATGGTGACTACTTAGCCATCAAAAAAACTGCTCAGAAAAGACGTTTTGCCGTCCCGAAAAATATAAAAACGTAAAACGGAAGACCGAAAATGGCAGCGAAACGGAAGGCGTAAAGCTGAAAACGGAAAATTCCGTCCACTCCTGACCGCAACCCCGAAGAGTTTCTACGGCGTTAATGACGAATACGGGTACCGCTAGAAAAGTTGATGAGGGAAGAAGAAAAAGCGGTGATGCGACTTTCTTGAGAAAATCTCGACAGAATTTTCAAGAAATCTGTCCTTTTTAGGACTTTCGTCCATTTATGATCCAACCCTCGACAAAAGAAGGGCTGCGTCGAAGCGGATAGAGCTCGGAGAAACGATGGGTCGTGACCTTGTAGCTGTGGAGTTGTAAGAGTGAAGAAGCTGGGACTTAGCGAATGTCTTACAGGTTTCTTTAGTCAGGTCGTCAGAGACAAAATATCTCTGCGGACTGGCAGAGGTGCAGCACGGTGCTGAAAGTTGGCCGCCCCCCCCCCCCC
>JARK01001436.1:356005-371036 GCA_000688135.1 Ancylostoma ceylanicum | reverse complement strand
AAGTGGAATGCTGTCTTTCGCATTGGAAATTCTGCGATGGATGGCCAGCACTATACATTAGTATTCGAATTTTTTCTTTCGAATATTCGAATAATCGAATATTTTGATTTTTTGAATAATTCGAATATTTCAACTTCTCAAATAATTCGAATATTCGAATAACCGAATTCTGGCGTTTTTCGAATTATTCGAATATTCGTTCGAAAATATTCGTTCGAATACCAATGTATAGCCAGCACCACGCGCTCAGATCGTATCTATAATCCGAGGATCAGGGAGCGGCTTGGCACTGTTGCGATTGCGGATGAGTTTCGTGATTTTCAACTTCGGATGGTACGACCATGTTCTGTGCACCAACGATGACAACGTCATCAATATATGCTTTAAAGCATTTGCACGTACAGCTACGTAGGGAGCACGATAGTGCGAAATCACGTCAAAAGATCGGAAAGGCGTTTCCTGTCATTGTATAGAGGAACGCGAAAGACGAAGACAGTATGTAGGCCTAATTTTGAAGTGTGTGCCTTCAAACGATGGAAACTCCAATGTAAAATGAACTGAAATCTTATTGAGCTTGTTATTCACAATTTAATACAGTGTATCATAGTATAATATCCGATATATTCCGCGATAATTTCTGTTTGCTTGCTATAGTATCCACAACTCAGAGACGAAATTCCGACGGCGTTCACTGGCATCTTGTGCGATGCATTGGTGGTCAATTAATTGCAGCTTCTTTCATCTCATTTCGTTTTCGGAATGGGGAAGCTGCAACGCATACAGTATGCCATATTCTGAGAATCATAGTAAGTCTTCTTCATATCTGCTTCCATTTTTCTTTGTTTCAACACTTTTCAAAGACCGAACTTTTGGTTTAGCCTTGCGTAATTTGTCTGATGTTGCTATTCCAATGCCGTTCTATGACACCCGGGCTAATCGAGCCAGCGGTATGTTTTTTCTACTTCTCTGTGATAATTATAAATTAACCGCTTCCAAAGTTAGAATGATTACAGCATCTAGAATTCATGAAATATTTCCTTTTTGTTGGATTGCTAATTAACATTCTGCTGCTGGTCTCATCAGGCTGGGAAATAGGTGAGTTTTAGTACGAAGTACATAATACAAATATGCCTTGGAGTTATGCACGAACCGTTAGGAAGTGCTCAACTCCTTCGTCCGAGACTTACTCTTGAATTCAAGTCTGCGGCGCAAGTAGAATGTACGAAGATATGTCGACTGTCTGACGAGTAACAGCAGGCAGTTCTTTTCGATACATAACTACAGTCAACTCCAAAAGTCCGTAGACAAGGGGCGGGACCCAGGCCCCAGCACGAGCCTGTCGTGGGGTAGAAGCGAAAATAAAGCCTCCTTTGAAAATCCAGGATTTTACGAAGCCCCCCTTGAATCTAATCGCAATGGAAGTTACCACGAAAAGTTCACGAATAAGGTTTCATCTTCAAAAAACTCCCCGAAATCATGACAACGCCGACTGAAGCTGTAGTTGTTGTCGTCAGAGTCCGATCCGATCGGAGAAAGGAAGCACGGAAGCACGTACCGATCCTCGTCAGAATCCAACACGTCGGATTCCGACGAGCATCGATATGCATACTAATTTACTGTCCGATCGGGCCGGTGTCCGACGCACTATAAATCTAAATATAAACTATACAACAAAAGGAAGAAACTCCGAACATGGTAATAAATCACACTAGCTATTTGCGAATTAGTACCAGCAAAGCAAAACGTGACACGATAGCAAGTGATGGCAACGAAAAGCTCACTAGACTACGAGGAAACCCTAAAATAGACGAATACAAGTAAATAACGGCAAATGAAGAACAAGCTGATGTAGAAGGACCGTGTTAGCGATGGAGCGCGGCAGAAAAACACAGTTCGTAAGTTATGAAAAATCGGAGAAGTTGATAAACACTGATAATACAAGCCCATGAGTGGCACTTTGTGGGGTGTTGGATGGCGAGTGGAAAATAGTACAGGTGCATGAAAAATGGATGGAAACTTATGCGTTCTGTAGAAGAAGTATGCTCACGACAGGCTGAGCTAGGACTCAGCCTGTCCTTGATAAGCTGACCACTTTACCGAGCATACAATTTCTTCGTTCACATAAGTTTAGCTTCATTTTTCAAACACTTATTGTGGGTATGCAAGCGCTTGTTCACCCCACATTTGGTGTCAATCCGTGAAATCTTGAGTTGGCTATTGGCCTTGCAGCTCAACATCATGCACTAAACAGCAAGCGCTCCTCTCCCACTGCTCCTTCATGATCCTGCGCCTGCAGCGTTTCCGCCTCGCACCCCATACGAAGCCCTTTTTGCTTTTTGCCCCTCTTACCAACCCCAGCTTGCCCGACGACAAGCCGCGCTGGGGCCTGGCGGGACCGCGCGCGACCTTTTGGGCAGAGACGTAGGGGGCTCCGCAGCAAACTTTGTCGAGTTCCAGACGTTTATGGCAGATTGTTTCGCAACTTTTTGCAGTCACGGCTCTAATAAGGGTGAGATAGAGATGGGGTTCAAAGATGTGAAGGTTGTTTCTCAATCATAGCCTTGAAAGGCTCAAACATGGTTCAAGGGAGTAAGCAGTGTCGAGTAATAGACAGTGAAAGCCCTTCCTATCATGGACTGCACCGAAGCAATTCCAATATTGCTCAGAAAATGGAAGAAAGATCCTTCGTGCAAAGCCGGAATTCCTGATCTGTGGTTTGCGCCGGTGCGATATATAATATTCTGCTCAACTGAACATTACAGGCGTGAAGTTCTGCTCGGCACGTGAAACTACATATTACCGACGAAGCAAGGGTGTGGGTGAGCATGAAGCAAAAAGGGGCAAATCAGGTTTATGTGATTGGTTCAGCCATGCCGTTGTCCCGCCCTTCACGGTCGACTCGTATCTATTCGCTTTGCCTTTGATTTTGCCGTAAATGCCCACGCAAAATTCGAATGTGTTTGGGGTCGAGTAGACGTCGAATGGCGGATTTTGGCCCATATTGACTCACACCCTCGAAGCACCACGCAAGGGTAACTGCACATCCTAGGTCCGTTTCTCAATACAAGACGTAATCGAGTTGCACAGCCCCAAAAAGGAGAAACAGAAATGTCCGAAAGCTTCATTCTTCTGAGAAAAATTGAAGAATAACATTATTGACGGCGAGGTTTGATCATGTCTGAAAACATATTTCCACTGGATGTCTCCATTTCGAAAAATCAGGTTTTGCGCAGTTTTTAGCTGCCGGGCCCGTGAGATGCCGAGTGAAATGGTAATCAGAACATTAGCCTAGATCCACTTTCCTCTAGACGAGGAAAGTTTGGTCTGATAATGTTTTACAAAATACTACGTGGTTGCGCAGGATTAGCTCAGGGATGTGCATAATTACGATTTACGAAAACTTTGTCTAAATTTTATAACAGAATCATAAATAGCAACAAGGAAGGGATCGCCATAGCACTTGTGGTTGTGCAAATAATATGTATAATTTGTCTATGCTTGCGTTTTGAAGCCATATTAGGAGCAAATTCGCTTCGTTTCACTAATAGTTTCCAACATTTGGAGGTGTCACCTCATCGTGAGTTAATTTGCCAGAGAAAAGCTGTTAGAGGAAATCTGCTGAACATGTAAAGCTCAAGGGCATACATGGACGGCCATAAGAGCAACAATAACAATTTTGGCAGCAATCTTTTCCTAACGTGCTGAACTCTTGCCGGGAGCCTAGACTATACGCCAAGCGTTTGTTAAAAAGTTATGCTTTGTTTTCTTGTATAAACTGGGGTGTACTGTGTTGCGCCGTCTTTTCTTTTTGTGGCCAAGCTTGTACAAACATAAATCGATTTGCAGTCACAATTTCGGTTCAGTTACCCAAGTTAAGGGCCATTTTCGGGTAACCTAATGTCGCATGGATTTAGCCTAGTAATATAGCAAAAATTCTCTTAATTCTATTTATGACCTGTAATGGTGCTCCGCTGCAGTTTTACGCTCTTTAACAACATAAAATTAGGGAACAGAAATTCTAAAATTTTGGTCGGTCTTCTTATAAATTCCTTTAAAAATCAAAGAATGAAGGAGTACTCGATAACCCGCATATGAAAAAATACTACATGAATTGCTCTTTCAGAAGGTACTAAAAGTTTGGCGAAAACCGTTTGACAACACATTCATTAAAACGTTGAAACTTCAGCGCGCATTCCCAAATTAACATCCTAATAGATTACAGCCGAAAGCATCGAAGAAAAATTGGGGTCTCCACCACAATGCCACTCTTACTAAGTGGTTGGATGAGAAACAGTTTTGCAGTAGACCCCTCCTAGCGTTGGTGTCGTTCCAAACGGGATGGAATATTCCTGACCTCTATCAATAAATTTAGCCGGGGAAAGGAGCACGACGTGGGTATACATCCGTTTCCACCGGTTTCTATGTGCTCTGCTAGCCAAAATAAGCCATAAACGTGTTCATTTACTGACGCAATTGCGGTGCCTTGGGGAGAGACAACACGAAGTGAGGATGGAACAGGCCATGGATCGTTATCAAATGGGAATCATCTTGAAAAAGATATCTTACAGAGAAGCTAGTGGAATTTCATATTGACGCATAACACTCAAACTATTCCGTTTGAGCGCGTTTATCCAACTGGATCGAGTATATTGGATGTGGACCACGAATTATAATAGAGATCTCTTGACTCACCTACGATTCATGGTTTACGGTGTACGACGGTTTGGAAAATTTACGATTTGCGAAAATCGAATTTTTCGTTGCACACATCTCTGATTTGCACCTGATCAGTTTGTTGCAACAAAAACATCCATCACTAGGAAGCAGTCCACTAAAATAGTCATCCCTAGAAAAGAAAGCAACATTGAGCATCGTTTCTTTGTCAATCGAACAAGGTCTGAATTTATCAAAATTAGTAAAAAAAACTATTCCACCGAGATTAAGTTCATTTATACGCATGTTGAATCAGTTGCAGTAATCGAATGAGTCCATTTCAATCATCTTCATACTTTAGTAAGTATCTTACCCAGTTTATCTGGTCGTTCTCGTTCTGTATTTTCGAGTGCAAGTACAAAAAGCATGTTTGTATTGGCGGCACAGGATACCCAACCATTCCAGATACCCTGCTCGGACACGCGGTCATCAATGGTGCAGTTCCAGGGTTTTGAACTTTGCAGTTTTATTTCGATGAAAAAAGAAATGATCGTAAGGGTATTGTTGCTTTTTGTTAGGCGGCACGGCTGCTGGAATATTTGGGTAGACGCCGACAACTAGCGCTTCCAGAATTTGATAATTTATGAGGACTCATAGTTAACGGGAGCAGGCACTTGTAAAACATTGTGAGCCTCCATGCTCTATTCTCCGTGTTCGGCCCCCGAGCTGAAGAGCAGCTTCGCCGCTCTTCGCGGATGACAGTGGTTCTCTGCGAATTTGCGTACTTCAAATAATTATTGCAAAATTTCACCTTGTTTTTCTATTAATCCTACATTGGAGTAGGATGCGTTCCTACTTACTTTGCTTGCTGCTGCGAGGCTTGAAATCATTCCCTAGCATCATCTTTCTGCTATATCTAATCTAAAGTCTAATGGTAAGGCTTTAATGCAGCTGTATCATTCTGGGAGAGGCATGTGTCAGAAAACTTATGATGGATGTTGCTCGTTCTCATGTCTTCAATTCTGCACATTTGGACTCCAAATGTACTTGCAAATGAAGCTTAGCATCCGCAGACGAGCAAGAACATTAAGTTGGAAGCCTTATTCCAAATGAATCGTGAAATCCTTTGTGTGATTTAAAATGGAAGTCTTTACCAACCTTTCCACACCCTTGTTCATTGTAAAGTTAAACGTACGGCCAAAACTACTCCATGCTAGCACGGAAAAGTAGCTATTTTGGCAAAAACGGGATCCCACTTCACCCAAGGACCTACTTTATGAGTCATGTGACAGATTGCGAAATCGAATCCTCGTCCATCATGTCATCATGTTGCAGCTTTCAGAAAACTAGCATTCTCAATTGGCATGACTTCTCCGCAACCCATGTGGCAAACATCATTTTCAGGTACGACGCTAGTTCCAGGCAACAAAATTGGGAACTGCCTGTATCAACTGGACGCCATGGCATCCATCTGCATTGGCGCGGCTTGGTTGACGTTCCCTAAATGGTTGCTACATAAACAGGTGAGAGAGCGCAAACAATATGTAGATAGGATCCGAGACGTGGAACTACGGGTGTGCGTTGCAAAAATTTCGAATTTAGTTAGTCCGTAGTTCATTAAGTTAGACCAAGATAGCTGTTTCGCATTAAAGCGTTAATCCGTTAATTTGTTGAAAGAAGGATTCATGGGACTTCGATAATTTTCGTCAGTTGCTGTATGTCAGAACCCTGACATAAGCTTGCTATGGGCCAAGAAAGCACTTTTTCCAAGTTTTCTACAGTGAAGCTAGTTCATAGATGTGACACAATCAAGCTGGCTATCGAGATCAGATGCACTCAACAGGAGTTGTAAGTGCGGAGAGTTATTTATACGCCAGAAAGTCGGATTTGCGCAAGATGTTCGTCAGTTTCTTTAAATAGTTGCAGATTCATCAAATCTCAGATGTTCTCGGGATGAACTCTTTTAGAACGGGGCTTGGCTAAGGCTCCCGAAGTGAAATAATAATATCTTCGACCTGATTTCAGACAGTTTTCTTGAACGTTTTATACCAGTTCCAATCATTTGTCTGTGTGTTCACAATCCCTATCCTTCGTAATCGACATTTTGTAAGGGTGAGCGTAAAGTTTTGAACCGTGGGATTTTTCTTTCAGAAACGAAAAAAAATTGGAGGATCACCAAGAAAAGACCTGGTGGAAGTTTCTCGAGTTTTTTTTTTAGAAAATCGAAGACGATAGTGAATTCAAGAAACTGATCCTCGTCCGAAGTGACGTATTTCTAGGGTGGGCGTAAACTTTTGACGCGTACTATTTTATTAGGTTGAAACAGAAGTTTCCGCAGTTTTGAAATTTTCAACAAAAAAGTTTCATTAAAAATCAGGTAACAAAATGTATAAGTCGGTGTATGCACCGCAATGGTCGCTGGACATTTGCCGTTTTTACAGCGGGGGCTCGACTCTGCTGCTTTAGAATTCGGCGAACTACGAGGCAAAGAACGGACTTTATCAGTGGTTACAGAAGTTTCCGCAGTTTTGAAATTTTCAACAAAGAAGTTTCATTAAAAATCAGGTAACAAAATGTATAAGTCGGTGTATGCACCGCAATGGTCGCTGGACATTTGCCGTTCTTACAGCGGGGGCTCGACTCTGCTGCTTTAGAATTCGGCGAACTACGAGGCAAAGAACGGACTTTATTAGGTTGTTACAGAAGTTTCCGCAGTTTTGAAATTTTCAACAAAATTTCATTAAAGCTAGAGGTGACTGAATTTGGCAAATCCTTTCTCGCATAGTAGGCATTCCTGGTATCTGATAACTAGCGCTCGGTTAGAGTAAGATTCGTGCTACATAATGCGCAGCCAAGAATTCCTCTGTGAGCTCTTCGCATTCGCAAAGAGTCCGACAAACAAAATCAAGGCGCCTTTCACAGTGTGGTAGAATGGTGTGACTTTTACAGAATGCTTACAACTTGTCACGAACTTCTACTGATTGGTGTTCGCAAACGTTTGTTTCCAGTCACAGTTAAGCGAATCCCACTTCAACATGCCTTAACCCTAGTGAGAAAATGGCATAAGCGAAATTTCTGGTCACCTAATTTGATGCCTGTGCTTGAGACCGCACGAGAATAATATTGGAGGGGAAGGTACCGGAGAGATTAAGGCTGGTCTTAAGATTATCTACCCAAATTTGGTTAGCCTAGTGCAGCGC
Organism: Ancylostoma ceylanicum; assembly: GCA_000688135.1. Classification (NCBI taxonomy): domain Eukaryota; kingdom Metazoa; phylum Nematoda; class Chromadorea; order Rhabditida; family Ancylostomatidae; genus Ancylostoma; species Ancylostoma ceylanicum. The sequence goes on along the minus strand of JARK01001436.1, from coordinate 363,183 downwards.
TATGGTTGGTTAGCCTAGTGCAGCGCTATGGTTAAACTATTATTTGTGAATGTTCGAGAGTTCATTCCGAAATTAATTCCTTACTACAAGCGTTCAAGTATCACTATGCAAAAACAGCGGAAACTTACGTAACAATCTAATAGAATTTAAACGACAAACCAGTCCACGAATTATATCTGTGCCTTTCTCACCGGGCACGAGTGGCGCAGTAGTAAGAGGCTCGTTGCGCACGCACACGGTCGATGGTCCGGTCACGCACGGTCGGCCAAGCAAGCCATCCATTCCTCCGGAGTCAGTAAATTGGTACCAGAGGAGTCTGGGAGGATGAAGCACTGACTTCGTTCATCGGATGTACCCCGCAAGTCACTGTACAGGGCACATACGCATTCAATGCCTCTTCAATGCTCAGATGAAGTCGAATGCGTGAGGCATCCCATATGACGGGGTTGGTCAACGCCGACCACTTTATCCACCTTTCTCTTTTTCTTTTCCTTTCTCGCCTTTTAGGCTGCGAAAGGAGACGAATGCACACCTCTTAAGGATAATATGTTCGGTTGGAACATGAGTTCGACAGAAGGTGTTACGGCAATTAGCGCTCATGATCAACACATTAAGTGCCTGAGATGTTTGCCTTACAAGAACCTATAGATTTGATGTTTCTTTACCTCGTAATATAGAACTGAACTGTTTAGGTGGTGGTTCCACTGGACGAATCGCACGAGCTATGTGGGCGCATAATGGGCGCTCTTTTTCTGACATCATATGCCGTATCTGCCCATGCACTCCACTGGACAAATACTGCGAATAAAATGACTGCTGTCGAGGGAAGAGTAATTGTGAGTCACTGTGAGAAATATGTTTATTTTATATATAGAATAAGAGGATTCTTGTGATGATGATTGCCTCACATATTTTATTTCCATGTTCTTATGTCAGATTGAGGCGCTTAATTTTTACTAAAAATAAGTTAGCTATCAGCAGAAGTATCAACAGTAGTAGTCGCTGGACTTCTACCGTTTTTAGAGCAAGAGTTCGACTCTGCTGAATTAGAATCCGGTGAACTACGAGGCAAAGAAGGGAGTGGGATAGTGCTGGAGGTGAATTTGGCAAATCTGTTCTCGTGTAGTGGGCATTCCCAGTAACTAATAACAGGCGCTCGGTTAGAGTAGGACTTGTGCTACATAATGCGCAGCTAAAAATTCCTCTGTGCTTTCTTCGCCTTTGCAAAGAGTTCGGCAATCAACATCAAGGCGCCCTTCGTAATGTGACAAAATAATGTGATTTTCACAGGATGCTTAGAACTTGTCACGAACTTCTACCGATTGGTGTCTACAAAAGTTTGATGTTTCCAGACCCAGAAAAGAAATCTTACCCCAATCCCCCGCCCTAACGCTAGAGAGGAAAATGGCATAATCGAAATGATGGGATATCAAGTTCGATGCGTGTGCCTGAGATCGCCCGAGAATAATATGCGGAGAGAAGGTACCAGAGAGAATAAGAATGGCCTGGAGATTACTCCACCCAGATTTGGTTAGCCTACTGCAGCGTCATGGTAAAATTATTATCCATGCAAGTGCTGTTACCGTACTTGCCTTTTTGAAGGGTTTACTCCGAAATTAATTGCATTCTCAAAACAGGGAATATTTGAGAGATCATGCGCTTAAAAATGGCATATAAACATATGCGAAATTTTGAGCGGTACAAGCGTTTAAAATCCCTATGCAAAATAGCGGAAACTTACGTAACAACCTAATCCACCTCTATTTTAACGTCGATAACTCCAACAAAAAAAAACCAGCAAACGGAAGTTAATCAAGATCACGTACAGCTAATCCTAACATACTATTAGAACTACTTAGCACCACTACTAAGTTATACACTGTTAGTCCTGTGAGATGTTTCCAAATGGGACAACTATAACTATTGTGCTCCTATACCTGCGTCCCGCTGGTGTCCTGCTGATTTTTGGCGCGCAACAAAGGCATCAAGCTCGGAAGATAACATGAAAGAGGTTGATAATTGACGAATTCAGTGATGCAGTTGTGACTGCCTTTAATTCCCTGTATTTCAAGGTGTGCACTCATTTCTGGGGGGTGTTTTTGAGAGATGTACCAACCGATGAGGAGATGTGAAATACTCACCCAGATCCCCCGACTAAACACACCTACCGTCTATCCGAAACGACGAGTCCGCCCAAGCGATCGGGGATCCAGAGGCCGCCACGCTTGCCAGCAATCCACGTCACCATCTCTAAGCTGCGTATCACGTTTCATCGTTACCTTTATGATGTCGACCAATGATTTGGCTGTGACGTGGGCCGCTTGGGCGGACTCGTCGTTCCGGATACACTGTAGATTTCTTTTATTGAGAAATCTGAGAAACATAGTGCTTGCTACTTTGCGTTCGAGCCCGCGAGTGTCTCAGTTGTCAAACATGATTCGAAGTTTAGTCCTTCTCCTTTCATAATTTAATGATAATTTGATCTAAATTTTAAGTGTTCCGTGTCCTGAATACCACTTTAAATCTTCCGGCCGTCGACCCAACTCTGAAGAGTCATACGCCACCTCTTGCGTGCGTTGCACTTGTTATTACACGTTACTTGCGCAGGCCTGGTGACATGCTTTTGCTCTCAACCTTCTGTATCTTCCGTTCTTTGTTGATAGCAAACTAATTGAAAGTCAAGTGTTGGAAAATGACCCACTGAAAACTGCAACTTTTGCCGATGTTCAATAAACGTGCTGGTATCTTGAACATCTTGCGTTGCAATGTCCACAAGTTTGATTTGTAGACGCTGTAGTTGAAAAATTTGTATTCTCGTCATATTCACCAACGCCTCGATCAAGATGTCGAAATGAAAAAGGATCACAACATTGTGATTCTGTGAGCGGTGCAGCAACCAGCATCATCCGTTATTCATGCTCTAACTTGAGTTGTTAGTGTATTTTTAGTGTTGCCTGTGCATATTATCGGCACAAGTCTGGTCTCAGATTGCCTACCATCACTCATGGTCTGGTGGCCACTGGGTGGGCATTAGTCTGTTCTCGAAATGGACAATAGTTTCTGTAATCTATCGCGTCACTCTCCATTTCGCATCCAAGAGGAAGACAAGATAGGGTTTCCTTCTGACTACCTGCTGCTGAAGAAGGGCGAGCACAATAACCACTTGTTGTTAGCGATTGTTATTCGTCCTAGCTTTGCATTTCTTAATACTTTTGCAGTTATTTTGGCTAGTATTTATAAATGCCACTAGTGCTTACTGTCATACAAGCACACTATTTGCATTTTTAAGCAGTATTCTTGTAGTGTTTTGGTTTCTCAAATCTAATAGCCAAATCTAATTGCTGAGATCCGCTATCGATGTAATTTTTTTTCGGATTGTATGTATTTCCTTTAACTTCGTAGCTCATCTTATTTTATTAGTTGTTAATTATGTTAATATACGCCTAGATGATTGTTTTGAGTTCTATCGTAGTTTTGATTATTTCTGAGTTTATAGTTTGTTTAAATTTTACATGACCTAGTTTCTTAACCCGAAATTTGAATAAATATTGCTAATAACAAGGGATCCTCATTCGAAAAAGTTTCAGACATCAGACTTCGTGTTGTATTCATAGTGTTAAATGAGAAGTCCTGATGAAAGTATGGAATCGAACAGACATAATGATATTGAAATGAATGTAAGAGTCCCTAATTCTAACGTGTAGTTGGCCTGTCCCCTGACGCCATCAGGAGTTAGTGCTCCTCATAAATTGCGGTCTCTTTCCTAAATGATTGAACTTTTGAAGCTTTTGGAACATGTGTGTAAGACACGTTGCATAAGTAGCGTTCTCCTCTCATGACTTATTGTGATACAGTATCACTCCTCCAATATGCGTCAACAGAGTCGAAGAAGTCGCTTCGCGGCGCTTCGACTCGGACGCGTGAGCCACATTTCTTTTGGTGCATCTCAAATCCAGAAAAGTATGGACCCCGAGAAAATCACTGTCATCCCCACCAGGCAGCTTCATCGCGCTTCGCGGATGACAGTGATTTTTCTGCGAATCTACTTCGAAATTTCTCCTCTCTTAACTTCCTTTCCTGCAAGGCATTGTAACCGCAGAGTCACGAACATGTTTCGTGAGTCCCAATTTGGGTGACTCTTCTCCTCTCCTGGAGATCGGTTCTCATTGGTGCAAATTTGATCCAAAATTCCCTATGCCGCCAGGGAATAAGTCGTTGTTTTGGATTTTTGATGTACAGTAGCGAAGATTCCCGTTCAACACATGATCCGTATTGTGGGACACGTGTTATTCTCCGAGTTCAAACCGTCCACCTTTTTTCCTCGTCGCTTCCTTCAAAAGCCCAAGAATTCCGCTGGTATTGGCGAAAATGCTGCAGTGGGTCTTAACAACGCTGTTTTGGACACTGCTGTAGAACAACAGCCACCTGTCCATTACCTGATCCGTTGGGGTGTCATGTGCTGCATTGCGAAATCACACCGTCCTCCATCCCTTCATCACACTGGTAGTTTCCTCTGTCCACTGTGGAACAAAGGTTGATGTCTTTTGAATTCTTCGACCACCATGTCAAGCAGAACAGAAGCTACAGGTTTTAATATCTGCTTTTTTCCAATTTTATGATGACTGAGAGGACGTTCCTCTGGTTTTCGAAATGATATGTATGAAATGCTTACAAAAGCCCTACTTAAATGCTGCTGTACAGAGCGGAACATTCCTTTTGAAAAAGAATTTATGCGTAAGCGGAGATATGAACGATTTTAGAAATACTCACTCCTTCAATGCCATTCACCTAGACGTCGAAATACATACAGTTTACGGCGAATTTGTGAAAGCGTTAACATTTCGTTTCGACAAATTGCTAAACTCTGCAAGTAAAGACAACAAACTCAGAAGTCTCCCCAATAGCCCTGGTAGTAATCAGTGGAAATAACCTTCGGCCATCTAATCCCCTCCTTTTTTTGGCATATTCAAGCCCTCAGAATCGAATACTCTATTCAAGAACTCGAAAAACTCGCATCCGCTCAACTTCCGCGCAGCGATGAGTCACCCGGCTACAGACAGTGTTTCGCAATATGGCCTAGCGCTTTATTGTGCAGTAGGATCACCCCGATGTGATATGTTTACCTCTTAAAGCTTTTCGAAGGAATTTTTTTCTGTAAAATTTGGAAGACCACGACCAGCATGATCGATAGGATTGGATAATTCGTTATCAACGGAGATTGCGGTCGGGTACTGTGAGGAGGGTCGACGTCTCGGCAGTGGCGGACGCAGAAAGTGGGCGGGAGGGGGGGGACGTAGGAAAAAAATTGGGGTCTCCGCCGTTTTGGGGACCCGGACGGAAAATGAAATTAATAAAAATACCAATTTTAGTAATCAATAATAAATAATCAATATTTAAAAGATAATAGTAAAAATAAAAAAAATTAATGCAAGATATTTATATGCATTGTAAAGCACTTTCAAAAATTTGGCGATCCATTCTCGGAGGGGGGGGCCTTCCTCCTGCGTCCGCCACTGATACGAGGTGTAGTCAAGCGAGCGAAACGAGCATTAGGAAAGGTGTGGAAGTTCCGCGTCGGTCGGCCGGCCAGATAGGTGATTAATATTTTTAATATTTTTATTTTCCATCCGAGTCCACGGAGTGACAAGGTTGCGACTCACCTAGTCCTTTCCTCTCTCCAACTTGCGTATCCTGTTCTGACAACTAGTATTCAAATGGTTTAGTAAGCAGTTCAAGTTTAGAAGAATAGGTTTGATATGTAGTATATGGGTGCGAGATATTACGTGAAATAGATATAATGGTGGTATAATGGTTTGGTGGAATAGGTTATTAGGATACATACATACATACATACATTTATTACGCTGTTTAAGACAGACGTTAGATAGTTAAAGACGACATTTGAGATTACTAGTATCATGAATGGAAATCAGTATTTCTCAATACAATTCTGCATTAACCATTAACTNTCGTGCGCTTCGGGGTCCGGTGCCTCAAAAACTTTCTTTCGGGTATGAAGCAGGGTTAGCCAGCGCACGTCTGTGTTCATCTATCCTTTTGCATAGCAGTCTCATCGTTTCACCGACATACGTTTCACCGCATCCATCGCATTTAATCATATACACAATTTTTATTTGTATTGTAAGATAATTTCAAAAATTCGGCGACCCATTCTCGGAGGGGGGCCTCCCCCTGCGTCCGCTACTGCTCCCTATGTATGCTGAATGCCAAATTACTGCGAGTACTTACTGGAGTTAAATTGTTAGTGATGGTGAATAGAAACGGACAATTTACATATTCTTACCTACTTCTTGAGCAAGTTGTCGAATGTTGCAGAGGACAGTTACAGAGGTTTCTTCAGTTACAGTTACAGAGGTAAATAGCTCACTCACTGATACCGCTGTTCGACTTTCTTACACTGACATTTCCTTCGCAAGCTGTTTTTGAATGTCGATCTTACTCAGCACATTCGCGACCTTACGCTCTGGCATGGTGCGCCCGTGAGACACGGGCGGTTCCTCGAGCACGCATTTGTGCTCGACCGGTTGAGCAAGCAATCCCACGCGCCGCACCTTGTGTGCCGACCAGTTGAGCATATTGTCGCAAATGTGTGAATGGTCTTTAGAAAGACACTAACAGTAGAACAAAAGCTAACAGCACTATGTACGCTACCATTTTTAAGACCTCAGAAAAACCATTGTAAAAATTCCTTTCAAGGATTGCAGTGACGCTCTGATTGTTTACCGTATATTGTGGTATCATGTAAAACCGTATATTTTGGTATCGTGTAGAACAACATTCGAGGAAAAATAGACAGATAGGCACCTAAGAAAGCGTCACTTTCTTTTTTACAACTGCTGTGCAGTGCACATAGCAACGGTTTCTTGCTCAAAAACTGCGCAGAAGTCAGTGGCAATCAGTTGTGGACGCATTATTTGGTAGCCAGGGAAAATTATGTAGGTTGACTAGCTAGAGTTTCCGTCATTCTGCAGATCTACTGGGCTAATTTTCAAAAACAAAGCTGAGTGCTAATTTTAACATCAGACGATTAAATTCAAATATATAAAATTGGTGGTGAAAGCAAAGAGTTCAAATTTACCAGCAGCGAAGTATTTTGGGAAATTTTTTAGCACCTCGCTGCACCCTCTTCGCTTCCCCTCCACCTGTGTCTGCCACTG
>JARK01001436.1:321983-355260 GCA_000688135.1 Ancylostoma ceylanicum | reverse complement strand
CTTACCCACTAACACATCTGAAGCGGAACTTCAGATGTGTTAGTGGGTAAGGGGGGGGGGAATATCTGGTCTAATCTGAAGGTTTTCTCAAAGCTCTACTGAACAGAAAAGAAGTCACTTGACAAACTAGCTATTGTTTATGGCAGGTATTGCTTCAGTAAATATACCCACACAATGGCCTGTGAATCAGCTGAACTATCACTGATTGGGGCTCGAAAAAGCTTCGCGCCAGTAATTTGCGCGCACCCTGTAGGTCAGCAATTGCCTGAGAGCAACTGAAGTCGAAAAAACTTATTAACCACCTGCCTCCAGGTATTTCTCAATTGTACCTATTTGTAAGCTTGTGATGAGATCTCAATGGATTGTTAATATTAAGGTCTGAAGAAGGCATTAAATACCGAAAGCTTACGAATCAAGGCATTGCAAAGCTGTCAACTGAACAACTAAATCAACAAATGCGATACTTCTAAGGTGCAATCCTCTCAAAATAGACATACTGAAGCAATGATTGAGTGGTATGGAGATAATGATTTCCGCTCAATATAGACGAAATCATGACAAGAAAATCATGACATACACTTTCACAAAATTCCATGCAGAGAATGGCACACCAATAACCTGCTGGATAATAATAAGGGATCTTGGTGTCTTGATAGACAGTGAGCTCAAATTTTCTGATCACATTGACGAAATTGTAGGTAAAGCTTTATAAATCATGTATTGTCTACTCAGACAAATTTTCGGGAGGACCACAACAGAAAACCGGAAGAACCCACAGGTGACCTGCAGTCCTTCCGGATAGCTGCTGCGGTCCTCCCGAATAGCTGCTGCGGTCCTTCCGAACAGCTGCTGCGGTCCTTCCGGATAGCTGCTGCGGTCCTTCCGAAAATCTGTCTGAGTAGACAATACATGATTTATCTGAGTGCGTATATTAATTCTACAACAACACAATCGAACCCCCTCCTGTGGTGTAACTAATGGTGGTACCCACACAGACAAAAATGATGACCTTGATCCAGGTCTGTGGTTTTGCAATTGAACACCAATGAAGAGGATTTCCTATCGCGAACTTGGAAGCACCGACTCTTCATTGACCGCAACAAAACTGAGCTCCGTATATGATAAGGGTTTGATAACGCTCACTCTCTCACCTGCATCCTGCTGCGATCCTCCCGGTTTTCGGCTGCGGTCCTTCCGAACCGATCCCTACACAAATCTATTCTGCTGCGGTCCTTCCGAAACTTCCCCACGGGATTTGGAAGGACCGCAGCAGAAAACATTCTGCTGCGGTCTTTCCGAATTTCTTTATCTCTCTGTCTCTCGCTTCTTAATCATGTGGTCGAGATTTCTTTCTGCTGCGGTCCTTCCGACATATTGTCTGAGTATTTCGGAATATTTTTTCTAAAGATTAGAACATTGCTGTTTGTTTAGAACATTGCTGGTATATCTCTCTGGAGCCCTCACCTCAAACGGAAATACATTGCGAGATTCAAAGTGTACAACAACTCTTAACTCGGGTTTTGTTTCACAAAATATTCCTCAATCTCACTTACACTCACTCGATGCCATCTTATGCAAAGCGGTTTAAAATTTTAAAGGTACACAGTCCGAGATACAGGAGGATAGTTAATGAATTTATTGTTAGTTTTGCCTTCGGAGTTTTATAGGAGAGGCTGAACTCAAATCAAGCAAGTACTGGACATTTGAACCAACCAGTGAGAGACTAGGTGGTTTCTCCTTCTACCAGAGAAAAACTAGAGGTAAATATTTGTCCTGTTTATCCATTTCTTTTTTCTTCAAAACTTCGAGGTGGCTAGTGATGCTTCGTTATGATATATACAGAGAGGGTTTATGCGGAGTTTCGTAAATCATTGTAGAATCCTTATCTTTTGAGCGAGCTTTACAGGGACAGGGGAATAGGAGATCTTATATTCGCTTCTCTGTTCCAAATGATCACTGTAGTCCTAACAAGTAGTGCTGCTTGCTTTTTTTTTACCTCTCTGAAAGTTGCAAAGCTGAAAGAATGTGTTATTCTCTATTTCATCGAAAACAATGACCTTGATATTTTCTCATCTTCGAGATCTATTGGACCATTCCTTCGACTCGCTTCTACATGTTTTAAGCTGGGGAATGTCAGCTAACCTGACACCGGAGGATCGCTGACCCGCTCAGTGAATGGGGTTTGAAAGTTGCATCACCGATGGCATCTACGTGTACACTACTGCTGACATGATGGCGAAAACCTACAGTCGCTCCACGTTCAGTTCGCGAGATCCCTGCAGTAGCATGGTCTATCAGCAACCTCGGCGGAAATGGGATGTCCTCAAAACAACGCGAAGTCTGTCTGGTTCTGCGTCAAGAAACTCGACATCAAGAGCTTTTGCCTCAATTTCACAGAAATAGTCAAATTTAAGCTTGGGTTCTTAATTATCTAGCGTGTTTCCACTCCTACTGATGTAGTCAACTACACAGCACCAATCGATATATCGATTACTTGTAGGAAGCTAGAAAACAGAATTTCAACTCAGACGATTCCTCTCTTTAAGCGCGATAGACCATCAAAACTGCTCGAACGAACTGTGTTTAGTATGAAAGACGCGTTGAGCTGAAAAAAAAAACTTTTGCCAGTTATCTTGTAAGTGAAAAGAGGACACATTTGGTCTCGCCTACATCGACCACCTCAGGCAACCAAGCTTCTCTAAATAAAAGCCCACATAGGCGTTGCCCGAGAAGAATCATGTGGTCTAGGTGAACATCAAACTTCTTAAATGCACCGCTGAAATGAGGTAATTCGGATGAGGGAGTCCATCGATGAAGATCTAGAAATCTTACCCAATGGTAATGCAAAATCGCATCTACTATTGCCAACATCATCAAACTGGCCATCCAAGAGCTCTATTGGTTGATAATGCTCTTCCGAGTTTATATTTTATCGAGCTTGCGCACTAGAACAGCATCGGATTTTTTCTGGTCTTCTTTTCAATACAGTGAGAAAAAGGTGTTTTTCTTGACTTGGCATTTTCTTCTCAAGCCTGAAAATTGAGAAAATCGATATTCCAGGGAAACTACATGATAACACAATTATAGCGGGAAGAAATGGCTCTTAGATGACTTATGTATCGTATGGCACCTTCCGGAAGAACGGCAATAGGACGGCAAAAACACGGCCGAAAAAAAAGCCAAGGATTTACGCTAATACCCAATATAAAATCAATTGTATTTCCGATACTCATCCGACACTAATTCATTCAAGTGTTCGGCAGTATAACAGTGCGACTTCCGCGCACTCTCGGTGGAGCGGTCGGTGAGCTGAGTTTTGGCAGTGTACGGCTTCTACTTTCTGTGCTTGAAACGGAATCGAGATTCTAGCACAGGATGGAGAGGTGCTTGGTGGGGTAGACGTAAGATAGTTTAGAGTCAACCTCTTTGCGGACATCTGAGGACGGCGAGAAGCCGAAACGTAAGGTCAATAAACTGCTTCATCTAAAAAACCTCTAAGGCAGAAGAATCAAACATATCATCAACCATGCCGAGGTTTATATATAAACAAGAAAACATTTGAACTAATTGTATTTCCTCTCTTTTTCCATGCAAGAGTTGTATAGCGATACGAATCGTCTGGTTTGACTACAATCACTCTCTTCCCTTATGATAAAAGTTGTTTTCATACTCAATACACACCTTAGCCACCACCACAACCACTAAACATGCATTGGAAACCATCTTTTCCTCACATTTGGACAGAACTGAGCCACGGTTTCTTGCTCATCACAGTCAATAATTGAGACTGCAGCTAAACCTTGCAGGCTGAATTTCGGTGATGTGAGATCACAACAAAGCAATGAGCGCTAAATTAGAGCATGGAATTCGCTCTTTTTTGCTTTTTATACAAGCATTACTCGGTGTTCAATTTATAAAAAAAATGTGTAGTCAAACAGATTTTTCCTCACTACGTTATGATTTACTAGGTCGAGAAAGCATGGACTATAAAGTGATTGTTCCGCGATTAGTGTCATATACTTCTATCATGGTTATGGGCACCAAACTGGGAGGAGGTCGGATCCACCGATTCAGAATCAAGCCTCTTTTACAACCATGGAGAAGGATTGAAGCCTGACTAGTCGAAAAAAGCCAGTAGATCACGATGTCTAGTAGTTCACCTCTGACTGAAAACTCAGGCGCATTGTTGACGTTATCGGAAAAATTTCACACAGACACCTCAATAGCTACTTCAAAGAAGGTCGGGGCACTTAGCGAAAAAAGCTTTTAGCGAAAAAAGCTAAGTAGTCAAGCATCAATCCAGTAAAAACCGTGTGAGCATACCTTTGCTGCTATTTTACGTTTAGTCAGCCATTAACGCGGAATGCAAGGAAACAGGATGCGGTTGGCATGGACGACACACAACAAGCAAACGACAACTCAGGCGATCTCAGACAGGAGGTCGCAAAGGTAAGATGGCCGCAGGCCTCGAAAACGTTGGTGTAGGTGTATGCATCAACACATGCACATGTGCATGCAGATGTGTGCTTCTCTGTCTATGCCCATACGCGCGTGCGCAGCAGAACGACATCGGTTGCCTCGGGAGGCCCCTGGTTAATGAGTGCCGGCCAAGCTCCGCCCTATGTGTCGATTTCAGCGCGGCAGAGCGCGATGGGCGGGTGCTACTGCTGACGTGTTTCGGCCATCCATCGCTTGCTCGCATACACCTTCCACGCCCAACACAAATTGCTGAAGAAACTTCAAGACTGTCTGACAGGGACTAAATTATTACTGTTAATGCCTACTAACATACAATGTTAGTATGCTCCTGGTATTGCTACTATCCGTCAGTATAGCAGAGCCATGTGATATACAAGTCAATTCGTCACTGATCGTCTGCACTGACTTGACTGCATTCCAATTTTTCAATGACTCCACTTCATCGTTGCACACATTGCATCTGGAGCAGTGCACGCAGTCTTTAGATGTTGTCACATCTACTGCAATTGAGATTGTTGTCATTCAGTGCAACAGCTCGTTGCCCTCATTCGCATTTGAAAATTTCTCACGACTAACTGACATAATACTGTCAGACTGCGGCATGACTTCTCTGCAGTGGCAGAGCCTCTACATCAACGACCAGACGCCTCGCGCGGACCTCAGTGCTTGTCCCTTGGATTGCGCTTGTTCCAATGAGTGGATCACATCAACACGTACGGACTCAGCTTTTTCCGTCATTCCTATACTGCCAACCGGCTACAGATGCTCATTTTCGCACTGCATCTGGGGAACATTAGTAGCTCCACCGTATATCGAGTGTGTGCCTGGTGATACCGTCACACTCGACGTCAATATTTCTGCATCGACTGTGGATGTTTTTTCGAGCAGGTTCGCTAATTGTATTCAATTATAGAAGGATGCAGCCAACGCTGGAGTTTCACACATTGCGCGTTCTGGAGGGTTTCAGGATGGCCACCAGACGAGTGTATGTAAAAGACGAGCTAATCTTCGGCCTTCCCAAGCTTAAGCAAGTTTAGCAAGCAGATGCAACAATGCAAATGAAATTGCCTAACATATTTAGCTGCATATGACCGCACATTCCCCACTACATATGTAGTTTGATCCTTGCTTTCAGGAAATATCGCAGACTCTTCACTACATATGTAGTTTGATCCTTACTTTCAGAAAATAGCGCAGACTTTCTATTACTGATTTTCAACTTTGCACTGTCAAAGCACTAAGATCGTGTCTTTTAGATTCTCAAAACTGACTTAGCGTTACCAAAGTATCACAGCTTACCAAAGTAGGGAAGGAACAGTTACAAGATTAAAGAAAATTAAAGGAGGACAGTCCCTGCCAAGTTCATCGGCTTGCGCTACGAGCAGCGGCACGGCTGCTCTCAATCGATCCGGTAAGCGTGAGCGGGTCCTTCGACGCGCCTGTAAGGAATTTATCAAAGTTGGTGAGAATAATACAACGCTCTCAACTGTTCATGTCAGAAAGAATTCATGTTGGAGTGAAAGTTATGGACCGTGGCATCTGCCTTGCAGAAATACCCGGCTAATGAATTCTCAAAATGAAATTAAAAAAATGTTTTTGCTTTTGGCTAAATAGAGTTTTGCTTTGTCTTCTTGTCTTCACTATACTGTGAAGTTCGTGATTTATGCTCCTGTTTTCATTGAAGAAGATGATCTTCTCGAATTATGGAAAATTTCTGTCTGTGTGCTTCAATGGCTCTCCTAGTCATTCCTCTTCATTACGCAAGTACACGCTACTCACAAGTTTGGATCCTTTGCCTTCGTCGAGTTTCCGGAAGATTTAATGGAAATCAGAAGTTTCTCGCGGAGCCGCTTCATAAGTGGGAAACACGTTTGAATCGATAACACTCATGAGGTTCTACCCCAGCGCAGATATCACCAGAGGTGTTCCACTACGCTGAAGCTCATCTAAGCCTCTGACGCTTTTTGCATCTGTCAAGGTGTGCGTACTACTTTTACTGTTCTCGAGCGTCTCGCTCTCTTTCGTAAAGTAGAATGATATCGAAAGAGAGATTTTAAAAGCAGAGAATTTGCTTTGTGGGAAACCAATGCCGCTTGCGCACCCTGTGGGATATATGTGCTAGCAACCTTAGATCGCTCATGCCGAGGTGGACGAGTTGAACATGCAAAATTATACATTGCTCTTTTCGCAAAAAAAAATCAATGTGAAGCGAAATTCTCTCTAGAATGGCTCTAGAATGACAATTGTGAATATCCTCTAGAACGTTGTAACTGCATTTGCTTTTTTAGTAACATGGTCAAATATTTACAGAAAGACAAGCCGCAGCTGAAGTCCTGCTTGCATTTCCTGCCTGTTGACCTAGCTATCCTTGATGAGTCTTCAGTTATCCGACTACAGAGCTAGTATTTAGCTCTCTACTTTGAACGCTGATGCTGATGCTCAGGGAGGAATACGCCTCTATTGCCCTACTCCCTTTCGAGAATTTTTCGTCCAGTTGTCATTTGAACCCAACCGCTTGCAAGAATAGCGAACCCGTATTTGTCTTAGAAACAATATTAGGACATTAGACACCCGCTTCCAAAAGCAATGATTATGTTGAGCAATTAGAATATACTTTCATGTACTTCAATCCTAATCGTCACAATTTTGCAGAAAGTATTTCTCGTGGCACATGTCGATGTCCGAACACAACTTTGTTGAACGCATCACCAGCAGCCGTATGCAGCTTGTGATTGGCTCAGTCACAGAAAAGCAGCTCGGCACAATCGCAGCTATATGCTGGCATTGCGAGCATCCGTTGATGGCGACAATTGAGGTTCGTTTCAGAGGATTTTATTCCTAATTTTTTTTCTGTAATTAAGAGCAGCACACACAAACATTTATGTCTCAGCAATTTTGTCGGTGTGATGATCCCTTGGGTGAGGTTGCAGCTACAAGACACAAATCATAGCGAAAACACCCACTACTCGCAATTGCCACTGCTACCCGTAGGATCAACCGGACCAGTAACTGTCGAACGTGTACGAGTTGACGCGTTTGATCTAAGGTGCAATACCTTCTTCGAGCGCGGAGAATGCTAGATATCAATTTTATTCTAGCAATTAGGACATTCCGTTTCTTATTATTTTTGCTTCCTTTATTTCTGTTCTCATTTTCTTCAGATTTTCCACTGGCCACACCAGTTTACTTACTTGTTAGTATTTTTTCTTCGAAACTTGAACGTAATTCCTATGTTTTAGGCTTTTATCACTTCTTGCTTTCTCAGCACATAGCTTCCCTCTTTGTAGTTGTGCTTCCGTTAACGGTAACTTCTTTCGGTCTCTACCAGAAAGGACGCAAAACAATCCAAATAAGTGATTGTGCCAGAAAAGGGTGAAGAAAAACGACATTAAAAATTTCTCCTATCAGTGGACACCCATTGCTCGAGAAACACGATCCTACCTCTGACGAAGTAGTAAATAGAAGGCCTGTAAAAAACGAAAGCTTCCTAGTTTTGGTGACTTTCAGAGCATCAATAGCGCTAAGAGCACTCACACACCACACAGGTCGGAATATCGTAGCTGAAATTTTCCGTGGGTACTGCCTTTAACACCTGTGCTTACCCTCATATTCTCTTTCACAGCTTTATGATTGAGTCGGAGGCGAGTATAAGTTTTCTTCATTAAAACGAAGCACAGTTTTATTCTGTACTCACAGAAAACGCCGCCGTAGAAAGAGTGAAAATAAAAGCTCTTCCGGAATATTCTGGAACAGCGTAAAATAACCAGCATAAAATATGGGCAATTGCTAATATGAGACAAGCGGTCCTTCGGCGTAACAGCTACTAACCAGAACTGCTGCGGTTCACGTAACTATGTAGCTGCTACGATCCTCGTATTGTTGCTGGAATGAATACGATCACATTGCGAAAACCGACAGAGTGGACCCCCGCCGTAGTTCATTCCTACTGAGTCACCGGTCATTTCTTTTGTTGTCCGGCCAAGATTGCGTTCCATGGATATTGTAGCAGCACCCACTTCAGATCTTCATTATGATGTCGTCGCTCTGTCATTCTACTGCTGTTTTTTTTGCACGCTCCATTGTTCCTTATAAGGCCTACGAAATGAATGCGCGTTCAAGGCGCAAAAAGACATCAATGCTCCCGCTTAACTAATCATTATCGGCCCCCAAAATTTTGTTAGGATATGGGATTTATTTGTCCCACAGCGGATCTCTCATCACAATGCCTGCAATTCTTATATTTACCGGACTACCTCCCAAATTATCCTTTTATAAATCACGTACACAATTACTCTATCACAACAGCGAGTATGAAACCATTCGATATTTCCCTGTACACATGAATAAGCGAGCGTTGCCATGGTAGCGTGGTTCGTCAATTTCCCAATAGAGCCAAAGTGGAGCTTTGCTGCGCCCTGGCTCAAACCTGTATTCCACTTTACATTTAAGGTAGTTGAGCTTCGAAAAAAATGCTGACCAAATTCACGCCAAAACCCACCTAATCCAAAGAAAGCCCTGAGCCACAAGTCTCAAATGGGAAACGGATTGAAAGGGAAAATAGTTCGAAGGATGGTCGCAGTGACCAGGAATGATAGGCGTGATAATTCACTGTTGCGAAAAGAAACTAAACTCTTCTTCCATGGTCTCTGGAAGTGAATGATTGGCTTCTAGACATTGCAGAACATAGAATTTGAGAATGTCCATCGACTTATATGAGAAAATAAGCGTCAGGTGCAAGACTGTGGCAGTATCCTCCTAGGTCCTGGTAGTGCAACAAATTTTTTTAGAGCGCAGACGTGGAGGGCCGGCACGTGATCGCATTCTTTCATCATGTGCCCAGCTCATAGACACTGTTTATGGATGAGGCGAAGCTGACGAGACAGTTGGCCGATGTTTTATCATAAATGCATAGATGTAGTGGAAGTGGTGCTGGGACCCACCTTTCGCTGGATCCGCTAGTGACGATAATGCTGGATACAGTCGCCAATGATAAAAGCGAGAGACTTAGGCAATGCTTCCAGGATTTCGTGGCGGGACCAGCGCTTTGCGCTAGCAGGCCCTACGAGTGAGACAGTGCTTACATTGTTTTCAGGCTGCATAATATACGAAGCAGGATTATCACTACGCCGTGCTATGCAGCTCATGATGGCATTGTGTGGCCTACAGACCGCGGCGGTGCTGTGCGGTCCACAGATGCCAGATCGCAGCGGTGCTGCGATCTCCCACAGATGCCCGTCCCTCCCGCTTGGATAATACCACCCTTTCTGAATACCCCTAACCTTCTTTTATTGCCTTCGATATTTACAAAGGGTGCACCGATGGTGCATAGGGTCTCACCAGCCGGATGCCGCCGCTACGCGGTGTCATCCGACTGGCCCTTAGGGCTGCACATGCACACATGCTTCCTGCTCGATTGACGCCTACTATATTGGGGACTGAATTGCAATCCAAAAATTTAATCAATCGGTTGGGACATGATCCAAAAAATGGGGTAGAAAATCCTGCCTCGTCAGCATTCCTAACGAAACTTGTTTCGTTCCGTCAGATATTCTGAGATATTATAAATTACTCATATTCAAATCGACTTAAAGGGGGAGCCACCCCCCCCCCCACAACACTGCGTCTCTAGCTTCTTGCGGTGGCTGTCGGAGTTGTATTCAGCATACTGAAATACCCCCAATGGACACGCCTTTCGGACCCTTGAACAAAATGGCGAAAATTCAATAGAATTAATATGATCGATGTTCTCATGAAAAATGATTGTCTTATTCGTGATCAGCCTTTTGCGAAACCTATTAGACACGTTTTCCCCGACCTGCGAGTAAAAGTGGTGCAGAATCAATAAAATCGATATAATCAATATTTCTGTGCGATAACCATATCATATTCGGGTTCAGCGCATTGAAAAACCCCTAGTGGACGTGTTTTCCTTTATATTAGTAGATTATCGCATTCTTCTATGTTGGAGGATAGTTGTCCACCCTCGCTGGATACGGCGCGCCATCTCCACATAGTGGTGCGCACGCACCGCACAGAGTCACAAATTCTCTGCAATATAAATAAGTGTATGATTGGTGTTGCAAATGGCAGGATATCGGTCGCCGGGTGCAAAGGGTGCGCCAGCGTCCAGTACTGCGGAAAACACCGAGATACGAGATCACCAGTGGAGAATGGTTGTGCTGGCAGGCAGTATGTAGTGTAAAGAGCGCCAAGGATGTTGGTTTACCGATACAGAAAGTGCCTTCGCCCCAGTAATGTGGAAAACCCAAGGATATTAGTCCACTGATGGAGAAAAGTGAGTCAGCGTTCAGATTGTGGGAAACCTTTGGGTTTGGATAGTGGGCCGGAGTTCAATAGCGTAGAAAAGACTAGGCCACGGGTTTGTCGGAGGAGTACGATGCGCTCCAGCTCAACAGTGTGAGAGACGTCCAGATACGGTAAAGAAATACTGTGATAAAGAACGGGAGGAAATAACATTACACCATAGAGTAAATTTACGTGACGATATGTGTTGAAGAATTTTCGATCAGGGCTAGCATCAAGATTGGAAGCCCGATGTTAGCTGGGCTGCCAGGCAGAATATACGCATTTAATAGGTGGGGTCCTGTATTTTTGCATAGTGAATGGCTTTCGCTTGTTTCCTAATTTTCTGAGGACTCCGACATGTGAATACTTTGCACATACTTCAAGTGGCTCCCCCCACCCCACTTTCTAGCGTCCCGTAGGGGCGCTAGTGAGCATAATAAAAAAATTGGAGGGTGGACCAAAATCAAACTGTTCCTGCGAGTTTATCAGCCAAAAATTGAGCGTAAACAACAGGACAAACTAATGCAATATGTTCCTAAAATCACGAGAGAGTAAACATCAATTGTAAACCATAACGGCATAGTGTAAACGAGTTCTCGACATCTGGTGTGACACAATATTCGTACACACACATATACATGGTTAAAAACAAAAATTCTTCTGCGGATAGGTGCGAATTTCCTTTCATCTCATTTTAAAACGGCTTACGTACAGCACACACCTACTAGAGCACAGTGCGTTTCATAATTAAAGGACACCCCCTCCCACCCTGCAGCTTTTCCACTGCTGGCTTCTCGCAGACCGTCGAATTTTTCGTAGTATCAGTGTGATCAGCGCATAAAATAATCCTGATACCCCATTTCCAAGCTCATGCCGGCAATTCTGGGCCTTTAAAGCTTTAACTTTCTCTTTTTGCCCAGCTCGCAGTCGTGACAAACCAAGTTCTAACGGGTTGATTACAGACCCCAGCGCAGGTCTTCGTCGGGGCAAGCTGGGCTTCGTGAAAGGGTCAAAAGGCAAAACGGCTCCGTACCTGGGACCGGCGGAGTCCGGGAGAAAGAGCATCTGTTGGTTCTAAAGAAGGAAAAATGTGCACACGCTCTGGAATGCTCGTACTTTGAGCAGCGCAGTTGTCGAGGTCGATTGACGCGATCGACATCGAAGGAATTCGATCGGAGCAGGTATTCTACAGGCTTGGACTAAGGATCCGAAGGATTCATGCGCAGTCCAAACGAGAGACATTGGTGTGAAATCTCCAGTGAATCAAGAATTGCCGGGATACTAGGAGTGTTACAAATATGAGCCAAAACTTGTGTGTCACTCGAAAGATATACGCGCAAAAGACCGTCGTTTTGCACGTACGCAAGATTTGAAGGACTCCTGTGAAGACCACACTCCATGGAATGTGTTGAAATTTCGAGCGAATAGGGATCAGCCCTTGAACTAGAATTGTTCGCAAAATTAGCGCAACCTTTCGTACTGACCATAAGATGTGGACCAAAAAAAAGTCCGAACTTTCGCCCCGAAAGGAATTTCAAACGACTCCAGTGGGTCACAAACTTCATAGATTGCTTTGAAAATTGAAGCTTGAGAAGATCTGACAGGTCATTACAAGTGTTTAAAAAGTCAGCCGAAATTTATGCACTTCGCGAAGAATATAGCATAGGTCTTCCTCCCGGGAAAAAGTCACTTTATGAACATACACTTTTTTGAATTTACATGAGTTACAGCTGATTCTTCAAAAACTTCTTCATCACACGTTAACTCATACTTCATACAATTTTGGGAACGAGAACTGTGCACTTCACAGAAGTTCTTCGAAAATTGTTCAGTAGCAGCAGATTAGCCTTTGCGCGTGCATATATCTTTCGTGCCGAGCATAAGTTTTCGCTGAAATTTCAAACACTTCTAGTAACATCTTCACTCGCTTCGCTCGCATGACTTCACCTCGCGTTGTGGTCATGCCAACTTTTGCCCTGTTTCCTCTAAATGCTCTCCTCCAAAAAGAATGTACTGATGAAAGAGAACTGCTTGCGTCTCTTAGGGCAATTTTATCATTCTCTCGAGTGAAATAGCTAATTGTTGCTATATGTAACCGATTCAACCTGGAATGAACACGGGTAATGGTTTATCATTCATTGTTTGCTGTGAGTGATCCATTGATAGCAAACAGCTTGAACATATGAAAGAGGACTGTGCGGTGTGCTCATACACAAATGAGGGTAGAACACGCAGGAGGGGCGTGATGTGGGTAGAATGACACGGGTGGTATAACAGTCACTGCTGATGCCGGGCATTTAATACTTTCTCATTGTATTTAGGTGCCAGAGGACAATTAGAACGGAGATAGACCTGATCAAGAGCGTTTTCTCGCTACTCTGCACCGACGCACCTCGGCTAGAAACTCTCAGAATCACCTACAACTTCTCAGCCCAGGTCTCAAGAAAAGTCGCAAGCGAAAAACTGCCACATGACGTCTTGCGCCCCCCCCCCCTTTTTTTGAAATTACTTTACAATACATGTAAAAATCTTGTGTTTGTTTATTTTTATTATTGTTTTTAAAATAATTTTTGTTATGTATTCATTATTATATTTGATTTTTTTCCGTCTGCCTTTTCTGGATTTCAGATGCACCAAAAGTTCATTTTCATTCAGATCTACCCACTTTTATTGTGGTTCTCGGGGGTGAATCAAAATGTACTCGTCCGCTGAAATTTGTCCCAAACTGTTTAGTGGATTCGAGCTCGATAGCAAGAGAGTGGCTTGGACACAAAATGTTACTAACCTATGCGTAGGGAATGCTTAACAAAGTGGTAGCCCAGTGTTGGCCCAAGTCATTAAGTTTTGGAGACACGTGCCTCAGAGTTACGGACTGAAATTCGATGACGTCAACGCCGTTTTGAAAGCACTGTTGGAAGCTATCATCAGGGGAACTGTTCAATATCTCGAAGGTGGCCTTGAGGTTCATTATTTTATTATTTTTCACACCATCGGAGGAATGAGCAAGATGGAAAAACCGAACAAGTAGATTCGGTTCGATTCATCCTCTAGTGTTTTAATGTAGCTCAAGACCACACTTTGCACTCCATTCGCACTGAAAGTAGATGCAGGCGGAGATCGAGACTCTCCCTTTTTCGTCTTACTCAGCGGACAGTTCCCCTACAGATGACCACAAAGTCAAACGGTGGGACTCATTCCTGACAGAAAGAATAAGCCGCAAAAGTACGTTAGCTCAAAACAATCTCGCCGATTTTCTTGGGTCCGAAAAGCTTGGCTTCAGGCCTAACGGAACAAAAACTTAGCAGAAAAGTGGCAAAGATGTGCCACTTTGTTGGAACCATTTGACATAACTGATCGTGGTATTTGAGGTGGTCTTCTTGGGCAGGCCTGTCACGACAGCCTGTCGCCGGAACAAGGGAAGCGAAGGCGGCATTCGAAACCAAAACCCCGAAAAGGCTTGATGCTCTAAGATGCGCCTTATACCACTCGGCCATCTCGCCCGAAAAGTCACGCTTTATCAATGCCAATGTAAGATTGAGAGATCACGAGCCTGATTGACCAGAAAATGAGACTGGAGTGCTAGAAACTTTGAAACTTTGGTGGCTGCTGATTACAAAAAATTTCTATGAAATGCAATTCACCTATGGGCTGTCGATGCACCATGATGATCAGTCCTTCGGTGACATTTGTAAGCAAGTACATAGATTTCACACCAAAACTACGTAATTGTCCGAAATGTATGACTTTCGATGTACGAGCAGATTCCGTTCTTTACGCATGAACTTTCAATTATCTCTGTGCACTTGTTTTCATCAAACGGATAATTCTCTTTCTTCACACTTAGAAGTATCACTAAATGTCCTATGTTTCAGCTCCGCGTACATGCTCCAGTCCGCGCACGTCTAGAAGAACGAGACGATTCTCTACTTATAGTAGTTTCTGGGTGGCCTATTTCGCCGATCAACCTAACTATCGAAACGGAGTATGGAAGCGAGACTCGGAACTTGTCCGGAGAGAATGCTGTCACATTTTTTGATGGCCTTGTAGTACGACCGGATAAAGGGTGGGTTGAATTGTTCGCAAAGAATTAAAGGTCGAAATTATGCCATTATTCTACGTTTCCAGACAGTCTCTTTTCTATCGTCGGGTCTTCTCAGTTTTTGCACTTGCATGTTCAACCTGTCCCGTTGATCATCCAGCTGGCAATTATTCTTTTGAGATTTGCTCTACATTAAGCTGCTTCCGCCTTCACAATTACATTGAACACGTAGGAAATCTTGTGAGTTGTTTTTTTTTTCAAGATTTAGACCCTCACTTATTCTCCCAATATTTCGTTCTCCTTTCCCGTTCCTGTTATGGCTTCGATGAGTCAGGATGAATGATGGACAGCATTGATAAACCTTTCCTTCTGAGAAGCGTTATGCATCGGTCAACAATTCAAGTTTGTACAGGTTGTTGACTTCTTGTGTAGAAGCAATGCTTCTTGCCGCTTCTCCACGCAAGGCCTGCCATGATCTTTTCTTCTTTGTTTGCTAACGTTATACTTAAAATGGTCATGAGGGCTCAGGAAAAAAAAAGGAATAACCCGTAGTGATAACGTATCACGTTTTAGTGAAAATTGAGCTTCACCTGCTTTCATCCTGCTGGATTTTGTTCAATTATGTTATAACCGCCTTCAGTAGTGAAAGATAATCAACACATTTATTATAACTGTAAACTGTAAGTCCTATTATCTAACTAGGAGCTTGGCTACAATTGCATAGTATTGAAACACGGGTCCACACTACTTAACTATTGTCAAAATGAAGAACAGCTTAATCATAACAGCTTTGAACATTACTACTTAATTTTTTTCTGGAGACCGAGAATAGAATGGTTGCGAGAGTTCCATAGTTGTTTTACTGTGGAAGTTAGATATCTTCTACATGAATTAAGCTGCCTCCCATGTTCCCAAGAAAATAGCCACAGTTAAAAATTGTGAAACGCAGATTGTATTCTCAAGCAGAGGACGACATGATGTCATGAAGACAGCCGGCAAAATCAAGCTTCCAGCACCGCATCCCTTTCAATTACCATACTCTTTTCTTTGGACTCGAAAATGAAGAAAATATCCAAGGGAAATGAATTTCAAAAGGATTAGTTGCGAATGGCACGTATCTCGTGAAACAAGCAGGAGGCTGCAAAGCACATCTGGACTTTAATCTATTTTTTAGTCATATGTCGCTACTCAATCATCTATTCCATGGCCTATGGCTTTGCCACTAGCACTGTTGTTTGTTCTCGCACCATTACTGTTTATGTTTGTATTCCGGCTCAGCATTGTACAGAATTGCCGTGCAAAGGTAATACGGTTTGAAAAAGTTGTTCAATATGAGATGTTGAAAGGTCACCGTTACAGATGATACTCATGAGAAAAAGAGCAATGCAAGACCGTGTTGAATCGCGTCGGACAAGTCGGGTAACTGAAGAAACACTCTTGAGACTTGGTGAGATCCAGGAGCCATTTGGTCGCACAGAATTACGGAGTTTGTGTCTTCCAGAGGAACGCTCATCGCTGTCGTCATCTGACTATTCCGGTCAACTGATCCCGTTCATCGATCTTGGAACGATTCAGATACATGAACGAATAGGAAAGGTGAAACATTTACGTAGCCCTCTATGGCCTATATTTTCACTTTCTTACTCACTCTTCGGAAGCCAATCGCTGCCTTTGAACACTCCCTACCTTATGTAGGAGGCTTTTCAATGTTACACTCATTCAGGAGCTTCGACTTCAGTATTCCATGCATGTCTGAGAAAAACAAAAGTATTCGAACCAATACTAGTTTTTTTCGTAAACCAGTTAACAATTTTTTGAATCCCGTGGAGGAGGTCTAACCGCGAATGATAGGAAGGCGCATTAGAAGAACGAATGCAAAAAAATTCTGTTGCACAGCAAAGGAAAGTAACGTAATTTGTCTCGAAACCTGGGCCCGTAGTAAAGTGTCGATGGCGATCATCGCACATCATATTGATGGCAATGATCGCACATTGCGTGGGAGACGATCATGGCGATCAGCGCTTTGAAGAATCGGTCGTGTGCGATTCCCGGCTGTGTGTATCGCACAGTTCAAAACATGCGTAACACGTACTCACACATCATTCCGTGTCGGTTTAACCTGTGAAACAGTTAGAAACCCGCAGCTATTGCCAAGTTTGAACATGTTTTACTTGTCAATGACGCCCCTGTGCTCTTTTCGTAGGATTACATAATATTCACCACATTTTTCGGATTTTTGTTTTAAGTAGTTTTGTTTTAGTAGTAGTCCGTTTCAAAAACGACGATAGCTAAGTATTTGTGCCCATGATCTGTATTTCTCGCCAGCCTGGCACTGTTCCACTTGTTCTGCCCCAAAATCAAAAATTTCGGCACCGTTCCACTTGTTCTGCTCCAAAATCTCAAAATCAAAAATTTCTCTGAAACCTCGTCCAGAGGGGTTATTTGGCATGCCGATCACGAATATCACATAGATTTTGTACGGTAACCTCATCTGGGTAGCATAACGGCAGGGTTAGGGTAAGTAGGGTATCTCACAGAATCCCCTCAACTTTTGTCTACGGGGGTTATTCGGCATGCTGTTCATGAATATCGTATTCATTTTGTACCGTAATCTCATTCTTGTGGGGTTACGGTAGGGTAACCCAAGATACGGTACCTCATGTAAATCGCTCAGATTTTGCTCAAGGGGTTATTTGGGGTGCTGATCACGAAAATCAACATCATTTTGCATGCCACCCTCGTCTTCTTCTCGAAATTGGCATTTTCTCTGAATTTTCTATCGTATACCTACCGCATCCCTACAAAAATGAGAATACGGTACAAAGTGAATGCGATATTCGTGATCAGCACCCCAAATAATCCCTCTGGGCAAAATTTGAGAGGATCCTATGAGATACCCTACTTACCCTAACCCTGCCGTTACGCTACCAGGATGAGGTTACCGTACAAAATCAATGCGATATTCGTGATCAGCATGCCAAATAACCCTTGTAGACAAAAATTGAGGGGATTCTGTGAGATACCTTACTTACCCTAACCCTACCGTTGCCCTACCAAAACGGGGTTACCGTGCAAAATCATTCTGATATTCGTAATCAGCGTGCCAAATAACCCCCGTAGACAAAAATTGAACGGATTCTGTGAGATACCCTACTTACCCTAACCCCTAACCCTGCCGTTCCGAGAGGCGCGAGGAATGCTCCAACCCTGCTGAATAACTGCTTCATTTAAAAGTAGAGCTGCTTCGAAACTCTTGACTTTTTAAATGACCACAATTTACGTGTGGATTATTCAACCTCGTTAACACTGAGTACTTGGCTGCACTTGTGTATTTTGTACTTGTCAATTTTAGCGCTCTGTTCAGAGTCGCTTACACTAACATTTTCTAGCGTCTGTCTTAAACAGCGTTTCGAAATAAATAAATAATATTACGTAACCCCTCCACAATACCAGGACTGAAAAAGTGAAAAGTCAGAGAAGAAGCATCCCGTGAATTTTGCGCCCCTGAATTCACTTAACTACACATCATCGCCACCCTGCGAGTGAGATGCTCCGAGCACTTCACTCAGCGTCTCTTCACTACGNCGATCAAGATGGCTGTCAAGGACAGACTCCCGCACTCAGTGGAAGTTGTTGGTGCGCTGAGTTCTTTATATTCCAACATTTCGATCTGTAAATGGTTTGTCCGCCTCTTTGAGTAATTGCCAATCCATTGAAGCTTCAAACTGTGCTGTCGAAAAGAAAAGAAGGGGGGTCTCTGAATTTTCTTGTAGGGACTCCTCATGTGGCTGCCGCAGTGAAATAATGTTCTCTTCGACCTGCTTAGTAGAATTTCCCATCGATTCGTCGTAAAGTACGAGACTTTAAATGAAGGATTGACGATTGTCTCCTTAACTAATACTTCACTTTCTTCATAATCGCAAATACGTGGGATCAATCGTGGGCATACTGCACTTTCACATAGATGAGGGAAGGGGGAAGAGAAAAGAGGCATGGCAAGAAGGAATTTTAGATAAATCATGCGCATTTAGATGCTCATGAAAGCGCATTGTCCTACAGATGCCTCAGTACAGATCGTATTCCACAATCGCCGTGAATGAATGTATAATTTGCTCTATAGCACGAGAAGGGCGGGTAGGTAGAAGGTTTTGTGTTAATTCGTTAATTCGTTACGTCGGACCAAAAATTTCTATTACGCGTTGCAGCGTTAATTCCTTACGTTAATAACGCACAACCTTGGTAGCTATCAGCAGATCTCTTCCTTAAAGGCAGTGTGTCAGCTCGTTTTGGGTGTCGAGATGTCAACGGAATCCGATTCTTCCCGACGCGCTGATTCCAATGATGTACTTGAAATCCGAAAAAAAAAACTGTCAAGAAACCTTACTTTCAAGGCAAAATGTGATCTTGACATGGACGAGTTTCTTAGATCGCTAATATGGAGGAAGCGGCAAGAAATTGTGAGTGTTTACCAAAATGAACAGCAGCTGTTATAGACAGAACAAATATTTCCGTGTTGGAAAACAATGCCGCACCCTCCGCAAACCTTCGCTGCGGTATGAAGCGTCTCGTACAACTGGCCGAGGATTTTGAAGTTGTTGGGAGCGTGGGAAAAAATTGGGGTCCCCGCCGTTTTGGGGACCCAGAAGGAAAATAGAATTAATAAAAATATTAATTTTAATAATAAATAATAAACAAGCAGTATTTTAAAAATAATAATAAAAATAAACAAATAAAAATAAACTGATACAAGATTTTTACATGTATTGTAAAGTAATTTCAAAAATTTAATTTTGTCTCAGATATTTTTTGCTGTTTTTGCACCAGCTAATTATCTTCATGTTTGATCTCTCTCAGGATTTGGATAACAGAGAACTAGCTGATTCTCTGTCAATCTCTCATGCTTCCTTTCTTCCAGTTTTTCTCTTTGTGCTTTGTATACACCTTAGGAACAACAACGAAATAGAAGTCAAAGGAATTTCTGAGTGCAACATAGACGATTACAAAAAGACTCCACGTTTGACACCACTTTGTGGGAAAGTTGACTCTGATGAAGTTCGCGGATGATAGTGATTTTCTGCAAATCTTCTTGAATATTTTTTTGGCGGAGGGTTTATCGAATTAGTCCGCTCTTGATCCTGCAGTCAAAGGTGATGAAGGAAATGGAACCTATCGTAATAAGCTATTGTATATGGGGTTCTCCTACAGCTGACAGCGGCACTGCCCACTCTTCCCGTTAAACGCCCTCAAGAATGGTGCTCTCCATGCTCCCATGAATTTTCACGTAAACCTTTTTTTTTCCACGACTTGCAAACCCTCCACATCTGAATAGTTTTACGTGAGAAGTATGTATATATAAAACATCAAAGAATGCCTCGAACAGCAACCGAGCGTCGCACTGCTCATAGTTTTCTCTGCGAGTCTTCACAACTATTTATTTGTATTATACTAATTTGATAATTTGCATTTAATTCAAACTTTCATTTTTATATTATTGAGAGTGTTTTGCAGAACAGCGAACGCTAGTTGCTGTCTTGCCTTTGCCAACCCATTAATTTGGCTCTGGGTTCCCTAGTCATGTCACTACTTTACATCACATAGCCACGAATCTGCGCGCCACTGCTCTCCTAGCCAGTCGAACCTTTATATTCAAAAATAAATTCACTTGAATAAAACGACGGCTGCAATTTGCTCTCGGAATTACGTATTTCAAAACTGCTCTATTTGGGCACTTTTTGAGGTTTGCCTTGAACATATTAATAACAACTCGTGTAGACCAGTTGAACTCAACGCAAGGGTTTTAAATTTGAACGGAACACAACGCGCTCTCATGGAAATTTTGAGAATCCGAAACTTTTGGCAATCTTCAGGTTATAGGATTAACCCTTTGACGACCGCACGTGTTTTCAGGTCTCTCCCGCGTGGGACCGGGGCCACTTTCAGCAGCACGCCACCCGCCTAATTTCATCAATTGTGATGAAATTACCGAGGCTAAAATAACTAGCTAGTTTAGGCAAATCTTGTTCTGGAGGGTTTCCGTTGTGACTGGACAAAAAATGAAACATACAATCTTAGATCCTCTACTCTAACGCAGCAAGAAGACTGTACATATAAGGTGTTTTCTATTGATTTGAAAATTTTTGCCATGAAAATACGCACAGTTACACCGCTATTCCAACGGATAGAGGAGTGGCAGATCTACATAATGACGTGTTTTTGCGGAGAAACATACGATACGACTTTTGCAAGGAGTCTTACCTTTCACTGCACAAGAAACGTCACTCACTCTGCTTCGCTTTCAGAAAATCCTTTCTTTACATGCCCTTTTTTGCAATGAGGAAGAATTCTGTCTCAAATCACAGATGATTCAACACTGCTTGGGCGTATTGCTACCAACCCATGTAAAGATACGACGAAATAGTACGAAGATAGGACCTAGCAGACTACAAGAAGAGCGCGGCTCACCGGAGTCAATGGGTTATGGAAACTAGACATATGTATAACCTACCACAGCCTTCACGGAAATTTTGAGAAATAGAGGCGTTTGGAAATCCTCCAGTTTTAGGATTTGAGAAATTCTGGGCTCAAAAAGTCTCACAGTCTTTACAGAAATTGTGGAAAGCAGAAGCTTCTGGAAATCTTCAGGTTATAGGATCAGAGAAATTATAGACAGGGAGTCACAATTTTGAGAGTTTTGGGAGTTTGGAAATGTTCAAGTTCGAGGCCTCAAGAATCAATTTTTTTGAACCTGAATTTTTTTGAATAAATTTTTTTAAGAGAAAATTCCAATTACTTTTCGAACTACCCGATAGCTGTCAGTCTGTATGTACACATTTCACTCTTGTGGGTTCATCATGCCATGATAGTACGTGTGCCTCGCATGCCTTTCATGACCAAAATTGTTCAAGTCTACAACATAATCAGTAGTATTTGCATCAAACAGAACTCAGCAAGGAAACATTCACCAAATTTCAAGGGCCACAAGTTATGGTACAACGTTTGCTCAATCACTTCTCCTCTACGAACATATACTTTGTCTGCTCCTTTAACTGGAGGGTAGGCAAGATTAAATATGTTTGGTTCGAGATTAGGACTTGCAAGAGGACTTCGCTGTGCAGCAGCCGCACTTAGAACACATTCGAAGAATGTCTGTCGCGATCGCATTTTATCTGGAGAATCTACAATTTCATAGAGGAAAGCTGCACTGGTTGGTCGATCCGGAAAGCGCGCGAAGTGTTCCTTGCAGTTCCACTAGCTTTGTAGAACGAGAAACTTACAACTGCGAGACGGTGTTAGCCGAGATACCGGCTTCGGTCACGTTTATAAGCAGCGTTGCCTAAATACGGGCGGAAAAGATCTGGACAAGAAATTGCGGAAACAGGTGCGAGATTACCGTCACAAACTGCGCATGGTAGTAGGCATCTCATTAGGTGCGAGCACATCAATAAAAAATCCTCACCTTGTGAGTTGCGTTTTGATGCAATTTTACTGCCTTCGCAGGGAGCATTTGGTGAGGTCTACTGTGGTTCATGGGAGAAGACCGGCGAACGTTCAGTGGCCATCAAAACAATTGAGGCTGATGAGGATGTGGAGAAAGAGGTCCGAGCTGCTTCATTTACTCCTCGTTGTTCATAACCTGCTCGGTCATAGATTTCGTCAAGAGTAGGCTAATTCAGGCCGTTGTTTTATCAAGGTTGGAACATCCAAACATTGTTCGTCTTTATGGAATGACCAGAGACGGGCCGCGTTTGTTGCTTGTGTTTGAGCGAATGAGTTTAGGTTGGTTTTTGAGTAAATCAGTGCTGATGGATGTTATTACGACCCTTTTAAGGTGATTTACGATCATATCTACGAGCACGAGCACCAACATCCTCGAGTTACTCACAATTCCCACCGGCACTGACAGAAGATGAGCTCAGACTCATAGTGCGCCAGGTTGCTCTCAGATTTACCTTGTGGCTTAAATGCAACAACACTGATCTATCTCAGATTGTGTCCGGTCTATGTTACCTGAGCACACAACAAATCGTTCATCGGGATTTGGCAGCTCGCAACTGTCTAGTAAACGGCGAAAGCGACTTACGATGTTGCTTGCCATCACAAAGACCTGCAATTACTGTCAAAGTAATTAATGATTATCTCTAGCTCTCATGTCGAAGTGTGGCAGTGCAAGTCTCTACGCTTCAGATCTCTGATTTTGGAATGTCTAGACGTTTATACGGGCAGGCTGACTACTATCGGATGCAGAATCACTGCCTGCTGCCGGTTCGTTGGCTTCCACCAGAGGCAATCAATGATCATAGGTTCAGTACCAGCAGTGATGTGTGGTAAATAGTTAATTTCCCCATTTCAAAGCGATTGCCGAAAGACATAGATATACTATCCTAGGGCATTGGGAGTAACAATGTGGGAAGTGTTCAGCTATGGTGAAGTACCGTTTGCAGAGCTAAACAACTTCGAAATGGTCTCCTATGCTATGGCAGGTTTGTATTGTAGTTTTTTTCCCAACCAATGTACTATTGTGCAAGTAAGCTCAGAATTGAAAAATAAATTGGAAAAAGCTTGGCAAGCAAAATTGGCTGAACTATCCAAGTTAATGTTAATTAACCTTTTACGCGTGTCAGTCCCCACCAAAGAAAAACCTAATTAGATCACGTTTTTCAGCTTGTCGAGTTATGTACGAGACGTGCACATGTTTTTATTTTTACCTTAATGATTTTGTTTTTGTCCACTTTTCGTTATGTTCATTTGCTCGGAAAACCTACAACTAAAGATAAAGACAACCCTTAGGACTAAGGTGTTGTCGTTTTTGGAATAGTTTGATCCACAAACGTGCATTTACAGTTTTGCATCAAGAGCTTCCGTGACAAATATACAGGGACTGTCAGAAGAGTTGAGAAAGGTGAACGAAAGTAAAAAAGTAAGAGTAAACAAACTGCTGTTGCAAACAAGCTTAGAGCTCAATTTTAGTAACTGTGTAGGAAGGGCTGAGATAGTGTTTTTTCTTTCTCTTATTCTCAGAACGAGTTTGCTTCCACTACTATGTAGTATAAGATCGGTGAATCACTGTAACCAAGATGTAAAGGGCCCATTTGTTACGATTGATAGGGAGCTCCCACCGCAAAGTCCTAGCAGTGGGATTTTCAGCTGGAGGGGAGTGCACAATGGACGTCAGTTACGTTCTAGCTATTCGATGCACCACAAATCATTTTGTCGTTCGCATACATTTGTATCTTATTTTCGAAGAAATTAGTGTGTAACTGCGGTAGGTCGTTGTTGCATATGGGGAATGGCAATGCATAGAAGTGATTAATTCGTTTCCTTTAAGAAACTGTGCTCAATCGTGCTTTTATCTTCGAATTTATTTCACAAAATGAATGAAAATTTTGTATAAGTCTGTTTTTATTTGTCTATTTTCATTACTTATCTGATATTTAAATTAATATTTCTATTAACTTCATTTTCTGTCTGGGTCCCCGAAGCGAAGGACACCCCATCCCCCCGCTCCTGCCCACTTTTTGCGACCATCACGAATACGTATTTTCCTTTGCGTTCGTATCGAGACGCATTCTAGGGAAATCCTTCAAGAGACATGTGAATTTTATACTGTTTTCGTTTTAATCAATCAATTTTTTCTCGCTCTGACAAGGAAAGTGCAAGAGGCCAAGCTGGCGGATCGGAATGAAACCTATCTGGCTTGAATCCTTGCTTGACAAGGTCCTTCAGCATATATTTCGTTTTTGCCCAATGTGCTAAAAAACACATATGGCCGAGTGGTGAACGTGCTGAACTGTTAGGCAGAGGGTCGAGGGTTCGGATCCCGTCATGTGTCCCTTTTGCATTTTTGTTTTTTATCCCTTCTTCGTTGTTGAAATTATAACTTTAAGGGATTAGTGCATAAAACCTATCCTTATTAACAAGATTTTGAGTTGTAGAGGACAATCAAGAATCAGAACCCAGCCGAACGCACAGCCACCTGCATTAGATCATGTTGGAATGATAGGTTTCGTGTTCTAATCTTTCAAATCTAATTTCAACAATGTAGAAGGAATAAAAAAACAAAAATGCAAAACGGATACACATGACGGGATCCGAACCCTAGACCCTCTGCTTAACAGTTCAGCACCTTCACCACTCGGCCAGTATCTGTTTTTTTAGCACGTTAGGCAAAAATGAAATATATGCTGGAGGACCTTGTCAAGCAAGGATTCAAGCCAGATAGGTTTCATTCCGATCCGACAGCCTGGCCTCTTGCACTTCTCTTGTAAGTTCGATCAGTTCTCTCGTTATACGATTGGTTCAGGTATGCGACCTCCGAGACCGAAATCATGCCCTGTACCTATATATGAACTAATGCAACGTTGCTGGGCTGCAGATCCAGAAGAACGTATCCGGCCTGAGGAAGTGCTACTCGATTCTTGTCTGACTCCTAATCTCACTGAGTTTATTAGTGCCTTTCCAACGTAGTCAATAAGAAGCTAGCCGAAATCTATTTTGGCTACGATTTGCTACAGTAATGACGTATAACACATCATCTGCGTGGTAATTGCACATATGATTTCTCAGGTCGCAAGACGCTTCACTAAGCACTAGGCTTGAAGTCGTCTTTGATTGCGTTCAGACGTTTTCGGAATTTACTTCTAATCAGTGTTTGATGTGCTCGATTTCACCTTCAGAAACGATTGTGGGTATGAAAAAAATCTACGAAAGTTCAATGCACAGTGATGCTGTATACACGCAGTAACAATTTTCCGCATGCGATGTTCACCATCTATCTGACGGGTGTTAATTTCTGAAGATGAACTTATCTGTACGTAGTTGTAGACAGAAGGAAATCAGCATTTGAAATTACCACCACTTGAAGTTTTCTTCATGATCTGTTTCCAAACGGAGCTCGAGATTGCCAATTTTGTCTCCTACTTACTGCAGATGAATAAAAATGGTAAGTGTCCCCGTTGCACCTGTTAATTTTTTTACAAAAGCATCTCTTTTATTTAGAGGATCAAGATCTTTGGTTTCTTGGTATCCACACTTATCACCACCGTATACCGTTTCAATGAGCTGATATTCTGCTGAGAATTGATCTATTCCCTGGGAAAAAGTATGATTTTTGTGAAGATGCCTCACTTGGAACCGACCGTGGCGAAATGTGGGTACAAAGAAACCAAAGATTTTGAACTTCTGAGTAAAAAATACTCTTGTAAAAATTAACAGGCGCAACGAGGATGGGTGTATGCCAGGAAAAATGATAGCTGACAATAGTTGGCTTTGATGAACCCGAGTGTCAATATGCCGTGCAATTATAGCCCCGTCCTTAGGTAACGGAGATTTGCAGGCGCTACAGTTAGAAAAGTGTGAAGCACCTACCACTGAATGCGATGGTTGGTAAAAAATGAATAGGAAAAGGCCGTTAGAGGTTAATGGCATCATCGGAATTCAACTTCAAGAACACATTGACAATACTCGCTTCCCACAAGACATCCTTCCCACAAGAATGCATAAAATCACTTGTGTGATCCAAACGTAGAGCTTGTAAAAGCACACCACTCGTGGTGAATGCTGTATGATATACTTCGGACCGAATAAAAATCGAATAATTTTGTTTCTTCAATAACAATTTAGGAAACAATTCAAACATCTAGATATTCGTGAATCAAAAAACCCTAATGCTCTTCTTCTCCTTCGTCAAGCATTTTATTGGTCTCCTATGTTGAGACAATCGATTTATTCGAAATCAAATATTTTTGCTTTCAAATATCGAATATTTCGAATAAATGGAAAATTCTAATGTCCTAAGCTTAGAGACCATTGTGGCGCTTCACGAAAGAGAAGATGAGCTTTGGGGCTTTCTCGATTTCAAATGTCTGGAGGTTTGAAATGTTTCCTGGATTGTTACTAAAGTTACAAAATTATTTGATTTTTATTTGGTCCAAACTATACGAAGGCTGTTGATTTTATTGTCTACCACAGTCTTCTAGGAGACATGGTTGGAAGCAACAATGTCCACGTAAAATTTGCATACACACCAAAACAAAAATGCAGAATGTGGGTCACTATGACGCAAAATGAAGGGGTGACTTCCAGCCCTTCGGCGTCGCCTCGTTTGAACTCATATTCGAACTTTGAGAGTGTATTAGAGTTTTGACTGAATCGAAAAGAATTCGAATATTTATTCTAATGTTCGAATATTCGCAAATTCCAAAGTCCTCTAATATTCGAAAATTCGATCGTGTCGCGATATTCGAATATTCGAAAATTCGAGGGCTCTGGATTATTCGAAAATTCGAGTATTCGAAGATTAAAGGACCGAAAATTCGAATATTTGAAATGCTTGTGTTTCGCAGCTCTGTTGTTATTGAACTTGAGCTCCATGCTATAGCTGAAGGAGCGTTTCAACTGAAATCCCTGACCAATTTATCATTCTAATCTAATTTTTCTCTGAAAATCTGCGCGTATTTTTGTACGCATACAAAAGCCGCCGAAAATTGGGCCTTCAAAGCAGCTCCACCAATCATACGACGTACGCGACGGGGGTCTTACCGGTAAAACAGAATTGGACACTTCAAAATCCAGGTGCTTTAACTAAATTTCTGACTAAACCTTTTCTTGCAAGATTAACTGAGTTGGAAGTTATAATAACAACATTTGCGCAGCATTCTCTCCAAAATTTATCCAATTTACAAACCTATGTCGGAATCTTTTTCAAGTATTGAACGGTTAGTTATGGAATCTGAAAACTTGAAAATTTGAGAAAAAAACTCATTTCCCTCCTGTCCAAACCATACCTCGGAATCTTGATGTAGAAATTTTGTCCTTATGTTGGCTCTAGTATATGAATGGAACATATTAGCATGTAGTATAGACCGGGTAAACACGCAGTTTTTGGTGTTGCTGACGTTTTGATGATGGCTAGAAGCCCACTCATGACTATGGTAGCCAGGGTCAAGCGTGGTGATGATAAAAAGTGAGCCCCAATACGACCCCCCCCCCCCTTCTCGCATACGAGCTGTTATCTGGAATCAACGGTCCATGGTCTTTGTCACTGCAAGAAAGCAGCAAAACTCAATTCTTTCCAGACCGCCTTTAAACAAGAGACTATTCGTTTAGCTCTCCTACCACCTCCGCCAACGCCTACACGGTCAGGGAATCGGTCCTCTCTGAGGCCAATTTTTTTTTACAGAACGTAAAAATGTGCGCAGTAAGCAAACAAATCAAATCGTTTCGAGCTAGCATTTTCCGAATTATTCAAGCGATTATCCTGGAATTCACCCCAAAAGACAACGATATACACCATCTGCATGGTCCGAGGTTCGATCCCCGCCGGGGCAAAATTTTTGCATGGCGTAAAATGAGACGCGCATGTAGTAGATTTGAGATGATCGACCGTAAAGCACGAAATAACTGTTTATAGAGGTGAGGACTGGGTAGAACTTTCAGTACGGACGTGCGAAAATTATAGCCTAAAATTTAGACTCGTTCAGAGACATGGTTGTAGTCGGAAACGAATATCAGAAGATCTGGCCCGTTGAGCTCCCAATTTTTTTCAGGTTTTTAATAGTAGAAGGTTTACGCTTCCAGCCCGTATGGCTCGTTTTTTCGCATTTGCTTCCACTGCGATTCCGTCGACAAAAACACATAAAAAAGGCCATTTTTATCAACAAAACCTCATCTCCGTAATTCCTGCGCTGAATCTTTTCTCTCAAACATGGCAAACTGAAACTTGGGGGTAAAGTACAGCTGCGTGAGTTCCACAGAATGACTTCCTTCCGGCTCGCAGGACTGGGTGAGACTGGCAGTACAAACTTTCAAAAATTTTCACCGAAAATTTTGACTCTCTCATAGGCATGGTTGTAAATGAACATGAATAACAAGAGATCTAGTCGATTGACTTGCCAATTTTTTTACACTTCCAATCAGTAGAAGGTTCCGCTTTCAGCGTATATGTTTCAATTCTCCGCAGTAGTTCTTCCTTCTGGTTCGATTCAGTCGATAAAAACACGTAAAAAGGCCGTATTTATCGAGGAAACCTCACTTCACTAATTCCGGTGCTGAATCTTTGCTGTTGAACATAGAGAGCTGTAACTCGGGGGTAAAGCACAGCTGGGTAGGTTTCATGGAATAACTTTCAGTTGGCTTGTAGTAATAGGCAGGACTGGNTGGCGACAGCTATATCTCTCGTATACCATGGCGTCCCTTGAGGAACCTGGAAAATGATTCTTGAATGAGACACTCCCTAAGCATCGTTTATTTGATTAATGCCCTGCCACTTCCACAATGTAGTCCTGGCTTTTGGTTAAGTGAACGCCTGATAGTTTATTAAACAGCATTATTATTGTCTGAATTCGCTCACAAGAAGTTCGTTAAAATGGATGTTTAGGATACTGTGAAGGAGCATATCTACCATTATTGTTTTTTCGTTGGAGCTGTTTTCTTTATTCTCCTTTTCTTCTCCTCGTTAAATCTTTCACACACAGCAAAGTACCAGTTGCATGAAAATCTCAGTGTTCCTTTATTCGGGTTTTGTTTGTCTTCTCAGCTATATTCCGAAAGAGGAAAGAAATATCCTTCTTCACTTATTATTTATTGATCTGTGCACTCAGGGTGGTCCAATGAGAAGTAACGAGGAAAACACATAACAACTACTGAAAAAAAAACAACCGGAACAGAGTGAGTCGGTGAAGAGTTTTTCGACTCGCAGAGCCCGTTGTTCTGCTGGAAGAGAAGTATCTATAATAGCCTGTCCAATTAATAGCACATACTCACTGCTAACTAAAATGATCAAATTATTTAAAGACAGCACCCACGATAATCTTCATCTTCGAGCTTATATAAGTTTTAGAATCTCAGACATAGTCCCGAGTGTCGGAAGTCGCGGCTTACGCGAGATATTACAAGTAGAACTCCAGTACAACAGTACAAACCAGCCTGCTAGTACGAGTTTTCTTGTTTTGCGAGCGTAGCATTGGAGCGACACTTGACACGGATCAGCTGTTTTTGCCTGCCGTCACTAGGTTTTTCCTATGAAAAATTCTTTTCCGCGCTCTTTTCACCTCAGTTCATCAGCTATTTTGGTCATAATTGCCCTGAGAACTTTCCATTTTCACTTTTCTAGAGTTGTTTACTCTTTTCCGGCTCGTATCATTTAATTGTTATCTCTAATTGTGAATTAGCTGTATTTCTTCTTGTCCTTTGCCTTACATTTTCTGTTTTTGCTTCACGGATGTATTTGTGCAACTGTCATCTTTCCCTTTTGCTGTTCCCGTTTTCTTTTGCTCGAAAACACTGCAAATCCGGGTAAATACCCAAATTCGTCAAAAAAGAATGTGACGACTGAGGCAGCATTATCGATTTTTTGGTCAGGTCTGTTCCGCGCAACTCGACCATTCCGATCTAAGCTTGCGAAATAAGGACATTCAGAAATCGGCTTTTCAGAAGTTCTAACAAAATTGACCGATACCCTCGTGCTCACCATAGTCAAAAACTTAAGACTGCGCTAAAATCTCGATGACAAAAATTTTCGTGGGTGCTGCCTTTAACAAGTAAGCTGCTGGAGAAATTTATGTAAAAACAAAGGGAACCAAATATCAGACAGGACTTTTCCGCCAACTCAGTAAATTGATTCGCACAATCGCAGTGATCCCGCCCTCGCTCAATCATATTCGCTGGAAGATCTGCTGCATAGAATAACTCCTCAGTAGTGAAAAATAGCAAATACTATCATTGAACACCATAGCGAATCCTGAAAAGGGATATTAATCTTCAAAAGATTAACCAGGAAATTAGCAGACGGCAACCACATGTACGTGTCAACATGTTTACAGCAAGTTGAGCGCCTAAAGAAATGTCGTGCTCTTGTTCTGAGGTTTATAATGCGAGAACTGTGGTTTGGCTTATCATCGTAAGTTTTAAAACATGATGTGACCACGGTCATGTCGATATTATTAGCTTGGTAAACTGGGACAACACGACGATTCTCTGATTACAATAGAGAGTTTGAAAGGTCACGGCCGAGTTCTGAATTCCACCTGAGAGAGCTATTTATTCTTCGTTCACATTCCCTTTTTGATCTTGAACAGAAAATTGATCCATTTTTTCAAATTATGGAACAGTAAAAAGTAACCACTAGATATATCTTTCTAGTCATGCCAGGAAC
Organism: Ancylostoma ceylanicum; assembly: GCA_000688135.1. Lineage (NCBI taxonomy): Eukaryota > Metazoa > Nematoda > Chromadorea > Rhabditida > Ancylostomatidae > Ancylostoma > Ancylostoma ceylanicum. The sequence goes on along the minus strand of JARK01001436.1, from coordinate 324,286 downwards.
GCAATTCAAGCTAACCCAATATATGCTGAGAGAGAGAGGTTTTCACAAAACCCATGCAAGGAATAGCAGCGGCTCATCCGAGGAACGCTGCCTGATCCGACTCCAAATTTGCATACTAAGGAACAAAAATGCCGCTATTTCCTTTTTTCATGAAAAAATATGGAAGAAATAGCCTGGAAAACTACAGAGGTTCTGTACGGACAAACTTTTGACCAAGTAATCTCAGCCACTCTACCATCTAATGTCGAAACAACAACTAGAGAAAATTCTGTGGTTTCCATCCGCATGTCGTGAAAAACAATATATAGAAAATCGAAAAAACATGGCGAGCTCCTTCTCAGTCGCCTCACAGTGAAGAATTGGCCACTTGATTCGTCAGAAAAGTTTTTCTTCATGGAGCTTTGGAGTGAAATTTGCGGCAAGATTAGAATTTGGTTGAGTTGCTGGCTCACTGCTCAGTCAGGCTGAACACTCGCTCCTGGCCAGCAAAAATCTGAAGGGTCATTCATATTAATCCAGGATGAAATCTGAATTGAAATGTTGTGCTGTCGTTCATAGAACTTTTGCTCTGAACGAAAAGCCCGCATTTCTAGCTTATCACTCTAAAATGATACAATGACAAATGAAGTATGACAATGAAACACATACATGTAGGTCGCAGCTGTGAAAAAAAAAACAGGTAATTATGAGGTTTGATAAGCTCTATCAAGGATTTTGCATTCAAGCGCACAAGTGAAACTTTACATCTCACGGTGATGGAATATTTCGGAACGCTATGATATGCACCTCTCGGAATTTTAGAAAGTTTAGACGAAAAACCTTACTCGAAACATACAAAATCTACGCACGAAAAATAGCTAAATTGGCCTATTTTTGATCACCAACATGCCCTGGAGACATGCGAGATAATGAAAGAAATTGATCGGGAACACTCGGTGCAGAGTTTCGATGCTGCCAAATGCACTGATTCAGCCTGCAACTTGAGAGCAAAACGGCTTCAAAAAACAGTCTCTTCTACAACGGCCTTACGCGATGTGAAAATTGTCTCGCGTTCTTGGCGATTCGGAAACTTTCGATTTCCTAATCGTTCTCGATTAGGAAAGGTATGTATAAAATACACCCAATATCGGCGCTGATAAGAGCATAGAACGAGGCCATTCTAAAAGTTGCTCGAGGCCATTCTAAAAGTTGCTTGGACAAGAAAACCAAGCCTCAGGTTTCGAGGAGCGCAGCTGGTCAACAACTGGGCCTATTGATGGAACTTCAGAACCATTTCCGAGCATTTTTATTCTAGTTTTCAAATCATGTCAAATCCCTAGCTGCTGACCGGTCTTCCTGTGGAACATCTATTGAAAGCAAATTTGTGGAAAATTGAACATCACTATGAGCAGTAGTTTCCGGCTCCCACATCTGTTGGAATAACCTTTGGTGGAAAACCGCCGGTATAATCGGAGAGAGCTCTTTTTGCGAATAGGCACACACCCGAGCAGTGAACCCCTCTTTTAAGATTTAAGGGGCGGGAATAACTTTTTTTTTTTCAAAAAATTGTTTCGAGACCAACTGCTCTAAAGCAAAGACTTCTGAAAAACCTGGTTTTAACAAACAGATACTCTGAATCTTCCTCTATTTGCCGATTAAGCATTGATTCATGGCGAAAAAGCAGATGATGCAACACTTGCACGATTCTGTGACTTCTTTCGTTTTCGATTTCTTTCACCACTTTTTGGTGATTCAGTCAGTCTTGTCAACCAATCTCTCTCTCCAAAACGTGATGTAGTCATGTCTGCTCTTCGCACTTCTTGGAATCCCAACGCTTTTGTCCATTTGCTTCTAATCGGGCACAGTCGTTTACCTCATTCAAATATTCTCTATGGGTTTCACAGTTGTCATCCAACCCTTACCTACAGGAGCCCGACTATAAAACCATTCATTCAGTATTTTCCCTCTATTGTATTGTCGTTTAGCCTCTGTTGCTCCAGTCGCTCTAATAGCTCTGCTGACGTTTTTTTTTTACTCTGACCTCCTCATGGCAAGACCTTGGTCATTCTACGACGTTGGTGGTGTTACCTAGTTGAAGTTAGCGGCGCTTATACGTATACGCCAGTTTCTATCCTAAGTTCAGGCTGTTCATGTAGTTGTAAAGGTAACGGTTGCGGTGCAGAACTTTGAAAACCCATCTTTCCTGTTGGTGGAACGACTTATTGGCCCTCCATGAATTTCTAAATTTCATGACAACAAGTTTTTTGAGTCGGCAATTGGTAGATTACCCCCCCCCCCCCTGACCGCAATCACGTGCCTGTATT
>JARK01001436.1:299579-311065 GCA_000688135.1 Ancylostoma ceylanicum | reverse complement strand
CCCCCCCCTCGTTACTCCCACTCAACTATTGGTACTCGCGCGCATCTCCGTGATTTTCCGCAAATCTACTTCACTAATTTTTTTTCTCAAGAAGGTGCAGGATGAAAACTTTCAAGCCAATGATTCTTACAAGAGAACTGCACGAGGCCAACCCCTAGATTCAAAACGATGCATGCTATGAGTGGTTGTCCGAGATGGCCTTATTTTATAAATTATACACCAACTTTACCCAACAGTCCTAAGAACCTCGGTGGAGCGCAACAAATTTGCCTAGTATTTCCATAACACTGTTGTTGGAGATCTTGCAGGGTGAGGGCAGCGGTAGAGTAGTCGCACGAACAACGTTTTCGACTACTAGGCGAATTCTGAAGGGTTTTAGTCCCGCCAGAATTTCTTGTTTTGCTGCCTTCCATTTCATGCTTTAAACCATCCTTGCATCTGTGTCCGTGCTGAGCGGCGGCGCATCCTGTTGAACCTGCGTTAATCTTACCCTCTCGGTTACCACAAAAGAATCATTACAAAACAAACGAGGAGCTCAACTACATATGTATGTCTGAAATTGATGTACCCTTACGGACCAGTAAATGTATACAAAGATTTGATATGTATCCTACTAGCATGCTGTCCTCTATCAGAAATGCAGTCGATGGGCCTCATCGCGAATTGATAGCATCCAGAACACACATGAATAAATAGTCGCCAGTTTTGTGGACCTGGAGGCTAAGATTAGCCTTGTTCATGGTTCAGTGTCTAATCAAAAGAGCTTTTGTAAGCAACCATGCTGAAGACCAAAGCTGATAGTCAGAAGATCGATGGCCAACTGGAGATGAGATGATATCATGGACCAAAATTAACGGAAAATCGGAAGCGTCATTGTCCAGCCGATTTGATCAGATCTTATGCGAAGTACTACACCCTCTGAGAGACGATGAACTCATTCGTGACTCTGATCAAGACCGGAATACTTCCCATCGCCACCATGTGGGAAAACCTCGGGCTCGCATAATTAAGATCTGTTCACGCACCCAGGCGCTGCGAGATTTTCTTCTTGTTCACATGCATAGTGATCGCTAGCGTCTTAAGCAGCAGTTTGTCCATTCTCTTGGCCACAGGGATGGCAGGAGTAACTCAGCCTGGACAGAATGTTGCGTAAGGAAGCTGGTGACCTAAGTAGGTAAACAGGTCTGTGTTGCTCGTGATTTTGATGCCGTGAAACTCAATACTTCTAGCGATTTTCCAAGGCGGCCAACAGCTAGCACATCAATAAGGAGTACAATTCAGAAAGATGCTTCCCTTCCCTTCTTCTGCAGGCTTCTCAGTGGCGGGGAGGAGAGACGGTACTGTACGTATCGCAGAAGGACCACCGTTAATCATACGCTAGATTAACGTCCCGTCTCTAAAATATGGTCTCGAAACGGCTGTACAGGGACGGCAAACGTGCAGAAACCGTGAACAACGAACGGTAACTCTAGCATCCATTGCGATTCCCCAGCGTCAGGCTCGGGTTGACAAGCCGGCTGATGGATAACCTAGTCTCATAAAAGAGGTTCTACAATCAATTTGACAGATGCTAGGAAGTCACCCGTAAGTCGCACACAGGAAGCCCGTGCGCCTCTTGTGACAAAGATGCGATTGCTACCGAGGGAGGGAGAACGACCTCGGCTAAGGAGGCTAGTTCGACTTCACTGAATATAGGCACGCTCAACGGGAAATCAAAAGAGGTGGCGGATTCAATGAACAGAAGAAGAGTGGACGTTTTGTGCTTGCAAGAGACCAACAAGAAAGGCGCGAAGGTGAAAGAAATTGGAGAGAGAATAAAACTGTTCTATAACGGATTCGAGACGAGGAGAAATGAAGTGGCCATCGCTGTTGGAGATAACATCAGGAGCTACGTTACGCTTGTGATGAAAGTACGGCAGGATCGTGGCAATAAGAATTAGCGCCGAGCAACTATAATAACATGTACGGTAACCTCGTTCTATGCTCCGCAGACGGGTTGCGCTGAGGAGTTGAAAGATGAGTTCTATGATCAACTTGCAAACTCCATCAAAAGTGTACAGAAAGACGACTATTTAGTAGTTTGCGGAGACATCAATCGACATGTAGGACAAGATAGAAATAGATTAGAGAGAGTCCATGGAGGAGAAGGAATCGGCATAAGGAAATTCCATGGAGAGAGGCTGACCGATTTGGTGGAAACGCACGATCTAGCCATAGATAGCACCTTCTTCGCGAAAACGCAATCCCAGTTCATCACATACAGCGGTGGAGAGCGAGAAACGGGCATGAACCACGTGCTGGTCAGACGTTAGGTGGTTGGTAAACAGTGAAGGATGTCAAAGCTATAACGGGTGAATCTGTAGCGGGGCAGCATAGACCTGTACTAGCGAACTTGGACATTTCATTCCTCAGACGTTCGACACCGGAGACTAACCCAAGGATAAGGTGGTGGAAAACTCAATGCGAAGACAGCGAGACAGCTTTGTGATGCGATCCATAGCGAGGGACTACCGGATCACCATTTTCCTCCTAATACTTGGAATCATTTTGTTTGTAATTACTCAGAGACTCCTTTCTTTCTTAGCAACACCTATTTGTTGCTGCACTTTCTCCTTTATTATTTCATTCTGCTTCCTTTGGAACTGGCGCTAAACAATCTACATAAGTGAATACGCGAAAAAAGAGAAGGCGAAAAGCGGGATCAAGAAATTTTTTCCTATCGCTCGACACCCCTGGGCTCGCACAACTCTATCCAACTCCTGGCGACGTAGTGAGCAGGAAGCCTGTAGAAAACAGAGCTCTCTCCTTTCTGGCGGGTTCCAGAGAGTTAACAGCGGTTAGTGAGCCCGAACACATAAGATTACGTGAAAATCTCGAGGTCGAAATTTTCCGTGAGCGCTGCCTTTAAGAAAATGCACGAATGGAATGGCTGGGCTTTACCAATTTTCCATCACGCTCGAGCGTCTACAATTCTTTTAAAATTTGAGCTTCTAGGCTTCACTTCAAGTTGCGGAGGAAAGTTGAAAAGGCTAGATAATTTTGGCAGAACCTGCGTTTTCAAGTGGCTGACGGTGCCTGAGAAATCGGCCTTCCAAAATGATTTGAAGAGATAAACAGTTGAGAAAATCTCATCGAATTAGAGGAACGGTGGGAGATCCGGGACATTTCGCAATAAACCTAGAAGGGCTTGAAAATCTCGATGATTTTAGCAGATAACCCCTAAACCCCACAATTCGACCCGCCGAAACTTTCAGCTTGCCCAGTATTCAAGGCAGTGGCAAACCAAATAGAGATGCGAACCCGTTGTTTTTTTTTCCACACATTTGTTGGGAATAACTTCACTCGGCTAGGAGAAAGTCAAGTCATATCGTGGTTAACAAGAGAAAGACCGATTTCGTACTACTGTCAAGGGTGTACCTGCAAGCGATGATAAGAGATAGCTGTTTTTAAGGAGAACACAAATCCAGTCAAGAACCGATTTTGCTCCACATCTAAGAATATTCTTTTTCAATTACTCATGTATCTCGCAAAACTCATAGCTGCACGTGGATCCAAACCTTTGAGACGGTCCCGAATTGTTGTGGCGATGACATCAGTTAGCGACGATGGGTTGGTTGCTTCAAAATTATGAATCGCAAGTGTCTCCTCAGCAACAGTTCGCAGCAAAGCCTCACCATCTTCTTTGCGAAATCTGTGCATAGTTCAATAACATGCCTTATTTGGAAGAAAATTGCTTCAGGTTTGAAATTTGTCACATTGAAGTCGTTTAGTAGCATGCTCTGCTCAGCAGTATACCTATGTTTGTGGAAAAATCTGTTCGAGATGGTTTTTCCAAGGGTGATAATGGAAAATATCCAACTTACTTCTCATTTTGCTTCGGCCTAAGAACAAAGTCGCGTTCGATATTTGTCGCGGACATGTGCACCATGAAGTGCGTGGTTTATGTTGCTAAGGAAACTGCTGCGCAATGTTCGGCTCATGCTCCGAATAGAAGTCGCGGAGAGGGAACGGATGGGGACGAAAATTTGCACGCATATCCTCCATGGAAAAGCAAAGGAAAAATGAAATTTCATATGATTCTTATGTTCAACAGCACCCGAGATTGTTATAGCCTTTATTGTTTTCGGCCAACGTTTCGGCTAAATCGCCTCCCTCATGGCCTGAAACGGTTTGGCAATTTATAGAATCTACAAGACCAAGTGCATTAGCTGGTCAAACCGCAAGTTTGAAGCCTTATCTCCTAGTCAAGGGAAAACAGCAAAGACCCGCAAACCTTAGGATATTCCACTGCTAGTGACAGCCGGCTAGTAGCGAGTGTTATTGCCAAGTGAGAACTAATCCGATCAGTCACGCTGAAGATCAAGTTGACAGAGATCGAGATATGATGCCAGTTCGTTAGTGATTACCAGGCATTCATCCTTTCGGTTTATTTGCGGGCATCTACTCCTTATCCAGAATACTTCCATTGTCTTTCGCGTCGCGATATCAGTTTCTCGCGCGAATATTGTTACTTGGACTTCAAAATCGTTGTTGCTATGGTTGTTGGCTCGGTTTGCCCCGAGTGGTGTGGATTTTCGTAAACTTCCTTTCCCCTCCAGATGCTCTTTAATCCTGAGATATGAAGGTCGCCCTGTCTCACCTATGTAGTTTTCCCTAAAGACCCCATGGCGACCGGCTGGGGGTGTATGAAATATCTTTATTATTTATTAATTATTATTTATTAATGAAATATCTTTATCTTTTATTTATTTTATTTATTAATATATGGGAAGACCATGTAAGCAAAAAATGAGTATATGAATGCAACTATAACACAAATGACGACAACAGTAGTATTGAAACAAAAGAACACATTCTACTGAAAACTATCGGAAACAATTGAAGATTTTATGAATCGCTTTGCCAATTTTCTGAATTTTTCTACTTCAACAGGAATGCTACGCTTCTTGCTGAGATTTAAATATTGAGTACCTGTGCGGTTAACAAAAGTGTTGTCTTGTGGGTGTAACAGCTTTAGAAAATAAAATTTTATTCAAGTCACCTCTCGTAGTGGACGTGACGAAATTGAAGAAATTCGTAACTTTTACATTGGCGACGCCAGTTAGTATTTTATGAATCATGACCAGGTCACTGACTTTTCTTCTTATATTAGGATGGTGCAAAAGTTTTATAGGTTTTTCTTCGTCTGCATTTTTTTCCACAACTTTATCGATTTATAAGCTTGACAAGTGCCGTATTTTCTGTGAATATTAAAGACTATCACTTAGTTTACGAACACATCCCTGTTGCCCTATGTTCAGAATACGGAAAGCTGCAAAGCAAGAACGTTGGAGAGCGCCATATTTGAGTCAACATAATTGACATTTTTCCCGGTGAATCGTTTGCCAGAAAAGATTTCGAAATTCAAGGCTGGTCAGGGAAGCAAATTTTGGCCGATTTTGGCAGCGCAGTAAAAGCGCGTTTATGCGTCTTGAGTGTTTTTCTATTGAAGCATCTTCGACATTTCAGACCAAATAACACCTATGGGTAATGATTAGGCTAAAACTTCAAAATAGCAGCATGGGTTGGATCGTTCAGCAAGTATTCCAGAAACAGCAAGGAAAATGCTTCAAAAAGTGCTCGCCTGCGTTTCTCTAAAATTGAAGCCATCAAGCCAAAGCTCGACAGCGGAATTGGTAGTGGTAAATTAAATTGAACTACCAAGGAGGAAAAATTTGAAAGTTCAGCTCTTCCTCAATCTACTGTGCAAACAACATATGTAGCTGCCATATTTCATCACCAGCGTCAGAATACACATCACTGTCTTAGGCATATATGGACTAGGAGCAACATCACTTCCTTTCATGAACTCTCATGTTGTGGGACACAAAGTCACAATTAGAAGTAGCCTGTTATTGTACCGGAGGCACCTACTTCTCAGGTTTTCATAGTCAGCTAGTCGTAATCAGGTACATCTGCTTTTTAATGATATACATCAATCTCCAATATTTGCCTCCAAATGAACCTTATACAATACTAATTTACCGACCCTTGCTGGTAGACATTCCCCGCCCTGTGGTAGTGGATTGTTGGCATGTGAAAGCATTCTGTAGCAAACGAGAATATGAATAACTCAACATCTATTCTTCAAAGGAAAACAGAAATACATTCATGTATGGTTGCAACTATCGAGACTTTTCTAAACGCTACAATAAAACATGCAATACATCTCATTACATGTCCTATTAAGCAAATGTGGATACGTTCAACTTACCTTATCCGGGACAAAGAAGATTACTCGAAGACAACAGCGATTAGGCATGTATACCTAATACACTGTGTCCATCGCAACTGTGCCCAAAAGCAATGCCAAGGGTGCCTATTAACACAGCTTCAGTGTAGACTGATCCATATGTAGAGCTCAAACATGTCAAATGAATATTCTACGGCCGGACCTACTCTCACGTCTACGAGTGGGAGACTACTCCCTGGGAGACTACTCCCGGTGAGTCTACTCACCTTACACAGTTACGAGTGAGGACAGACTACAACGTACATCTTCAGAAAACTGCAACAGGGTAGGACGACACTAAATGGATCGAATGGATCCATTAGGCAAAGTTGCATGGACATTAATGAGGGGAGGATTTTGAATGAATAAGCATTGAATTACAACAACAAATAGTAAAAGTATCGCACTCGTTTCCACTAGCACGTAATTTCATACGCACATAATGGATTACCCTTTCACCGCCGAGTCCTTCCCCCTAGCCCCGAAAAGTCTAGCACACGAAATACAAGTCCAACACAAATTCAGGATATCAATGCGGATGAGGTTAAAATTATGTTTAGAATTAATATTTGATTCTTTGTTTCCTTGATGCACCCACATATTTTGTGTGCTATGTCCTTCGGCAATCGCTATTCATTTACCACCTCCCCTACGACAACAACAGTTGTCGGTAAAAGCGCATCGCCGAAGAAGCTTTGAAGATTATTCACATCGATTGCGTCCACGGCCCTTCTCGCAACACACGTCGAGCCCGAGCAAAAGCCAGTGTGTTAGGAGTTATTTGTTGGGCATCGTGCGCTCATCGACGGACCAGCAACATGTTAACTGTGTTTGTTTTACTTTTTTTTCAGAATAATCGTTGTCAGTATTAGGTTCCAGTTTTAGAACCATTCGCTAATGATTAAATAGCTCCTTATCCTTACTTAACAATCAGAAATGGACTTAATAGGTGAGAACAATGTTACTACCACTACTACTACTCCTTATTCTTTTCTTTATCCGGTTTATCCCGTACCCTCGCAGGATCCGCCGGGTGACAATTAAACTCATGTAGGTTTACGCTCTACCAGAATACCATTTCGTGGATAAGTTTCCAGCAATGATTGAAGTGTTCTTCATCTTTTCAGTTCCTTTCAATGCGCGGTATTCAGCGCTGCATTGGTGTTTCGTAATTCACTCAGTAATGAGGGACTGGCGATGTTTCTGTTCTTCAACTCTCGCATACCTTTTACATTGCCGCTATACTCTTCGATCAATCTAGTTCCTTTTTAACTTGATATGCTACAGATGACACTCACGCCAAAACGTGTAAACTCGTTGAACATGTTTTCTCAAAGTTGCAAGTTTTGTAATCGAAATCAGTCCAGATCTTTGACTACAATTTTGGAAACAACTGATTATTGGGGAAAATATCTACATAAAAGGAAAGAGAGAGTTGTGAACCTCCTTCGGAATGTTCAACTGTTCATTACGAAAGTATTTTACGAAGACTGATGGCACTGTTGCCTTCTTTTCACTGGACAACTCGTCCCCACTATAATTTTCAACCGTCGAAGATCACAAATTTGAAAGTTTTTGGGTAAAAAATCTATACAGTTGTGATGAGCACCTCGGGGAGAGCTCGAAAATACCAGATTTGGAGAGTCGAATAATTCATCTGGACACTGCCTTTAAACGCAGCTCAGCTCATAAGTCTTGAACCTAAAATCTTCATTTCTCTCCATGTTTTCTCAGCCTTTTGCAGTTACCCTTTTGCTAAATAGAGCCACTAGTTTCGTATTTGCGCGTTATTCGCATTGCTTGCTGAAGCTAGCCCTCGACAATCTCATGTTTACTCTTTTAAAGGTGGGAGTCACCTTCCCTACCTTCCAAGGGGAAGGGACGAGTCTCGGAGCATCTTAGCGCCCGCGTGCTTTCATTCATTTCAACGGAAATGATATAGGAGTAGCTCCCATCTGACCAATTGGAATTTTTATAAAGAAAATTTTTTAAACTTAGAAGACAAGGATGAAGTTCGCAGTAAAGGCGCGGCTCGTTCCACGGAGATGTCTGGACGCCCTAACCTAGGATGAGCGCGTTCAACGACGGGTAGAGTCCAATATGTAGAAAACAAAATAATGCTGAAAACAAATCACGTCGAACTCTACATTTTTATTTACTCACTTTCAATACACTAGGCCGTCGCTCCAACTGCTGGAACGACCGCACAAGTGCATTTATTAAACACCAAACGCATCATTTATCAGAATGGACTAACAAACAATAGCTAACATTTTTTGGAACTCAAGCGACTTGCTCAGTTCACTACTGCCGAGCAGCTAGCTAGTAATATAGCATAGTCCACTAAGCTCAGGAGTTTTACTCCCCGGTTTATCGCGCTGATACAGATAACATGGATACAAATATATCCATTCGAAGCACTCATCATTTCGGTGATAAACATGTCAAATGAGCTCGGTAATCTTTTTCTCATCACCTGTTCGAGAGCGGAAAAGTCGATGAAACTGATTAATCGATACTTTCGAGCAAAATATTTATCGTATCTGCGTTAATTACATTGCAGAGCCCCAGTGCACACACCCTTGCCTGTTCCCGAGCGAAAGTGAAAAAGTGGATAAAATCAATGCATTGATGCCATCTCCCAAAATGGTTATCATACTCGTGTTCAGTGTATTTAGAAGCTCCAGTAGGCATGTTTTCGTCAGTCCCTGGCCAAAAATAGCGGAAAATCAACAAAATCCATACAATCGATAAGCTAATCGATAATTGCCAACGAAAAGTAGTCTATAACCCCCGCCGGCCCATGCCTAACCTGCGTGCAAAATTTGGTCCAAATCGGTTCATCCTCCACGATTTCCATACATTACATACATATATGCAAACAGATAAACATCCTTACATACAAACCTTCACATATATATAAATATATATATATAATATATAATATATACACAAAAGATTGGAGCTCCAAATATATGTTAACTACTGGAAGTGAGTGAAACGTAAATGTAGAACTCGACGCACAAAATGATGCGTCGTCAAATATGAAATGCCTGATTTTGAATCCCTTATTGCTGAGATAGGAACGCTTTTGCTCCTTGTCCATACAGGTACAGTTCGCGATACAGTAGCTTCTTCTGCTGCGTTCGGGTGATCATAGTCAAAGACAATCACGAGGCCATGATCACCATCAATAACGACATCTTCTTCGGAAGATTCGGCAAAAATTCTAACCTCCCCTCTCCGCCCCCCCCCCCCCCCCTCAACTGCCTCCACGAGGGCACTCACTTTGGAACTTTACACAACTTTCTGGTCTTTCCGCGGTTTTACAGAAACCGCTCATTAACAACAAATTCGGAGTTGGTCGAAATTCATAAATGTTGGTGACTTTATGCAATCCCACCGACAAGAACTCTCCTTCTGATCAGTTAACAAAATCCGACATTTCAAACTTGACGAGCTAATAAGCGAAAGGAAACAAAAAAAGGAACGATTTGTAATGACGCCCTAGGCGCGAATGCGAGCACAAATTCCTACTGGCATCATGTGTAAGGGTGGCAGCCATGAAGAACGATGGATCGTGACAGCCGTCACCGTCAAAGCGCACTCTATGCAAAGGTTGCCACGCTCATATTGCACGATGGGCATGCTAGACTAACCTGTCTGAAAGACGGAGACCAAATTCGATTTAGAGCAGGGTTGAGTATGCGTTTTCTAGGAGATAACACAAAAGCCTGATAATTTATGATAGTTTTATGTCACGTTTAAACAAAAATTAGGTATTAAGAGCCTATTTGTGCTGATTTTTATTGAATGGTATAGTAATCATCGAATTTATTGAAAGATGCTTCACACTTCTCCAAATGTAGCGCTTGTGAATCATCGTCACATATTAGGGTGTAAAACTATCGATGCGCGTTTTCGCGTGGAACGAGATCTATTCCAGGAAACCAGAGCAGAGCCCCCCAATCAAAATTGTGTGTATAGTTGATCTCAACTACCCTTCATCGTACTCCATGCAGGATGTGAGGTCTCTTCTTGAAGAAGTCAATGCGCTGTGAATCGGAACAGGCGCTTACCCGGAACCCCACCTTTTCGCGGTTTTTGCACTTCTTCTTTGTGAGGAATGATTCCTGGCCAGAAATAAATAGTGGTCAGACAGTGGCAAATCTTAGCTACGTGGCGGCTGAGACAGGATTTCCCACCTTATTTCTTCAATTTTTGTTGGGCATTTTTCGTCGCCTTTGCATAAGCCTCGTTGTGAAAAATTTCTAGTAGTCGTTGGTTAGAGCAACTGTTGGTGAAGTGACTGGCCTACGTGGCGCAAATGTTGTAGGCAGAGGTCTGCCGTAACTGTCTATATGAAATTCAGCCTCCCGCATTGGACCATTGATTTCATATTTTACCGTGAAGACAACCTCTTTTTCAGTACGTCGGTAAGCATGTTTGGAGATTTATGGCGTTCTCTTTTGTTGCCTCGCAGCGGTTTTTTGCGAGTGCTTTCCCAATATGCCCCTCTCTCAATAGGTACCGAACTTGGTTCAAGAAACTTGTTATTCAAGGAAGTGCATAGAAGAATTCGTTTGATAGCAGTTTCCGCCACAACTCCGCAAATCCAGTTTTCAACCTTTCAAATCTTTTTGAAAATCAAAAATTGAGATATGCCAGACGTGTTACATACCAGTGAATGCGCTAAGAATTGCTCTTCAAGATACTCTAAATTACTAAGCATACGCCTCCAACAATACTCCGATAGAGATGGAAAAGTGTGTGCGCATTTATAGTTTTACACCCTAATAACTAGGGGCGGGGCTACAATTGCACGAGATATCGCCACATGGGTTCATGAAATCTAAGTATTGTCAGCTATCGTTCTTCCTGGCATACACCCCATGTAAAATATTAATAATAACTCACGCTAAGCATTAGTCGATGAAATGATGGGGCTTTTTATCTTAGGCTTAGACTGGCGTCGTTGCAGTGTCAAAGCCGGCAGCAGCTTCGAATAGTCATCCATCGCGACTGAACACACCAGCAGCATTCAGAACGGAAATAGAAGTGGGAGCGATCTCAGAAGTACTCTGAAAAAAAGGCGAGATAATACAAATGAAGGAGTTGTAAGGTGCAACACCAGCTCATAGGTGGAATACCCTGAGTATCGTACTCCACCTACCATCACTTTTTGCCGAGGAAAGGGGGGGGGGGCATCACTTTC
>JARK01001436.1:283560-297700 GCA_000688135.1 Ancylostoma ceylanicum | reverse complement strand
CCCGCCCATTTCAGGAATTCGAGCCTCAATGACATGAGACTCCAGTTCGGTGAGTGTGTGAGTCCGCATCCGCACGCGTCTGCAGCCCAGCATCTCGTCTGGCCATCCGTTGCACTGGGCCGCGGTTTAATCCGGGCCTCAGCCGGCCAGACAAGCCCCGCGAGCTCGCCTAGTCTCCGCCGGAGCGGAGACACGACTGAGCTCTGACGCTCAACGACCGGCTTAAATACATCTCTCGGGGGGCGGGACACCACGTGACAATGAGGGGGATGAATGCAGGACATGAGGGGGTAGAACGCAGGTTCAACGGAACCGCGGTTGACCTGGCAGCAAGCTGCCCGAAACACAGGGTTTGCTGTTCTCAAAACTAGGAACGCAGCAATTCTTGATCATGCAGCAATGCCTGCCTTCCACTTCCTGGGGACGTGGCTCAGCAGGTTCTGCTGCGTTTGCCTTGCCCAGTTATCAGAGGTGTTGTATACGGTTCGATAGAGGGAAATTCCCCCAATACCAGACAACCACGCATTTAAGAAAAAATGAATATATGGCGTATGGCAGGCCGCGACGCGGACCCAACCCTGTAGTGCACCAAATTTTCCAGATTTTCCCACGCCAACAGTGAGCTACTCAGGTGCCCTGTGCCAAATATTCACACATTTTCAAACTTAAGAAGTGCTACTGATTACCAAATGTCACAGCACGGCGGAGCGCTTCGGAATTTTCCTGAAAAAAGTAGGAGGAAACGAATAATTGTGGACTACATTTCTGTGCTTATTTTCCTGACGCCTTACCAGTTTTGCATATTTTGACACAGTTCCCTGTCTCCTCTAACTTACCATGAGCTTCGGCTCAGCTTTGATACCCCCCCCCCCGGTCGACACCTACTGGGGCTGACCACCTTCACTTTTCGACCCCGATTTCCAAGGATAACCATCACTTTGGGAGACCCATTTGCAAGAGTATCCACCTATGCACCAGCTCGAGAAGAAGCTACCACTGAAACAAACAAACCTTTGCAGTCTTCAGGGAACAGCCAGCTTTCAGTTTTGCAGTTACATACAGGTGCATAGGGTGAATCAAAGGAGGCTTGAGACTACCTCCAAACTGCTCATTTACTTTAGTGATGGAGCCCAGCTGGTTCTCGTGTTCCACTGTCCGGTCAAAGTCATGCCTGAAGCAGTTTAGACAGTGTTGAACATGCCAGTGCAGATCGTCTCTTACTGTTATTTTTGGATGTGATCACTTAATATGAGAAAAATAAATTTCTATGGACAACATCTTTGAAACGACAATCACCAGACTGTCATCTGGCTAATGCCGAACTCCCAGGCTTCTTTTCCTGCTCGCTTTGCTTGCGTTGCATCTGTGTGATATCATCCTCGCAACACGTCGACCACTCTACATTTATCAAAACTCTCGTTTTTTGCAACATCATGCTTTGTGGCTACGAAGCTGTGCAGCAGTAGTGTGTCGTATTTCAACTTTGTACAGGACCACTGGACCAGTCTCCAGGCGTTTCCCCACCCCACGTTTCCCCACAAAACAGCAACAAAAACAGTTTTTCACAACGGTTTTGGGTGGGATAAAAACTCGTCTTGGTTCCCGACATTGGATACAAGATATCTGTGCAAAACTCACTCAAGATTGGTGTTGATAAGCACAGTACGAGGCTGTACCAAAAGTTGCTTGGATGCAAAAATCAAGCAATTTATTTCGAGGGACACATTTGGCTCATATCCGAGCCTATTGATGATGCTCCATAATCATTTCGTAGCATTTTTATCCTAGTTTTCAGATCACGTGCTCTCTGGCTACGCTCTGTTTCTCAGTGAAAAAAGTTCTCGAAAGCAAATTTGGTGCAAATTGCCATGACTGGGAGTACGGAGTACCCGTAGCTCTTTGCTCCAATATTTCTCATAATCCATCTTTACGAGAAACCCAGGGAATCATTGGAAACTCCTTGGCGGAGGACAAAGAGGCTCCCATGCCTTGGAGATACATATCCTAGAGGGATACGTTCCCTTGGCGCCAACGGCCTCGCCCTCGTTCTATCCTCTCTTCTCTCTCATCACCCTCCTATAGTCCTTACGCGCCATCGGTAGAAAGATTTCGAGCGCGCAGAGCCTGCGGCGCGTGTGCCACGCGCCCCACTTGTAACAGCGATCCGGGATCCTCGATCAGCTGTTCGAGAACAGCTTTGTTAGGTTTTGGCCCAGGTAAGTTAGTTAGCCACCACGTCCCAGGGTCCTCTTCCCCTACAAAGAAGAGGCTACCTGGGACAAGCAGCTTTCTAAAAACTAATGAAAGATACATTAAAAACAAAAGAAATGACAATTTGGGACATGCGAGGGAACGTGCAAAAAACGAGGCATGCGGACCCGTCCGATCAATATCGGTCAGCCACAGGCCTCAACAGTCCAAAGTCCTCCAGTCAATGAAGGAAACCGGAGAAAATCTAACTTACCTGGGCCAAAACCTAACAAAGCTGTCCTCGAACAGCTGATGGAGGACCCCGGACCACTGTTACAAGCGGGGCGAGCCGCGCACGCATCGCAGGCTCTGCGCGCTCGAAAACTTTCTACCGATGGCGCGTAAGGACTGTACTATCTTTGCTCTCTTCGGCATGCAGCTATGGCAATGTTGAAAATAAGAATTTGGGATGGTGAAATCATTGAAGTGAATGCTAATAGTGAAATGAAATGATGATAATGAAAAGATGATGATAAAAAGGTACTATGCTCAAACTACATAAACAGATACACAAACCACACCAAATCGTAAATACAGTCCATAAAAAAAATCGGCGGACTCCAGTTCGGCGGGAAAGGGGTGCGCGGCGCGGTCTCCATCCGATCGGCAGCCTGAGATTCTATGGAAGAACGGGTGATCTACGATATCGACCGACCTTGCGAAGCGGCGCCACGCCCAGTCGGAGTCCGCCGATTTTTTTTATAGACTGTACCTGGGTTGAGCGTTGGCATAGCTCCAGTGGAATGCACAAGATGATGAATTTAACATAACAAAGTAAGCAGCTAAGTAAGTAAATGAAGCTGGAATTTTAATTTTGAGAAAAAAAAATTGGCGATTTCAAGGAATAAAATATCCAGCCAGGGGTTATTTTACATGCTGATTACGAATTTGATATCCATTTTGTATCCTAACGCCGTTTTCAAGTGTTCCAAGCGTATACGATATATACCATACTTCTCAGAATCTTCTGGAATCTTGTACATTGGGGCTATTTGACGCCCTCATAACGAATTCCCTATTAAGAATTATTATCACGTTGAAGTTTCGAAGGCGTCAGAAGACTGATTCGTATCAACGAAGAACGAATTCTATCGATAAAAACATTTGCTTCCAAAAAGACTGGTATAATACCTTGAGCTAGTTCTTCGTGTATTAAAACCCTCTCAGAAAAACTCTGATGTAGCCGAAAACTCACTTTTCGTTGAGCACATTTAATGTGGTAATTGAGACCCTTTATGAATATATGAAATTCTTTATGAATATTATTGAATACCAACACATTTCCCATTTTTCCCTCTATGATCGCAGTTCGCTCGACTACTACATTCTTACAATCTTACATTGTTAGTTCTAGAAAATTAATGGTGAGAAAACAAATGCGGAGCGACGACCTGACGGTATTGTATCCTTGAGGTATGCCTGCAGGCACAGTGCGTATTTGCCAGCCATTTCTCGCACCACATCAGGCTATGGATTAATAATCGATTAGTACATTGGAGAAAGTACAAGTCTGAATTGAAAACATTTCACAAAAAATTTTCTATCTTCTGTCTGCATCAGACAAGTGAATTTACTTCAAAGGTCCCTTCATGCCTCATAAATACAAATCCAATAGTTTTAGAAAAGAAGTTGCAGCAACCCAATCCTTAATTGACATCGCGATACAAAACAGATACTGAATTCTAGATGAGAACGTCAATTAACCCTAGCTTACAAAGTTTCAAAAGATTCTGAGAGATATGCTATCTTTTGTATGTGTTTGCTACACTTCAAAAATGGCAATTTGATACAAATTACTTGTCAAATTCGTAATCAGCATGAAATAACTCCCGGGTAGTTATTTTATTTTTTAATTTTTTTAAAAAATGTCCATGTTGATTTCTTTTAAACTTAAACCACAGTTTCATTTTAATATTATTTCAATCACAACTTTGAACTCTACGTACTGCTACCTCTTTCTTTGATATCACTCCGAGATTTCTCAACTGTCGCATTCACCTAAAATTCTACATACAGTGGGCGTCAATAGCGGTGACCCGCCTGCGACCTCGAACAGAACGCGGCGCGACCGCGCAGCCCGAGCGAGAACCCTCTCCGGGACATCAAATTATGGGGTTTTCTTGATAGTCAGCTAGTTTTCGTACTAGTTATCATCAAATGCAATGAACAACTATCAAGGGAACCCAGCTACGCCACTGCGGCGACGATTCTAGCGTGAGCGGTGCGGTCGCGCCGCGTGCTTTCCGAGGCCGCAGACGAGTCACCGTCATCGACGCCTACTGTATGGGCTCGGTATGTGTGCCGGGGAATGGGCGTGGCCGCGATTCACTGCAGCAAACACGCGAAATCTCCGCATGGCAGACGCTCCCAAGCCAAGGCATGACTGTCAGCAAGCCTTGAGAGCCTCTTTACCCTCCTCCAAACTTCTTGCGCTTTCAGAAGCATCGTTGCCACAACAACCCACTTTTTCGAAAAAGTTGTTTTGAGGCCAAATGCTCGAAAGCAAAAACCTCCCAGAAAACGGAACTTGAACTGGAAGATACTGTGAACCTACCAGCTGATTACTGATCGACAGCTCGCGTCATGGCGGGGAGTGCGCCCGCACGCCACCCGAAATATACGCACCATACATGTTAGAACATCAATCCGCCCGTCTAGCTGACGGTGAACTTCCAGTACTTCTGATTGTGGGCGGGGCTTCGCAGCGGCCGCCGTCGCCGGCGGCCGCCAACTATGGCGACCGACGGTCCCTGATGTTGGCGACTGTGGCAACGGTGTCTGTCGATTGTGAGCTTTTGCAATCGACAGGCACGTTGGTCGCCCGTTGGCGATTCGCCGTCGCCGCCGATACAGCTGTACTCCTCGAGCAGCATAGCGGCAATCTAAGACGGGTTCACCAGACCTCTCCTGCACCGATTTAATAAGAGGATGATAATTTGCAGAACAACATGAATAAGCTACCAGTTCTCATGGAAGACTACTACAAAAAGAAAGGTATGAACAAAATACTGATACAAACTCAGAAAACACCGGCTTCTTTACATTGTGGTGACACCGCCCTCCGACTACAGGTTAAAGGACGTGGATTACTGTAGCCGAGACCACTGTTGTGGGATTCGTGTGATTTCTAGCACTTTAACTTCTTCTCGGCCGAAGTGCTACTACGCCCTGCGACAATGGTCCGTATCCACCTGGACGTTTGCAGTTCTCTGTACAATCCATAAAATCTGTCGGGCAGGGCCTGCGGCGCGTACGCCTGTAGTATCTGACCGTGGCATCGCTCAACTGTTGGAGGACATTAGATTTTGGCCCAGGTAAATGTTCTTTTTTTCTGTTTCGTCTAAATTGAAGTGTATGTGTACTGTTGAAACCGTCTACGGACACTTACCACCTGCGCACTTACCACGTAGCGTCAGGCCGTTTTGCTATTTTGAACTTGTGGAAAAAGAGCCAAACGTATTTGAAGGTAACGTGCTACACCGGTCCAAGACAGGGCGCCGCGAAGCAGCGCTCTGGCACGGTAACTGTATATTCCTTTCACGTCAAGGACCATTAACTCGAATATGACTCAAAACATCGCTCTATAGGATTCAAGGTATACATTCACCGAACTCGAAGAAGAACTCAATGGTCTTGCGGAATAAAGGTTTACTTTCCTCAACAAATATTTTCTTGACGTAGAATCAAGCATGAAACAGACCCAAAATGCAACAAAAAAAATCGTGAAGAAATAAATAAGAAAATAATAGCAAGCAGTCAAACATTCACTAGAAACAACCACGGGAAAAGAAATATAGCTGGAGAAACCTTTCGCCCTGCTTCCTCATCCACCGAGTGACAATTCTCGCGAGCAAAAATTTGCTTCATTGTTACTCTTACCATCTTTTCTTGTAATCATCAACAGAAACACCGCCGGGCCCATAGGCAATAACTAGTAGTAAACCTATAAAAGAAAGAAACTATTAGAGACAAACGAACTTACAAAGTTTCATGAGAATCTGAATAAAATGCCTTCCCTATACTAGCTCATAGGTGTTGCACTAGCATAGAGTGACGAAAAGTGAGAATTACATAGAAAAATGATAAAGCTACAACTTCAAAAACTTCAAAAAATTCCGAAACCATCTCCTTTTACAGAAGTTATGAAGATATAAGAGGATTACATAGGAGGATAGATTGCATTTTCAAAGCGAGGAAATGTATTGGCAACCAGAATAGACTGGAGAAGTTATGTACCTCCAATGACAGACATGGTCTGAAAAAAGTCGTACTTCATGAAGTCACGGTAGAAACGATCAGATGGGACGGTCCACCTGCAAATTACCAGAACTACTTCAAATACTAGCAAATGTTACACAAGAAAAAAGTCTACACAAACCACGCGTTCAACCAGAGATTCAGGCCAAATAGCCAGACCACGAGAAACATTGCAGACAATTTAGTCTTGTATCCGATACAAACTAGCATAATCAGAGCGAATCCTACTACGATTTCGATCACCTGAAGAATAAGTGAGATCTTCGTCAAAGCGTTATAATTACTTTTAAACAAGTCCTCTTAGAGCTAGAAATTGAATTTAAAAAGATGGTGGATAAAATATAAAGGTTAAGCAGAAAAAATTGCTATAATATGGGTAATTTGAAAAATGATATGCTGTTGAGAGCACAGGAAACATGTCAAGTCTTTTTTCTTCTCGAAATACACGTACAATACTTTGAGAAAGTAACTTAGGGGTTATTATGGAGTTCTATTGAAAGGCAAAAAATCATCAAGCGTGAAAACACAGGAACAAATACTCACCTGAAGGAAACTCATCTCGAAGTGGAGTAAGGAGGTGAACATGAAGATCAACAGCACACGCCCTGCTAGTAACATGTAGGATTTTGGTTTGTTTGAATCACCCATAGTTGGCACGCCAGCAAAAAGTGATGCTTTTTCTTCCTGGGTTTCAGCAAGAAGCAGCACGAGACCTCCACCAACAGCAACATTTCTAGAGTAGGAAGCAATGAACTATTGGATTGGACAACAAGCGGGTGTGGTTTCTTTTTTTTAAACTGTGATCATAGCTGCGATAGTGGAGAGATGGGGTCTTCAAAGTGAGGGATCTAAGGGCGAACTAGTTGTACCCGAAGCGAAGAGGGTATGGAACGCAATTAGTAGCAGCGTGGTGATGAGTAGAGTGTTGACCGAATCGAATAATATTCGAATTATTCAAATATTCGATTATTCGAAACATTCGAATATTCGAAAAAGCTGCATATTCGAAATTTTCGACTATTCGAATTTTCGGCATGAGCGAAATATTCGATTATTCGGATAATTCCAATATTCGATCAGTCTTAACTATTGGATTCGAATATTCGGCTACTCTCATTTATCCGATTATTTGAATATTCGAGGTAGAGGCACTCGATAATTCGAATAATATATTAAGGTTTCTCAGTGGCAGCTTCGAACTTACAGCCATTCTCGAGCCATCTCCTCAACAAGTACCTAATTGAACGGCCAAGGCTCTGGTGGTCCAAATTTTCCCTTTGCTATTGGAACGAGTTCAAACGGAGAGAACTGTTTTACGATGTGCAATATCAGTTGCTGCCATTTACAAATCGCTACAATTTTTTTTTGGCAAGTCTGAGAAATTCCGTGAAAAAAAAACGCGTTTTCCCCAGTCCAAGAGCTCAACTTGGTAAAGAAACTCTCAGGAAAGGTAAAGAACCTTCCAAGGAATTCTCAATAACCCTATAGCCCCAGTTTGGTCATAGGAACCGGTTTGCCGAGTCGCCAAAGCTCTTCACACTTGAAAATGGATTTGCGAAGTTGTAAAGCCAGTGTCTGCGATACCACCCGTCTTCAACATTTTCCTCATAGTGCAATGGTTTCTAATTCAACGAACCGAGCTCTTGTACAAGGATGACAAGTGGCCACCAGCTGCTGTAGTTTGTACTTCCATCGAGCTGTTGTTGCTTGATTTCGAAGGTAAAAAATGACTGTCGTTGGTGGTAACCGATATATGAGACGGCTACCCTTCCGTTGCACCCATCGCTAGGCGATATACTCACAGTATTTTGCTTAGAACATGGGTGAGAGGAAAGGAAGCATTCAAAATTGGTTCCATCTAGTAGTCCACACCAATTGCTCCCCGCATGGAGAAGAGCCCACATCGCTAAGTTTCTCGTAGGCGGTTGATCTGTTTTTATAAGCACCGAGTCGTCCTAGAATATCTGGGCACCACTGGAGGTCCTAACTCCTCTCCAAAAATATACGGCAAGGCTTGATAAAACCGATGAGTCTTTGACTTCTTTGTTCTTTTAATACTTTGTTCTTAGTTTTTCAAACTAAAATTTGGTTCCTATGTAAACACATTTTTGAAATTTTGGATCAATATGCCTCTACTTGGCGGGAGCAACACTTCATTTCAATGCAGTTCCCCTATCACTAGTTTGCCACCTCTATTTAGAGTGTTGACCGATTCCAATAATATTCGAACAATTATTCGAATATTCGTCTATTCGAAACATTCGAATATTCGAAGAAGTAGAATATTCGCATTATTCGAATATTCGATGTTTTCAAATTATTCGATTATTCGAATATTCGGCGTTGAGGGAATATTCGTTTATTCGAATATTCGAAAAAAATTTCGAATACAACATTCCACTGATGAGTCATCATTTCGACGAAGGAAGTCCAACTAAACCGGAGCCAAAGCGCCGCTTCGAGAGCTTTAACCCTGAGCCAAAAGGTACCCTGACTCCTGTGCACGGTACCTTTTGGCTCGGTGTTAAACTCCTCCTTGGTTTTGGTTGGCCAAAAGTTATCGTGGCACATGGATCCGAGTCAAAGCGCCGCGGCATTTGGCTCGGTGGAAATAATATGTGCCATTCCATTTCCTACCTCCTGGTACCCAATATATGACTCACTCCCAGCATCGATGTTCGTTTTGATCCCATTGGAAAGTGAAAGAAATAAAAAAATTGTCGTTTTTTTTTTTCTTATGATTCCCTTATATCAAACTTTCACGCATTAAAAAGGAAACATATGGACGATTATCCGTGAAATAACAGCCGTGTCACCTGTTAGTTATTCCGTATAAACGTGGTAAGTTGCTCCGAAGAAACGTGAAGGGAGGTACAGCCAAGCCTTAGCAACGCCTCTGCGCACTCCACAAAACGCGCGCTGTTCTTTTCTTTCTTTGACCACTTGTCGGAGCCAACGTAGTGGTCTTGGCTTGCTGCAGAACGCAGAACAAAGTTTTAGACATAAAACCACATATCAAACGATAGATTTCAGACATCAAACCACATATCAAGCGATAGAGAACATCTTCTCCTTCTTTTTCATATGCGAAACACGTTATTCCATCTGATAGAGGAAGAGAAAACTCTAGAAACCTATTGAATTTCTATTATATTCCATGTTCTCTTGTCGTAGAACCTAGGCATTGTCTTGAACTTATTTCTTCTGTTGTGATGCCTGTACAGGTTGTTAAAGATCACTTTTTATTGGCCAACGTTTCGGCAACACGCCGTTATCAAGGCCTGAAAGTGGATCAATTTTCGTGAATTTATGATTTACACCGTCAAACACCTCCTCTGAACTCTGCATTCAATTCATCTCGATTAGCTAACGGTAAACATCAGACGTGAGAGACGAACTCACCAAATATACCACCAAGGGGCGGGGAGTTAATCCGCACCGCAATATTGGACTTTCACCAGAGGATGAATGAGCATTGCTCAGCTCGTGCTATCGGTGACAATCTTATAGCTCGCATAATGGTAAGAACGGCATCAAGTCACTGGCTATCGATATATGCTCATTTCTGTTGTTCATTCTTGGATTCCGCGCTGAAATCCAGAATGCTTCGAGAGCTTTCCTCGCCGAAATCTCTGGCTCGTGAGCCAGAATCGTGCACGCTACGTCGTAATCTTTTCCATCGTGGTCTTCGCGTCTATGTTTTCCAAGTGGTTTAACCAAGCTTTCCCGCCTTTTACTAGCCAGATGTTCATTTATTCGTACATGCAGGGGTCGACCGGTCTCACCGATGTAGAAAGCATGGCAGCTCAAATATTCGATCTTGTAAGCAACCCCCGTTTTAATGCAATCTCCATTTTTACCGTAAGCACAAATGACGCAATTTTCCGTGTTGCACGTTCTGTCATAAAGTCTATTTCGGACTAACTGCCGCCTGATATTGTCATTAGGGATGTTGATTAGAACAACATCGTCTTGCAGTTGTGCCCTTAGTAGACATTTGTTTATTGCGTTGGTTATCCTATCTGAAATGAACGGGATGCACAAGAGAAGTTTCTTACAACAGTCATTAGATTTGTTCACACTGCCAGCTTTGCGATGCCTGTTTCGTGAGACGTAACCGTTTTCGTGTGCTATAGCTGCGGCCAACCTTGCGGATTCTTGGCGTTCTGCCTCACCGCTACACACTTCCCTCGCTGTTTTGAACATATTACGAATTATAGCACATTTCATAGTCATCGGGTGAGCCGACTTAGCATGTACGATAATGTTCTTCGAACTCTCCTTCCGATACCACTTCACATTAACCATGCCATTCGATAATTGTAGCTGTGTATTGAGGAAAGGCAGCCAAGCCAGGAAGAACATTATCGTACATGCTAAGTCGGCTCACCCGATGACTATGAAACGTGCTATAATTCGTAATATGTTCAAAACAGCGAGGGAAGTGTGTAGCGGTGAGGCAGAACGCCAAGAATCCGCAAGGTTGGCCGCAGCTATAGCACACGAAAACGGTTACGTCTCACGAAACAGACATCGCAAAGCTGGCAGTGTGAGCAAATCTAATGACTGTTGTAGGAAACTTCCCTTGTGCATCCCGTTCATTTCAGATAGGATAACTAACGCAATAAACAAATGTCTACTGAGGGCACAACTGCAAGATGATGTTGTTCTAATCAACATCCCTAATGACAATATCAGGCGGCAGTTAGTCCGAAATAGACTTTATGACAGAACGTGCCACATGGAAAATTGCGTCATTTGTCCTTACGGTAAAAATGGAGATTGCATTAAAACGGGGGTTGTTTACAAGATGCTGCCAGGCTTTCTACATCGGTGAGACCGGTCGACCCCTCCATGTACGAATAAATGAACATCTGGCTAGTAAAAGGCGGGAAAGCTTGGTTAAACCACTTGGAAAACACAGACGCGAAGACCACGATGGAAAAGATTACGATGTAGCGTGCACGATTCTGGCTCACGAGCCAGAGATTTCGGCGAGGAAAGCTCTCGAAGCATTCTGGATTTCAGCGCGGAATCTTCTTACCATTATGCGAGCTATAAGATTGTCACCGATAGCACGAGCTGAGCAATGCTCATTCATCCGGTGACAGTCCAATATTGCGGTGCGGATTAACTCTCCGCCCCTTGGTGGCATATTTGGTGAGTTCGTCTCTCACTTCTGGTGTTTACCGTTAGCTAATCGAGATGAATTGAATGCAGAGTTCAGAGGAGGTGTAAATCATAAATTCACGAAAATCGATCCACGTTCAGGCCTTGATAACGGCGTGTTGCCGAAACGTTGGCCAATAAAAAGTGATCTTTAACAACCTATTGAATTTCGTTATTTCCCTCAATATCAAAATTTTCAAAATCATTCCCACGAGATATCGATAACAACTCAGACTTTCGCGGGATTAGAGCGGCAGCCAAACCAGACTACGCGTTCAACCCCAGCCTAAACTGACGAATTACTGCGCTTGCAGCAATTCGTGTGTTCGGGCTGCACTGGAGCTATTGAGGGGCGCGCAATGCAGCTATACTTGCCTTTAGTGCGCTCGAGTGAATGCGTCCCGCTGATTGGTCAGCGGCGTTGTGAGGCGGGGCGTGGGCGAAGCCCTATTTTCGCCCTGTATTGACGCGCCCTTGAGGTATAGTAAGACCGTTCACTCACTGCAGTGAGTGAACGGCAGGGAAACACCGCAACCGATCAATTGGATTGACCGGCTATTGTGTCACCATTCGTATAGTCTGTTCCAAACGTGATGATAGTTGAGTATCCATGCGGATAACGAGAAGCCAGTCTCTCCCTGACTAACATTATTGAAGTTCACCGTATGCGCGCGCGTTGAAGGAACAAGGCAGCTCTAGATTCATCCTAGCTCGGAGACTGGCTTTTTTATAATTTTCTACATTGTACAACAATATTTCAGTAGCGTCCATTAGTACTCTACCATTGTAGTATGCTATTACTGGTGATTTGTTTTGAATCGTTTTATTTCCATATGTTTTCACTCGTGCGGTTCGTGTGTCTTCTACTAGTCTAGTTTTTTTCCTTTTTCTGTTTTTTGTTTTGACACCTTTGCAAGTATTTCAAACACATTGTTTCCCCTCGTATGCTTCTGCCCTTCTTTCACTCAGTGTCAATGTTGGTTATGTGAATATTTTTAACAACGGCGTTGACACTGCTTGAACTTGGTGCTGCCACAAGCACAATGAATGTCTAGAACATTTCATAAGCTTGAATAATGTGGAAACAATTTAACTGAAGCCTCCGCAATTATTTTCACTTGGTTTGTAGGGTATAAGCTATCATTTTTGGCGACTTTTTCACAAGAATCTAGTTAAGGTCAGTAGTGAAACAACAGCAATAAGAAAAAAATCAAAAATGGATCCACGTTCATCATGCATGGGAGATTTTCTACATACACTCATAACCCTTCCAATATCACCACCTGTAAGGCACGTCAACGTCATTCAGCAATGTGCGCACACCCAACATGAACAAACTCATCAGTTTACAGGGTGCGCCATAAGTTCCTGCACACCATACTTAGTAACATCACAGCGGTTGAACTCAATATAATGGCATGACCTCTATAGCGGAAATGAGTCAACTCAATAGCAACCCAAATCACCTATCAGAACAGGAATATGTCGCTGCTTGCTTCCGTAGTAACTCAAACTTAAGAGAAAAGTGAGCATCTCGCGGCACGGTTTGGCCCGCGGTGACACCTCATCTCCGAACGGAAGACACTACTCAGAGCAAATCAAATCGTTTCAATCAATCGAATTCAGCGGATGTACTGAGATCCCATCTCCCCTTCCTTTCAGAGATTTCAGGAATTTTTTAAGAAAACGGCGTGTAAGAACAATTTTTCAGTTTTTTTTTTGTGAGCCACAGCATGGAAACTACTCTGGATTTCATTCGCAGAGTATTTTTGGAGAGAAGACACCTTGCTGCTTCCAACTCAAGCTGAAGAGCGCAAAGATGACGCTTCTGTAAAGTATAGAATCTGCTCTGTACCTTTTGCGCCTCTTAGAATGCTGCACGACCGAAATCCCGTGCTCGGAACAAACTCTTTTATAAAGCCAATCCGATTCTGGTGGATAACCGTACTCTACTATGTTTTAGAGCGAATCAAGTGCTATATCATACATAGGTTTGGACTTGTAGCATTGGGCTGAGGTAAAGCTTCGAGAGGTGTTATACACCACCGCGCCGCGAAGTGCTCTCTACCCTCTCAACTTTGAGTTATTACAAAAGCAAATGGCAACGTATCCCTGATCTGATAGGTGTTTTGAGTTATAATTGAGATGGTTCAGTACCGCCATAGAGGCCATGCCATTACGTTGAATCCTGCGGCTGTGGCATACTAAATATTGTGTGCAAGAACTTATGGCGAACCCTGTAGTGGAAGAAGGGCAAAGTGTTCGAAATAGTTGCAAAGCAGAGAAACAAAATTCCTTGGCAGAACAAAAACGAGCTATATGAATGAAATCATACGAAACTGGAACTATTCGGAATGGAAACAACTCGAAACAATGTAATAGCATACTAGAGGATTAGAATACTAACGGGAAGTAAGGTTGCAAATAGTTCACGAGTCTCCTGATGAAGCGATGGGTGAGGGGC
>JARK01001436.1:263272-283232 GCA_000688135.1 Ancylostoma ceylanicum | reverse complement strand
AGTGAAGCGGTAGTGGGTGCGTGTTCGGATAGAGGTAATCTTCACGAATCGCGAAGAATTCAATCAAATTTTTCAATAGGTGGGTTGGGGGCACTCAGTGCGCATGCTCGGGATAGGACTCCGCCCACTTCGGGGATTGAAGCGCAGGTGTCGTGCCGCTTGAATTGCACTCCGCCTCGGCTCTTATCCCGCGAATGTCTGAGAAAATTCATATTCTATTCAGGATCATACAGTATCTTCTATTCTTCCTCCCTGGAGACACTGGAGCGGGAGTCATCATTTTGTCAGGCGGAACTCCCGCCCCAACGTCTGAGATTGGCCGACACTGGCAATGGTCGCTCGCCAGCGTCAGCGACCGCCGTGACGCCCCACCCACAAATGATCGGCTTATCGGTATCACAGTCGCCAGCGACGGCTACGCAAGGTGCTACACTTCATGTGGGCTATAGCGCTAATGTTACTGCGTCCTTCTTTTCAGTCCCGCCGCGCTTCTCGGGACTCAACCGGCTTCGTCCGCCACTGTCGTCGATTCCCACCAACAACCGAGGTGACAAACTCAGCTTTTTGCCTTTTTGCATCTCTTGAATTGTTTCCAGTGTATTTGCGCCGCTGTTCTGTGTTAGTGAATGTACTCATTTCTTGATTCTCTGAAGCATTGTATGCAGTGGTATTGGGGTGTGATTTCTGCTCTCCTGTAGTTCTTCTTGTTATTTTCCGCATTTTCGCTGATTTTAGGGTTTCATCCCAGATAGACTCTGCAATCGGCAACGGAAGAACCGGCTGAAGTGAAGTACTTCTGGATAATAGGCGAAACAGATATTGCCAGAGGAAGTTGTGAATTTGCAGAATTATGGATATATTACCTGTCATTAGAGCTCTCATTGAGTCTTGGCTGATATGCTTGGGGTTTTATCTCGTCTTTCACGCCTTGCTACATTCTATTTTTGTTTGATAGATTTTTCTCAACTTACTGTTAAGGATGTGGGAGGGTTTCGTATTTGTTCTGCTGAATGTCAAGGCAAAACACTGCATTGTGTGCAGCTGTGATACTTTTAGGCTCAAGCTGGGAGTGTTCATCGGCATTGTTTCACCAGATAACCCTAGACGCACAGCAGAACAAACCGGAAAAACATCTCATAAGTTCATAGCTAGGGCAGGGAGGGTCTATCGAAAAAAAAAGAACCCAAGCATTAAAAAAAACGGAAGAACCTAAACATATTAAATAAAAACTCAACGAGAGCACTAAAACAAATAGTATGACCACAACTCAGCAAAATTTTGACTTCCTCGAAAAAGATCTGCTTTAGCCGGATGTTCCGTTGCCCATTGCAGGCCCTATCTAAAATGAAGTTCACAATATCAACGAAAACGCGAAAGAAAAAAGACTCACCGAGAAACAAGGAAGCTGAAATCAGAACCCAAATCCTTTACAAACCCACATATCCAACACTTGAAAAAACAAAAAAAAAAACTCACAAACATAGACCAACATTCACTTCAGAAAAAAAGTCATAAAAACGACCTAAAAACGTAAGTTTTCCGCTTTTACATCGTTTTTACGCCGCCAGCGACGCACCGCCTACGATCAATACGCACAAGGGCCAGTGTCGCCGCGGCGCAGCGACCGAAACCGCTGTACTCCTCGAGGAGTATAGCGGCAGCCTTAATAGTACATACCGTACTCACTAGCATATCTGAAACGGAGCTGAGTTCATAGGGATGTAAATGAAGTGAATGACGTAAACAACCTCTACGACCCAAAAATTAGGGAAAACACCAGTGTGACTGCTGCTTCCGAACGAACTTTGGCTTCTAAACTAAGGCTGTCCGTACCTGCAAGAGCCACGTTTTCACTAGAATTGAAAGTCTTCCACGGTTCCAATCTTTGCTCTTACTGCTGATTATCAGTCTTGGGCTTGCAATAAATAGCAAGATCAGCCTGTTAAGTCATTCAATGATCCAATCCATAGAGAGCGTGCAGTAGTCGAGGACTAGTTGTGAACCATCACACATACATGATTGGAGTCTTCTAAAGCCGGCCCACAAAATCTTGGGAAGAAGGGAGCCGGGACCGACCTCGTGTCACGAACGATTTGACCGGGAGGTTTCCTGAAGCCTGGACAAGCACAGAAAGAAGTCAACTGGGAAACCCACCGCTGTCAAAGGTATAGTCATACGTACGATAGGGGTGAGATGGGGGTCAAAAAAGGTTATCTAAACCGAAAAGTGAAGGTTGTTTCGCAACCATAGCCTCAATAGTGCCAAGAAAGGGCTTACCAAAGCAAACGATGACATATACTAGACAGTGAAAGCTGTTTCAAATATGGATTCAACCGAAACTGTTTTAATATTGCTCAGAAAATAAAGAAAAGATCGTTCTTTCAAAGCTGGAACGCCGAAGCTGATATTTGCGCCGGCTTCCTGTTTTCGTGCCGGGACCAGCGCTCAGCATGACGTGGTAAATGCCCCAGCTCGATTTTTGCTAAATATTCCGGTAGTTTCACCTCAGACATCCCACCGCCCCTTGCGTTGCACTGCACCGCCAGGACCGTCACCCCATCTGGCAAATGCGGTATGATGCCACGCTCCTGGCGATGTATGGGCGGTCACACAGGCAGCGGACTAGCATTGCTCACGGTGATTTGTGAGCACATTTTGGCAAGTAAGCCTGACTTTGCTACGCTGACGTTATATGGGCATTGCTAACTGCTCTTTGTATCGGTTGCCACTGGTGCCGCGCTTTGCTCCTAGGAAAAATTTGGAAACTCAGAATGTGTGCGCGATGTTGGCTACATGAGCCGTTCTCAAGCCTCCCTTGGCATTCAAGCGACGCCCATCATTATAGAATGCAAACAATAAGAAAATGCAAAGAAATTACGAAGCTTTACATCGTCTCCGTCCATCTGGACCTCCTTTGCCTCGAGCGGGATTCGATCCAAATCACCTCTTTCTACTCCATTCAAGTTGATTGATTGAGAGTCCATTGCTTTATCCACTCGGCCATCCGCGCTGATATCCCCTATTCTTTCGACCCGATCATTTTGGTGCATACTCATGGCATGGCAGCCTTGTCATGCAGAAATTAAAACGAATACAATTCGTTACAGTCCACATCATCGTGACTGTTGAAACCTTTCGCGTTAGATGCTTATATGTATATGGTAATAGGTACTGGCTACGCAGAAATGAAACCATCCAAAATTCAGCCAACAAAGGTAATTATAACGAGGAAAAGCAAATTCTTGTGTTTCCCAAAGCATTTTCAGGAGGAAAAGGGTTGGGAAAATGCAAGAAATGTTATTGGCAAATGCTTCGACGTCACTTCTTACTAGTGCGATGCTCTAATCGAAAAGTGGTCCCCAAAATTCTTGATCAAGTTGCTCGTTATCCATTTGGTTTTTTTTTTCATGAATCAGCTCCTGCAGAAACTTAATGACAGTCCGAGATGGCATTTTCTCCGACCTTACCCGGTGTTCTGTACATCAAGGTCCTTTGTATTTTCGAATGTGGTGTTTGCAAGATCTTCATTCTGCTGCTGTCGGGGCGGTGAGGATTTATTCTGCTGCTGTCGAGCAACAAATTTCATAGAAAATCCAGGGAGAAATCAATTTTTTGAAGTTTAGATGGGGGATTTGCGTCCTTTAAAATTTATCGCCAATCTTG
This sequence comes from Ancylostoma ceylanicum, assembly GCA_000688135.1. Taxonomy (NCBI): domain Eukaryota; kingdom Metazoa; phylum Nematoda; class Chromadorea; order Rhabditida; family Ancylostomatidae; genus Ancylostoma; species Ancylostoma ceylanicum. Next base: position 279,569 of record JARK01001436.1, on the reverse strand, counting down.
AGGAACTGTGACTTGCGCAGTTGTCTGTCCAATTGCTGATGTCACTGTGAATACAGTGGTCACCACAGGAAATGAGTTCGTCTGAAATTGGCCTGAAAAACGGGTCATTTCTGAAAACGCTTTTTCAGTGAATATCTCTTTCAATTCGAAAAACCAGATGTTGCGCAGTTGTCAGCTGCCGAGCCCGTGAGATTCCGAGTAGAATGGTATATAACACTTGGCACTTCCTTCCATGCTGGGCTGAAGAAGCCCGCCTGAGACAAATGCCCCGTGTAGCTCAGGGGGGTTAGCGAGAGAGCACGCGATATTGGAGGGCGCCAGACGCGAGGGTGAGACAGACGGGGCATCTGTCTCACCCTAGGTTTACCGTCAGGAGTGAACGAAAGTATCTAGTATTATACATCAATCTGCTCAGAATTTCATTACGGATTCAGCTGACAACTGCGCAACATTCAATCCTTTCAAATAAGCAAGATATTCCTGTTTTCACGTTTTGAAGCATTTCTTAGCCAGTTTCAGTTGCACTTCTGTGATCTTACTACCACCTAATTCTCAATGACATTGGTAACCCGTCTGACAACTGCGCAAGGCTTAGTTTTCCAAGCAGCAAGCGATACTGTTGGTTAAACCCTAATTCTGTGGCAAATTCATGCCAATTTTGTGAGAACCATTTCTCGAAAGGCATTATCCGGANCCGAAAACGGGTGATTTTTGAATACGCTTTTTCAGTGAATATCTCTTTCAGTTCGAAAAACCAGGTGTTGCGCAGTTGTCAGCTGCCGAGCCCGTGAGATTACGAGTAGAATGGTATACAACACCTGGAACTTCCTTCCATGCTGAAAAAGCCCGCCTGAGACAAATGCCCCGTGTAGCTCAGAGAGATTAGCGAGAGAGCACGCGATATTGGAGGGCGCTAGACGCGAGAGTGAGACAGCATCTGCCTCACCCTACGTTTACCGTCAGGAGTGAATAAAAACATCTAGTATTATATATTATTCTGCTCCGAATTTCATTCTGAATTCAGCTGACATCTGCGCAACTTTCAACTCCTTCGAACAAGGAAGATATTCCTGTCTTCACGTTTTGAAGCATTTTTCAGCCATTTGCAGTCACATTTCTGTGATCTTACTACCACCTAATCCTCAATGACAGTGGTAACCCGTCTGACAACTGCTCAAAGCTTAGCTTTCCAAGTAGCAAGCGATACTGTCAGTTAAACCCTAATTTTGTGGCAAAATCACACCAACTTTGTGAACACCTTTGCTCGAAAGGCATTAGCCAGCCATGCTTGAACTTCGGCTTTTCCTAGACTGTATTGTGTGAATTTAGGCCACAACTGCACATTCCATGAAAACCTGCTATGCCCGAATTACAATGCATACTTTTGTTCCCTTGTTTTGGTTTGGGACCGCGTCCCGGACACATCTTTTCCTCTTCGTCATGGGTGAAGGTTCCCCCTCTGGGCACCATCGAAAGTGATGGTGGGCTGAGACACGTCTCAAGGCATCGAATGTACGGGTATAGTGCGTTCCAAACGAACGTTTGTAATATAGTAAGACACATCCCACAATGATAAAAACAGCCTGAAGTAAAAACCACGCCCGCGGCATCACACAGTACGATCCGCCATGTTGACAATTCTGGCATGCTTGCGCTAAACGTGGTGGGATGTCCTAGTCGCCATTTTGTGCACAAATACTCAGCTATCGTCGCGTACGGAACGCACTATAGAAACGGCTCAAACAAAGACAGCTCGGAATGACTTGCAAATTCGTCCAACCCTACTTGGTGGGGCTCCAAAAACCATGCGCCAATGTTCGCGCGCACCCTGTAGACTCTCACAAAGAATACAAAACTACACACACTGTTTTATATCGATGGTCCAATTCTCAAATATGACATCTGAAAGATGTTATATGTAAATGTAATGCACATGGCAACCTCTCCACGCCACGTAGAGGCAAGAAAACGATCGACTTCCCACTCGAATATGGCAGGTAATGGCCTTTCATACCGCACCGCTTTGTTCGACTGCGGTATGATGCACAGTGCACTGTCAAGATGAGCAGATTGCCTATGCAAGTAAAAGTAAAGAAAGAGTTGAACCTACCTCGCGAGGAATTTCAGGTCCCACAGGATATGATAAGCAATAGTTTGTAGAAGGACAATGGATCCAAGTACTGCACAAGCAATAGTTACCTTAAAATCGAAAGAACGCGTTAAAAGACGAACCTCTTCGAATTGATTTCGGGATGTGGAACTGGTGAGTAGTTATCTAGGAAGATAACACTCCAAGAAAAAACCGCTTGCCATCTGTTAAGCGTAACTTAGGTTGTGAAGTCAAGTTTTTTCTTTGTCAAAATCTTCAATATAAAGAATTCCGTGGGAACTGCCTTTGCGGGCAACACTCGCCCAAATCTTCGTGTTCGAGACTTTGGCTGATTTCAAGGTTTTGAGATGAGTAGTACTCATGTGCAATGGTGACACAACATGAAACGAGCGATGAATCAACAAAATCGGGGCGTTTTTTTTTTTCGAATGCATTTCAACATTCGTTGTTGACGTCAACGCTTTCTGTTACTAGATACTGCGTCTGCTAGGCTGGGTGTGGAGTTCTCATTCGCCGATGTATACAAGGCTGCTCGGATCAGGATAGAGACTGGAGTGTCCTCGCGAGCAAGCTACAATTCTGGGTTCATCTCCCACTGGCGGATCACCGAAGGTGTATATTATCGGAGTTACTCCAATTCCAAGTCCAAAGTTTTGATAGGGGCTGCTTTTAACCCACTGATGACAGTGGTTTTTTTTGCATACCCTCATTAGTGATGTGCGGAATCACAGCCATTTCTTTTTGCATTTCTTACGATTCACGTTACGAAAAACATGTTACGGAAAAGGGGATAAATCTCCTAACAAAACCGTAAATGACGACAAGAAAGGATTCCTGCCATGGGACTTCAGAAAAAAAGGATTCCTACCATACTTGCATTAAGGATGCAAACACGTGTGAGTTGTGTGTTATGGCCGGAAGTGGCGGNTGTCTTCTACCTTCATTTGTGTCTGAGCACACCAAATGGTCTTCTTTCATATGCTTGAGCTGATTGTTATCAATGGATCACTCACAACAAACAAAGAATGATGAACCATTTCCCGTGTTCATTCTGGGTGGAATCGGTTACATATTGCTGCAATTAGCTATTTCACTCGAGAGAATGATGAAATTGCTCCGAGAGACGCAAGCAGTCCTCTTTGATCTGTTCATCATTATGGGGGAGGGCATTTACGGGAACAGAGCAGAAACTTGCATGACCGTATATCTACTAGGATGGATGCGAGCTGAAGTCATGCGAGCGAAGTCAGCATAAGGAAAAGTCTGGAAGTCCGGCGTCAGCCGGACGGCCAGATTGGTTATATTATATTATACTATATTATATTATATTATATTATATTATTATATTATATTATATTATATTATATTATATTATATTATATTATATTATATTATATTATATTATATTATATTATNGCTTTGAGAGACGATGAACTCATAGTCAGTGATGAAACAGCGTGAAACACGCCGGAAGACGGGAAATGAAGGCGCTGTTTTCCATGTGTCCAAAGTGCGGAAGAGTTTTCCGCTGAGGGTATATGCGCGTAACGCCACGAAATCCTGTGGATGGTGCGCATTTCATACACTACACAGTTCATTGTTCCATACGCTACACTAAACACTCCACGGCAGTATCTCCGCAGGTAGGCGGTTATTGTGTGTGTGTGTTCAACTCACCGTTGCGATTTACTAGTAGCCGGTTACACAGTGGGCGACTCAACTCAAAAGTGAAATTTTCCGTGAGTGCTGCCTTTAAGTGTCATATAATCCCGTCTCAGCTTTATCAAAGCCATACATGTGAAGACGCAAGTTATCCAATCGCTGTTACTCATACTTGATCTCACCCCTCACCGTCATTACGAAGAGGGTTATGTTGCAAATGTCGAAAATGCAGTATGCGAAAGAATATTCTAAAAATTCAAAAATTCTGTTATTTAGCCAACCAGAAAGCTTACTTTCTTCCGGAGCATGATCATGATGACGGGCACAAACTGCCCGAAAAAGTTATAGATAACAAAACAACTTGCAAGGAACCATCCGCAGGACCAGGATTCCTGAAATTAACAAGTCAAATACGCCATATGACGATCTAAGCAAGTTAGAACCTGCATGAACTGTCGTTGATCCTCCCACTGAAACCACATCCGTATTCCATCTTCCAGGAAGGTGGAGATAAGGCAGAGTCGTGCAACGTGTGGTAGTATATGCCTGGTACGACGCAACACCTGTAACTGATGTGCCTGAGTGTTGAAAACGTCATTGATTGCCGATTTGAGGAAGCTCTAGTGGTGGGCAAGCTCTTCTCAGATGTCAAAAAACGTCCATCAGCAGCTGCCAACAACGGTGACAGAGAACTTGCCACAAAATTTGTCGTTTGTGAATGGTCCAACCTATATGTACTACAGTCTGTGAATGGTCCAACCTATATGTACTACAGTCTACCGAGCCAGAGCGAAGCTTCGCGGCGCTCTGTCTCGGGCAATTATTCGACTATTCGTCGAATAACTCGATATATTTGCTCATACTTCAAATTGATCAAACAGCACTCTAATACTAGCATAAAACCGAATTCGTTTATCATATCAANCGAGTCCGCCGTTGTGATAAGGGTACATCGTCGTCCACAAGTGGGTAAACGCCTGCGAACGGGTCGACACATGGAGATGCAGTGACTATCAAACCACCCATACCATTCTGCCCACATCACCTCCCCTCCTACGTGTTCTACCCTCATTTGTGTCTGAACACACTGCTCCGTCCTCTTTTATATGCTCATGCTGATTGTTATCAATGGATCACTCACAGCAAACAAAGAATGATAAACCATTTTCCGTGTTCATTCCCGGTTGAATCGGTCAAATATAGCTACAATTAGTTCTTTCACTCGAGAGAACGCAGGGGGACAGGTCCAGCGGTACGATAAGGGTGCACCGGCGTCGAAATCTGTGGAAACACCTGGAGACGGTTTGACCGGTGGGTTAAGAGTGCGCCGGTGTCGAAAAGTGAGGCCGGCGCCCAGAAGTGAGAAAACGCCGGGAGACGGGTCCAACGGTGGGATAAAGGTGCGCCGGCGTCGAAATGTGGGGAAACGTCTGCGAATGGGTCGACAGATAGAGAAGAGGTGAGCCGGTGCAAAGTAGCGCAAAAACGCTTTTAATTAGGTCGTCGTTTATTCTAATTGTCCTCTGACGCCTAAATTTAGAGAGGAAGAACCAAGGGCCCGTCTTATTCATACCACCCATATCATTCTGCCCTCATTACGCCCCCTCCAGCGTGTTCTACCCTCATTTGAGTCTGAACACACCGTTCCGTCCTCTTTTATACAGTGGGCGTCAATGGCGGTGACTCGTCTGCGGTCTCGAAAAGCACGCGGCGCAACGGCGCCGCTCACGATAGAATCGTAGCCGCGGTGGCGAATCTGGGTTTTCTTGATGGTTGTTCATCACATTTGATGATAACTAATAAGAAAACTAACTGACTATCAAGAAAACCCCATAATTTGACGTCTCGTAGTGGGTTCCTGCTCGAGCGGCGCGGTCGCGCCGCGTTCCTTTCGAGGCCGCAGACGGGTCACCGCCATTGACGTCCACTGTATGTCCATGCTGNGCCCACCTCCAGCGTGTTCTACCCTCATTTGAGTCTGAACACACCGTTCCGTCCTCTTTTATATGTCCATGCTGATTGTTATCAATGGATCACTCATAATAAACAAAGAGTGATAAACCATTTCCCGTGTTCATTCCAGGTTGAATCGGTTACATATAGTTACGATTAGCTATTTCACCCAAGAGAATGATTAAATTGCACTGAGAGACGCAACCAGTTCTCTTTAATCAGTCCATTTTTTATGCGGAGGCATATAGGGAAAACGGAGCGAAAGCGAATGCCCATTATTCGTCTAGAATAGATGCGAGGTGAAGTCATGCGAGCGAAGCGAGCATAAAGATTCCGGCGTCAGCCGGACTGCCAGACTGGTATTATATATGAGAATATCACCACTACACCCTACTCGGCAGGCTATGGAGATGGAGGTTACCGGTAAGCGACCCAGAGGCGCACAAAAAAACCATGAAGGACACCGTTAGCAAGGATATGAGACGGCTTGCTGTCACCAAGGATGACGCTCAGGATCGAGATCTATGGCGCAGGAAAACCAGAAACAGCGGACCCCGGGAATGTGCAGGACAAACGCTAAAGAGAAGAAGAAGTACTTCTTTTTCGATGAAAATTTCTCTTTGATGAAAATTCCTCTGAGATAGGCTTCGCAACAGTAGAATGCCTCCTCCGATAGTGTGGAAATCACTGGCACACCAATCTTTGGTTACGCTGTGCTTTGTACAGATGAGCTCTGGGTCGATGTCGCTTTGAATCCATAGTGAGCCATCGGAGCATAAAGACAACACATGTCTGCAGAAATAAGAAAAGATGGTTTCCTGGAAGGTTACCACCACGTTTTGTGGTGCTAGCTTCCTTCTATCATCCGCTACATTTGAACCAACCTGCCCACTGTTTATGAGGGAATGAGAGTCCGCTGCTCAATCCACTCTCAGACACTCGAACCGTGCGAGCGCTCTGCAATGACCGTCTGAGCTCTCGCCGCCAGCGCTTGGTGTACGACTATTGAAGAGCGCTCGCACGGTCATTGTTAAGCGTTCGCACTTTTTGCATCATATTTCTGGAGCTACCTCTCTGGATTGATCATGTAAAAAACGGGAACCGCATGCGGCTTGAAAAGCATGGCAAACCATGAAAGCACACTCCCCCTTCCTCCAAGCTACGAACGATCCCTTGGCTATGATCGCATGGCCCGTGCTGATGGCGAGTACTCGGATGGTGTGATTTTTTGAGTAGAATGTTTCTCCCGATTCCTAGAAGGATCCTTTTTCTCATAAAGTGCCACTAGTACGATATGGGAAAGGAGGAACGAAACGCAAACCAAAGCAGGCGTTCATACAGTGCGTTTCATAATTATAGGACACCCCCCAACTTTCCCACTTCTGGCTTCCCCTCCAACCGTGGAATTTTTCCTTTAATACCATTGTGATCAGCACCTGAAATAACCCTAGTGCCCCTCTTTTGAGCCCACCACAGCAGCTCTGGTTTTTTAGAACATTATTTTTCTCTTTTCGCACACTTTGCAGTCACGACACACCTTCAGGTTCTAACAGGTTTATTTGCCGCACAATCGAATTCACGAAATTTCGATAATTTTTTGAGCATCTATGGACCACACTGATTCCATACAGTTTGTTACTCCTACTTCTTATAGGGATTCTGAGGACATCCACGTCGATAAACATGGCACATGCAGGACTGCCTATCCCAATTTTTCAGCCGCTCAATGCTGACGGAAGTGCACTCAAAACTGGGTGGCAAGGACCCACAGGGGTCCCGCTTTAGAAATACAGCTAGCACTGGTCACAGGCTGTTCTACTGGCTCTGCTAGGTGGCGATCCAAATAGGCGACACTCGCCCGACATCGAGGTTTTTTTCACATTTTCTTGCTAAAACCCGCTAATCGGTGGCACAAAATGACGGATATTGCTCGCTAGCACTTGCCGGTGTCTGGCACTGTCACATCATATTCCAATCTCCTACCCTCCAGATCTGCTTTCGCTGGAAACTGAACACAAACACGCGACAGCAACCACGAAAAAATTCCTTTTCCAGAAGGTCAAGGCTGTGTTGCGCTATCACGTTAATAACTCTTCCGTATGCCATATTTACGAAGTTTGGTATATAGCCACCCCATTCATGACCAATCAGAGTACTTGGAACAGGATCAGGTCATTTTATCAACTGTGACATTTTCATCACTACATTTGATCAGTTACTGTCCATTTCGCGAAGAGCAGGCACTTTAGCAAACTGAGAGCGGTATCCGATTTGGCAGCGTCGANGCCCACAGGGGTCCCGCTTCAGAAATACAGCTAGCACTGGTCACAGGCTGTTCTACTGGCTCTGCTAGGTGGCGGAACCTCAGAAAACTCCTGCGATTAATGTCCGTCATTTTGGACCTCCCATCCACAGGCTTTAGTGAAAAAAATATGGGAAAACCTCGATGTCGGGCGAGTGTCGCCTACTTGAATCGCCACCTAGCAGAGCCAGTAGAACAGCCTGTGACCAGTGCTAGCTGTATTTCTAAAGCGGGACCCCTGTGGGTCCTCGCCACCCAGTTTTGAGTGCACTTCCGTCAGCAGTGAGCGGCTGAAAAATTGGGATAGGCAGTCCTGCATGTGCCATGTTTATCGACGTGGATGTCCTCAGAATCCCTATAAGAAGTANGGCTGTATTTCTAAAGCGGGACCCCTGTGGGTCCTTGCCACCCAGTTTTGAGTGCACTTCCGTCAGCATTGAGTGGCTGAAAAATTGGGATAGGCAGTCCTGCATGTGCCATGTTTATCGACATGGATGTCCACAGAATCCCTATAAGAAGTAGGAGTAACAAACTGTATGGAATCAGTGTGGTCCATAGATGCTCAAAAAATTATCGAAATTTCGTGAATTCGATTGTGCGGCAAATAAACCTGTTAGAACCTGAAGGTGTGTCGTGACTGCAAAGTGTGCGAAAAGAGAAAAATAATGTTCTAAAAAACCAGAGCTGCTGTGGTGGGCTCAAAAGAGGGGCACTAGGGTTATTTCAAGTGCTGATTACAATGGTATTAAAGGAAAAATTCCACGGTTGGAGGGGAAGCCGGAAGTGGGAAAGTTGGGGGGTGTCCTATAATTATGAAACGCACTGTATTTAGTATTTGCTAGTCTATGGAATGATTGTTAGAATTTCCGCAGTATGTTTCCATAACTTATTATTAATCTTATTAGATTAATGTCATTAAGCTGGTGTAAAACTGACTTTATTGACACTTTTCCCCTGATCTAATTTGTTTGAATATGCAGGAAGTACAATAGAAGCTATGGAATCTCCATAATCAGTGCATACAGATTGCGCAGGTCAATGCTAGTTCAATGCAAGCATTTGTAATTTTCACAAAATCATTTCGGGGCATTCCACTGATTTACTTCCTGCTTTCAAACGTTGGAAGAAGAGTATGTAACAACCAATGATCATCAAACTGAGTGTGTGTCCAGTCGTGCTAACGAAGGAAATACAGGGGGACCATAAGTTATTGTACAACGTTTAATCTTTTATTTCTCCACCAGGAACCCATGCATTGTTCCGTTCTTTTCTCTGCAGAATAGAGAAAGGTTTAAAGTATCTTTCAGTTAAGATCCACTTTTTCGGGAACGTTTCGCTATCGAACAGTTGGCCTCGAAACAAATTTTTGAGGAAAGTGGGTTGTTGTGACAATTTTCCCTGAAAAATCCACAAAATCTTCGAAATGGATTTCACTGCTCAGATGGTTCTTAAAGCGCGAGAAGTGCTCTTTCCAGATGTGTCAGGGGTTTCCCAAGAAAACGAAGTCGAAGAAGGATGCCGGCAAAAAAGAAAAAAAACCACGGCTACTACATGCCACCGGTAATGGCTAATTTACACCAAATTTGCGTTATAAGAATTTTTCCACTATAAGACAGGACATCAGCTAGACTGGTGATGTGATCTGAAAACTAGAGTAAAAATGCTGCAGAACAGCTACGCAGCCTCATCAAAACGCCCAGATACAGGCCAGCTGTGCTCCTCGGAACCTAAGACTTAGAAGGGACATAGGCACCACCGTACCCCCTGCGCCTGCGCATCTGTTTTTTCATCGGAGCGCGATATCTTCCGATAATCGCGTTCTCGGTCCTTTCCACAGTTAGACGAATGTGGAGATGTCGGAAATATCTACTCTGTGTGTTCATGAGGAGCTGCAATGGTCAGTAAGGAGTGAAATATGAAATGTGAAACGATGAAGAACGTGGTATTAAATTAGAGCTTTTCATAAGTAAAGTGTGCACCCATAGAAATGGTCTTGCTCAAGAATGGACGCAGCCTCGTGAATCTTCTATTCTTGTGTGGCAGAAATATATGTACACCCATATGCGCATTCACATTACACTTGCAAAACTGATACTCTGATAATATTCAGTTAATAGGTGGAATACCCTGAGTATCATACTCCACCTACCATCACTTTTTGCCCATGTAAGGAGGGGGGACCGTTACTTTTGGGGGAAGCCTTATCTTCGTACTCAGCTCGCAAGTCTGCGTCGATCCATATATAGAAGTGCCAGGTTCCGCATCTGCTTTTTTTGGGATTTATCAGCCTTTCATGGAACCCTTTTCAAAATGCGCGGTTGTCTCTGTACTCAGCTCACAATTCTGCGTCGATCCCTATACGGCTTGGAGTACCGTTTTGCGTCGGAAGCCCTGCCGACCGGTCGTGGAGCATCTCATAACGGGCATGCTACACGGGCGGCTCTGCGTCTCTGCCCTCATCGCACTATCTCGCCTGGCCATGGAGTACGCCCGTTATGAGAAACTCCACGACCGGTCGGCAGGACTTCAGACGCAGAACGGTGCCCCGAGCCGTATATGGATCGACGCAGAAGTGCGAGCTGAGTACGGAGACAACCGCGCATTTTGAAAAGGACTTCAATGAAAGCTGATAAATCCCAAAAAGGTTCTGAAAAACCCGATGGTCGGGCTCTTTGGCAGGTAGAGGCAGTAATCGATCATAGGTGTGTTGTTTATGGTTCGATAGAGGGAACCTCCTCCTAGTACTAGATAACCGCGCATTTGAGAAAAAATGAATATCTTGTGCACGTGGCAGGCCGCGACGCTGACCCAACCTTGCCGTGCACCTAACTTTTTTCCAGATTTTCTTCTTCCGGATTTCCCACGGCAACAGAGAGCTACTCAGGGGCCCTGAACCCGATTTCCGCGGATAACCATCACTTTGGGAGACCCATTTGCAAGACTATTCCACCTATGATTCAGTTAGCAGCATCAATCCAGAGAAACTTAAAGGCAGCACCCACGGAAATTTTACCTTCACAGATTTCACTGGATTCCTAGATTTAGCACTACAGTCAAGACATACGCAGTGATCAACTTTGACAAATCCTACTAGAAAGACGGTTCTCGTCACCACCACTTCAGCCCGTTTGCAGAAGATGGCCGAGTTGCCCGGGCTTAAACTGGAGTGAGATGGGAATGGAAGCAAGTTTATCATCATGGAAGAAAGTGATTGTGAACAAAAACACCCACTCATATCATACTATAACTCATCCTAATTGATCGCCAGCACAAATTTAATCTCCGTTTATCTTGAGATTGCTGATGCCTACGACGATGCAACTTTCGTAGAATTGTTGGCATCATTGTCAAGTATCCATAACAATCAAAATCTCGGACATGGAGATTTCCGTGGGTGCTGCCTTTAATGACAGTCCGGAGCGACATTTGCTCCAACAGTACCCAGGACAGCTACATGGTAAAAATGCAACGAAAGAGAAATAGGTAGCAAGGTAAGTTACGTGCAAATAGGTTTGTGAGAAAACCGAAGTACTACCTGTGAGATTAATGTGTATTTGCCACCCATTAGCCTGGACCTGTTTAACATAGAATCGAAGTCACTCAAACGACTTACTTTCACTAAAAATGCCATTTGATTGGGTTTGATTCGCAGATTAAAAGATTAGTGTAGTCTAGGAACGGATACACCTACGGAAATACTAAGGACTTTGATGTACAGGGCGCTGGGTAGGGTCGGAGCAAATTTCCCCTCATCAAGTTTCTGTGCATCAATCCCCTGCGAAAACTATCTTCACCTGAGCGCCCTACCCTTCTTTATCCTCATTCCATCATCAACAAAGTTTTCGTAGTGCAGCTATGTATATACAGTGTGCGATCAGTTCGATCAATGAGAAAAGTGAGAATTCAAAATTCAAGTTTTTGAGAAGATTTTCAATATTCTTTTCATTTCAGGAGTGAAACGCAACTGAAGTGCAATCACCCCATCGCGAATTAAAGAGACGCACTTATGCTGAAGAGAAGAAAGTAAAGAAATGACGGCGTTATTGTGATTAAACTGAATAAGTTAGGCAATAAAAGAGTAATGCATAGATGTATGTGTGAAGAAATGTGAAAGAACCCACCGATTCAGAAGTTGTAGTGGTGCGCACACTGTACAAAAGAGCGCGCAATGTTACCACTGGCGAGAATCGGAAGAAGACGTGCGAAATTCTGGGTGAAGAAGAATGAATTGAATATTGGTGAAGGGTATGCTGTTAAACCATCAACCTAGAAAAGTTTACAGACCACAAGTGCAAAACCATAGGTAGCATGTCTTAGGAGAAATCATTGAATTAGAGTTACATGTATGTTTTGGCTATTTTTGCTTATAACTACTTTGCTTCGAAACAAGACCTAGGAGTGAAAAGTATCTATGCTTTTCTCTTTCAACCCTCCAACTTATAAACAACATCCCGTTTCACGTGGTTGCGTGTTGACTTCTGATGAGGGTGGGTGAGAACATTTCTTGAGCCATTCTCACCCCATGCGCGCGCCTCTCTCCGCTCACCGAACTATTTCGTCATTTGTCTAACAACGGGCCTGAGAATGCCCCGTTGTTTCACCCACCCTCTTTTTCAACCAGAAAAGAGTTTCCCCCGTATATCTACATATGTGCGGAAAACGCATTCTTTCTACTGGCCATATATGTATAATACTTACCAGTTTCTCCAACAAACAGAGAGAAATCTCTCAAAAACACCTAATTTATGCGGTTTTCGGCCGGCCTGTTGGTACCACTTTTTCGCTTGATCTTTTCAAATTACCTGCCACATGTTATACATTACAATGAAGAGAAAATCCTTACAAATTGTCGTAGACTATCCTCTTTGGGATTCGCTCATGAACTTTCGCATACCAATCTTCAGAACAAACCTGCTATGTTTTTCATACCCTTATATTTTCCAATATTTCTCCGCAGGCATGCTACTTACGATTTCCCACTTGTAACCAATAAACTCTACTAGGTTTGTGCTGTGACCAGATACCCTTCACTTAGATCCACTTCCTTCTGCTTCACTTAGAATTTCGTACGTCTTTTACCTGTTTGCGGCACTGGTCCTATCGCGCGCTCTGACACTATGCGAACCACTGCTGTTCCTAACTTGGTGGGTTTTTTCGCCTTTATTCACTACCACAGCTACCCATTATTCTTTTATTCATTCATTTATTCAGTTTGGTCATATTGAAGCTGTCATTTTGTCATTTCCTTCTCTTCCGCAATCGTTCGTTTCCATCCGACTGCTCTCCAGTTGCGTCTTGTACCTGAAATAGGAATGAACCACTTTTTTGTCTCGTTTGCCTGGCTTCTTCCACCTCTTCACTTCAGTGAAGGGAGTCTATTGAACTCTATCCCAAAGTGAAGGGGGTCTGAGCCGTTGCTCAGACTATCGCACCTATGTCGCCTAGTTAGCGTGAGATATTCTCATCGCCGCCTGGCAAGGACTCTCGCGCGACATCACTCTCTCGCCGCGCGTAGGCGGGATTTCTCAGGGTGCGCACTATATAAGGCGCCCCTTAACCATACTAATGGGTCAGTCTGGGATTTTGCGCTCATCGAGGATGATCGCTCATAAGAACGAAAGGAATCGATCCGGAAGTACATCTCAAGCGGTGTACTACTAGTTGGAGGATAAGACTATCCAGAGGATCACCTTCTCACGGTTGCGTGAGCATACCCCGGTGGTTCCACCTTACACTCGGGAGGACTCCACAACCTTCTATGGCAAGCGTACTCAACGTCCGCGTCTAGCAGGAAGTTGTTTGGTATCCTAGGGCGTGCGTACTCTATAGTCCGCATCTGCTACTGTTTGCGCGAGCTACTTAGGTAACTAGCGCTGAGTCTTCCCGTGGCGTGTTCTAACCTGGGGTAGTTGCATCAGTTGCATTGCGACGCAGCCGCGTGAGAGTCCTAGCCGCTCGCGTTGAGAATAGTTCACGCGAGTTTAAGTTCCTCATCTTGCCCAGTCGTAACGTCTGGGCCGGCGCATAGCAGTGCTCTTGCACATATTTGTACATAGCTTTAATTTCGCATGGTTGCCTCATCTATTTGGTCTTATCTTTGAAGCGCATTTAGTAGTGGTCTAGTTAATAACCTATTTAATCTACCTAGTGTATTTAGTGGTGTGGGTTAGCGGTTAAAGCCGTGCATATCTATTGATGCTTTATACCGTTTCTTTGCCTATTTGCGTAGTAGTAAAGTGAGGGTTTAAAAGAAACCCAGGGGTCTTGAAAACTCCATTTGATTTAGGACAGGCCTCCGAACCTAACGAGCAGTCCTAGTGTCCGTGCAGCTGGCCATCTCCGCATCTTAAGCAGGTTTGGAACAGGGCATTCAGGATGTTGCGTGAGATGCACTCGTCAGCGGAGTTATCCGAAGTCCTGGTAAACGGGACAAGTGTGGGCCAGGCTCCAAGCGCCGTCAATCTGGCCTCACACCTAAGCAGCGGTTCTCGCCCCACCGAGCCGGATGACAGGACCAGTCGCCGTCAGTAGCAGCAGCCTGTTCGGCTTGAGCTCAACCGCTCTCCATGAATCTGTTAGGTCAAAATGGGGTCACGATAGGAGTCGTTTGCAGTCTAACCTGGGCTCACGTTCCTCTCTTGCCTCGTCGCCCACACGGGATCCGGGTTGCTCTATTGATGTTGGACCGAGTAAGGAGGCGCAAGCCACTTATTCTGGTCGGAAGGTGGGTATTAAGGTTGGGAACCCCTCTTTTGACTTTCCACCTAGGTCATCCTAGGGTTCTAAGCCCCACAAAAACTTTTCTTCTAATTCGATAGGGGTACCTCACCTTACCCATAAAAGGATGAAGGATAAAGTGGTCGGCGTTGATCAATCCCGTCACGAGGGATGCGCCACGCATTCGACTTCATCTGGAATCGTAGAGGCGTTGAATGCGTATGTGCCCTATACAGTGACTTGCGGGGGGCATCCGATGAACCAACTCAGTCATCCTCCCAGACTCCTCTGGTACCAATTTACCGACCCCGGGGGTATGGACGGCTTGGTTAGTCAGGGTCGAGATCGAACGATCGACCGTATGCGTGCGCAGCGAGCCTCTTACCACTGCGCCACACGCGCCCACCATACCCATAAATTGACAAAATAACGAAGTCTCCATATTCGTAAAAATTCGTATTGACTAGTCCAAATTTATGTTCTGTGGTGCTTTAGTGTGGAATAGGAGGTCCCAGTCCTGCAAGCCGGTAAAAAGTCATTTTATGGATCCTACCCAATAGCGCTTTACCCTCAATTTTCAGGTCTCCAGCTTCAAGAGGAAAGATTCAGCACAGGAATTACGGAGATGAGGAATCGTCGATAAAAATGGCCTTTTTATCGGGTTTTTATCGACGGAGTTGAATCGCGGTGGAAGCAGCTGCGGAAAAACCAGCTGTACAGCCTGAAAGCGCAAACCTTCGACTATTGAAAACCTAAAAAAAAATTGGGACCTCAACGGGCCAGGTCCTCTGACATTCGTGTCCGACTACAACCGTGCCTCTAAACGAGTCTAAATTTTAGGCTGAAATTTTCGCACGTCCGTACTGGAAGTCCGACTCAGTCCTGCAGGCCTATAAACAGTTATATCGTGTTTTACGGTCGATCATCTCGAATCTACTACAAGCGCGTGTCATTTTGCGCCATGCAAAAATTCTAGCCTTGGAGGGGATCGAACCCTTGACCTTGTCGATGATGTGTATGGTGGTTTTTCGTGACGAATACGAAGGTATTTCGTTTAGAAACTCTGTACGGACGCTTTCAAGCTGAAATTCGCTCACCACACACGCTTTAACCCTCAGCAAAAATTTTAGCCTCGGTAGGGTTCGAACCCTTCACCATGTAGATGATGTATATAGATGTTTTTTCTTCATGTGTTCTCAGCCTCATTAGTTACGTAAGCAACATTGCATAGTTAATGCACGTTTTTTGTCCACCGCGTACATTTCAACGTTTTCGAAAAATTCTCGACTGTGAGGGGATCGAACCCTTGACCATGTACGCGGTGGCTACTACCTTTGCTGCTATAATGTGTGGACACGAATATCAGAAGATCTGGCCCGTTGAGGTCCCAATTTTTTCAGGTTTTTAATAGTCGAAGATTTGCGCTTTCAGGCTGTGCAGCTTGTTTTTCCGCAGCTGATTCCACCGCGATTCAACTCCGTCGATAAAAACATGAAAAAAGGCCATTTCTATCGACGAAACCTCATCTCCGTAATTCCTGTGCTGAATCTTTC
>JARK01001436.1:225352-253824 GCA_000688135.1 Ancylostoma ceylanicum | reverse complement strand
GCAACACCCAACATCTACAGCTCTCGCCCGCGCGGAGTGGATGTTGCGGCTGCCGGAGTGGCAATCGTGACTGACGTCCCCTGTAATGCCATACAGGGCTTTAGACTGTCTTCCGAAACTTCGAAACTCAAGATGAAGTTGACCTGATCAATGTGCGCGCGAGCCAAAGCCTCATCTACCTTTTCCTAAGTCTGGATCGCTTTCAGTGAAGGAAATTTCGGAATAAAGAAAAATATTAATATTAATATTGTTCATATTGACAAGACAAGTGAATTACTAACGCACAAGAATCCATCGGTTTTTCCCATTTTCTCTTCTTTATGTTTTGAAGATCGAATATGCTTGTTCAAAAACTTTTGCCGCACCCCGCACAGTGAGCGTCGATGGCGGTGACCCATCCACGGCCTCGATAGGGGTTATTTACCAAGTAAGGGGCGGGCCTAGCTAGGTGGGCATGGCTGAGTTCGTAAGAACCAAAAGGGGGGTACGTATTTGAAATCGCCGGATCGCACCTCGTGCTTTACCCTGCCCCTTGCCCATCACTGGCCCGAAAATCGTGGTATGGGCTCCTGCTGAATACCCTGATCACTCAAAAGTTGGATTACTGTAGCGCTCCGTGGCGAAGGTGCCTTTCGTGACGAGCTCTTCTATATGTGAATCATTGCGCAGTTATTGTTGAGTCATGAGCACTCTTAGGACAATTTCTTTGCTTGTCTGCACTCTCCACACTTCATATTGTCTATCTCTCCCCATCGTTTCGCTGTTTCTGAATATTCTAAATCGGTCGCAGCCATTTCACGACGCTTTTCTAGCCTCTTAGTCAATAAAGCTACAACTGGTGATTGGCAGCATACAGTACCCTGTAGTAAGTCCTTTACTCCTCGCGTTTTTTGATCTACGGCCCCTGCGGCTATTTTCACGCCTCCAAATCTCTAGCCATTGAGCCGAGTTCCTGTTTAAGGCTGTGAAATCCGGAAACGCGCAGTGTTGTTTGGCGTTTCTCGATCGCCTACGGACGAAACATCTAATTTGACGTCGGCGGCACAGCTAGCACTTAGCGCATTCGATGTTTGCAGCTGCGTATTAGCGTCGCGTATTATCAGAATTCACAGCATTCCACGTATCAACATAGCGAAAACAGCTGTTCGCGGCCGGGGGGCGCGGCTCGTGTTTTCCAGGACCGGCGCCCGGCTCGCCGCCTCACCACACCAGCTCTCCACGATCTCCACAAGCCCACCAAGTCAATGGTCTTTACATGCCGTAGCAAACGCACTCAAGCATACGCGATGACTGGAGGCTTAGGCCTAAGGCTTTCATCTGGCGCTGAAGCACAACGAAAATCAGGGTTTAGCCGGGAAAATCGCGGAAATACGGTTTTGCCGAAAATTTTCACAGAAAATGGCCCGAAACATTTTAGGATTGGCCGATAGTATAGAATTAGCGGTGGATGCGATGATAATCAAAACCTAGGCACCAAGCAGACTTTTTGACGTTCTTTTTTATTTTGTTGATTTATTTTTTTAATATTTATAGACGTCATGCCTCAATCATTCACCCTTTTTCAAGATTTATACAGGAGGATAATGAGGAGAAAATCTACCTACTCCCGTTTTGTTCCAAAGTAGTGAAACAATTTAACACGGGTCCCTTGAGAACGTCCCTCAAGCACGCATTTGTGCTCAACCGGTTGAGCACGCGATCCCGCGCGTCGCATCATACGTGTCAACCGGTTGAGCACATTGTCGCGAATGTATTAAAGGCACCGACCCACCCCGGGATCATTGCTGACATTTCCATATGAAAAGAATCTGCAGAAGCTGCTGATCAGAATGATATATTTGATTCCATGCAAGACTGCCGAAAAACCAGTTTTCGAGCCCCGATTCTAGTGGAGCTTGTGGGCGGAGCCGAGGAGAGGACCAAAATAGATAAAAGACAAGGCTTCTCAAGCACCGGAGAACGCAGTACCTGTGAAAATTCGTAATCACCGTGAGTTTTTATTTTCTATACCTGACAGGGTAAAAGGTGACTGGTGCGGGAACCTCCTGGTCTCGCATTAGCCCCACCCACAAGCTCCGCAACATTCGGGGCTCGAAAACGGGTTTCTCGGCAATTTTGCGTGGAATCACTTATACCATTGTGATCAGGAGCTTCTGGAGAATCTTTGGATGTCAAGATTTCAAAAACGTTTCTAATTGCCTTTAACTTATATTAAGCACTATTTTCTTGCCTGTACTACTATTACTGTTATTACTCACAACACAATTAAATACTTCAGCTCACACAATTATTCGCAAATGTAATATTTTTCCTGTCATGTTGCTATGGTTATGATTTCTCATCTATTTTTAGTCGCCCTTTGAATTCATATTCAATTAGGACCGTATGAAAACCGAATACCCTTCCTATCTTTCCTCTAGTGCTGAACATACTGCTTTTCGAATATTCGAATTTTTCAGCCATTGAAGACCAAATATTCAAATTGAGCTAGGTCTAATACGCTATTCCTAGGTATAATATTTATCTGCTGATTTTCCGTATTGACATCACGCTACCAGAAAAAAAAACCGAGTGAGTCCATAAGAATTTTTAAGAACTCGCAATGAAGGTTTTTTTTTTTCGGAAAAAATCTGCAGAATTCACAAGTTATATTAGACGCGTGCGTCAGTCGCGCGTCAAACGGATGCGTCCACTTGCAAAGGATTTTTCATGAAGACCGATGGGCACAGCTCGTACACCCTGAATCAAAACCACGCGCGGTTCCAGCGAGGCCGCAGACGCGTGCGTTTCAGCTGCGTCAGCACTGCGACTGGGCCTACCCTTCACCAACATAAACGCACGCGTGTCGCACGCACTTCTTTAGTATGAACTACTCTACACCATCAATGTCTCGGACAGCTGCCCAACACAAGCAGTCAAATTAGCGGTTGCAAAACAGCGATAGACGCTCCAATGATTAATTACATCAAGACTACACGGACAACTGTTCCTTTTTGCAGTCATTTCGAGTTTCATTCAGTAGTGTGTGGCTGCGTACTGACAGCTCTCGTGACATGTCAATCTTTGAAGTCGGAATGACATCTGACACACTACCTCTCCAGCCGACTGATGAATTCGAAGGCTGCACTGGCCACGCCTATTTCTGCGCTATCTAGCCCGGATTTTCGGTTCATTTTCATCTCTTTTGCTTTTAAAAACAGATGAAATCAAGGTCATGATCGATCTTAGGTGATAGGAGATGAAACCAATGAAATTTCCAATTTCTTTCTATCTATTATTCATTCTCATTTACTCTCATTACTCAATTATCTCTCTTCCTATCATTCATAAGTGCAGCATTACTATTTTTCATGGCCGTAAATGAATAATTACGAGTCCACTCCAGTTTTGAGTGTTCTTTCGGTCATTCCTGCAATTTTTTCTTTTCGGTGAGTGGGTGCATGGGTGAATGAATGAATGAATAAAATGGGATAAACTGCATAGCATGCGGATGCTTCACTGCAATTACAAAAACTCTAACAACTCTGCAAAAGGACAGACTCATATCGTGTGGCTAAGAAGTGAAAGAGACAGGACTGATAAGAAGAAGAAGGACCACAACAGTTGTGCAGAAGACCCGCAGATCACCGCTCGGTCCTTCTGGCTTTCTGCTGCGGTCATCCTGCAAGTTTTTCTCAAAAAAGCATTTTTACTGCTCGTTCGTCTGCTATTATATTATTATTTACTCAACCAACTACGTTATTGTTTACTCGTTTGTTTTTTTTTTTAATTCATCGTTCAATTTCTCCCTTTTCACCTCACTTTTTCCACCATTTTCATTGATTTACTTCACTTTCCTCACTTATTCAATAAAATCATTCATTCGTTTTTCCATTCATTCATTCATTCCTTCGTTTATTCATCCAGGTCACTCATTCGAACACTTACCCCGTCATATATTCACCCCAGTCACTCATTCATTCATTCATTCACTCATTCATTCATTCATTCATTCAATCAGTCATTCATTCATTCATCCACTCATTCATTCAATGTACCATTCATTCCTTTGTTAATTCATTCAAGTCACTCATTCGAACACTTACCCCGTCATATATTCACCCCGTTCATTCGTTCGTCCATTCATTCGCTCATTCCTTCATTCACACATTCATTCATTCATTCATTCATTCATTCATTCATTCATTCATTCATTCATTCATTCATTCATTCATTCATACCACTCATTCATTCATTCATTCATTCATTCATTCATGAGTTCACTCACTCATCAATGAAACTACTTGATTCTATGAACTTGCCATTGAAGACATTTGCAATTTATCAATATTGATGAGTAACCAGTAAGATGTACTCGTTCTCGTTCTTTTTTCTTTTTTTGTGTTTTCTCGACCTCCTGTTTTTTCCTCTTTTCTCAGTAATCCTTTCTCCTATCGTACATTCATGGCTTCGTTTTGGTATGGAGTGTTCTCCACAAATTCTTACTGCCTTTTTTTGCGGACTTAGCCTATGACTTTTTCAGATGTACTTTCACTTCGTTCCTTTCATCCCATTCATTCATCCACTCGCTCATTCATTGATTCATTCATGCATCTATTTATTTATTTATTCATTCGTTCACCAAATCATTCTTTCATTCATTCATTCGTCCATCATTCGATTAACTGTTGTTTCACTCTTTTTTCACTCCACAGGTCTTCTTTGGATTTAGGCACTTCTGTAGTGAAGCCTAAGACTTTTTAGAATCCGAATTTTTTGCGGGCCTTCCGCAGCATCTCGCGCTCATCTCTCGCTCACGCATCATCATCATCAAGCGCTGCTGATTCGGCGGTCGAGGGCCGCCGCCGCTCGTCGTCGAGCAGATTCATGGCATTTTCTCATGAAAAATCCAATCAATCGGCCAACTGCTGTGCTGAGCATAGCGGGGATTATCGCACATCTTGTAGGTGAACTCCCATAAGTGACAATCAGCCACATAAAAGGACAAATCTCGACACAGCTGGCAGTCCTGGAAAGCGGACAACTAGCATTTTTAACATCAGCAGCACTGGGGATTCGATGAAAAACAAAGCTACAACAACGTCAACAACTGCGCGCTGAGAAAAATCACATTCTAGTGAGACTAGCTCGCTACTACTTTACTTCGTAGGCACATTTAGTCGTAAAGGTCGTTAGGATGTTAACTCGTTAAACAGTTAGTTTACCCTATGTAGGTTACCATGTTTTAACCACCTAAAATCAGAATCAATGCGATTATCTTCAAAATCGGTACCAGAATAAAATTTCTAAGTCGTTAATCGTTAATTTAGATCAACTCCATCCGATACCGCTCTTAATCCTTGTCCCAAAATTCATCGGAAGGTATCAAAACCACTGGGAGTAGATCAAATTAGGCTCCAAAGGGAACAACCAAAGCTCTAGAGCTCTTCACTCCAAGTGTAATATCTATATAAGAATTGTGTTTGAATTTGAACCGGGAGATTGTTTCCAGAACATTTCCGTTTCTCCTGGGAAATGCTTCAGGATAAGCCTTGAGCACGCCCACCTGGAAAGATTTGAACTCAAATTGAATTTTGAAAGGACTACTCGAAAGCTCTCGATCTTCTGATTCCAAATATTTATGAAGGACTTGTGTACGAAATGGGATTGACAAAAAAAAATTCCATTTTTAGTCCAAACGTTTTCCGGTTCAGGAAACCGAGAAACCCTGGTTGGGAAAAACCCTAAGGGCATGTCATAGACACGATCTATATGAAAATATTTGAATTTTCTCATCGATATTTGGGATCGCTTGCTCGAGATCTTTGAATTGATTGAGTTTTTTTTGGTTTCTCCCCTGTTTCTCTGCACCTTTGCGTCTCTCAATTTCCATAATCTTTCTCTTCAACTGTCAAGCTACCATCATTCATCAACTATTATACATAAAAACCTCGAAAGCTTAGGAATAAAACACAAAATTCCATTTTAGTTTGGAAAACGCCTCAAGGCATGTCATAAACACGGTCTATAAGAAGAAGTTTGATCTCAAACTCTATTTTGTTATCGGTATTTGGAATCAGTAGCCTGAGATTTGTCGATAAGGTGGTCCAAAATTCAATCCGATCCACTCCCCCCCCCCCCCCCCGTGATTCTGACAGCTCCCGANTTTGGAAAA
This sequence comes from Ancylostoma ceylanicum, assembly GCA_000688135.1. Lineage (NCBI taxonomy): Eukaryota > Metazoa > Nematoda > Chromadorea > Rhabditida > Ancylostomatidae > Ancylostoma > Ancylostoma ceylanicum. The sequence goes on along the minus strand of JARK01001436.1, from coordinate 247,670 downwards.
CGCCTCAAGGCATGTCATAAACACGGTCTATAAGAAGAAGTTTGATCTCAAACTCTATTTTGTTATCGGTATTTGGAATCAGTAGCCTGAGATTTGTCGATAAGGTGGTCCAAAATTCAATCCGATCCACTCCCCCCCCCCCCTCCAGTGATTCTGACAGCTCCCGAAGGATTTCCGGACCAGTATTTATTGGAATTAGTAACGGTACTGCGTGTATTCGATAACATGTCCGACCTACTCCTCGGCAGAAATGCTTAAATTAAAAAAACACATAATTCCCCTGTATGTACCTCACCAACAAGGCATAAATTTTGGCCTTCCACGGGAAAATCCGATAATTCTCGTAAATTCCATTACACCCGGCAATCAGTTGCACTCGAGGAAAATGGCAGGCATAGAGGCAGCGTTTATACCTCAGAGATCGTTTCTGAGATTTTAGCATAGATAGCACCCTAATGCGCTCTTGGGACAAGTGATCCAAGTAGAAAGGGGCTTTAAAAGGTCGCTAACCCCAGAGCGCTCATCAGCCTGTGGGAGATGACCAGTGCCTCACTACAAATGAAATGTAGCTGCTGCGTGGTTTTGACGTAGTAAACCCTATTTGCTACGTATTTCAGCGCGGTCAGCTGTTACAAACCAAAAAGTGGTTAGCCCGCCATACAAGGATTTAAAACAATTTCAGAACATTTCGCGTATACCATTGGAATCATTGTCAAATACGTCCACGGGCTTCACCATTGAAATTACCCAGGGTAAAAGTGTTAACAACACACGAATTTACCCATAGTTAACACGGATGTGAACTTATTTACCTTGGGTAATCTTAGTGATGCATCCCAACCCAGAATATGTCCAACCTCAAAATGGAAAATGAGGTAGGAGTCACCGTTCCACCGCTCAGTTAGTCGTTTCGCAAATGTAAAAGTAATGCCAAAAATTTGGCAAAATTCCAAAATATTTTGACAGAATTCCAAGCAGTTGTGGAAAATATTGCTGTAAAAATATTAGGTCTATTTTAAAGAGGGAGTAGGCAAAAAACCTGCCTGTCCTAAAATTTGAAATCAGATCAAATTTGTTTTTTTCTCATTTTCAGTGCCATTGGCACATTCTCAACGAAGAACTTTTTTGAAAATTACCACGTTTGATGAAATTAATAGAACAAGCTTTGATCCGTCTCGCCCCCGCGTTTCTTCGTTTCTCTGCGTCTCTCCCTTCTCATTGCCTTTCTCATCAATTGTCAAGCGACCATCAATCGCGCTGATTTTTTCGACTAATTGATTAGTTCTAATTTTTTACTTATATTTCTCCCGTTTTTTTTTTTTGAATTTTGTATTTTATGCACATGCATAATTATATCTATAATCTCATCTAATGTTTTCAATTATGGCTCTTACAACGTTTAGTGCTTGCCACCGACCGTTACTACTCTCACCGCTACTAGCGCTGCATAAAAATTCAACGCCGCACCAGCTCGCACCCCGCAGACTCGCCCTCCGCGAAGGAGCTGTGAAGCAACACTTGTCATACTTTGGCCATAAGCCAAGCAATTAATCAATAATGACTCCGAACAAACTACCAGGAAAACATGAAGGACAGCGTGGTAAAGTTCGCCCATCACTCATTCGCTGCCCTCGCTCAGTCATATTTCAGTCGTACAGGTGGGCGTGGCTTGGCAAAGCAACTTTTTGGTAATTCGACACCCAACGCGCTCCGCTCCCACTCAGCTCATCATCCTTGCTCGCCTTTAGAACTCTGAACACGCAAAAACGTGACGGCGGCAATGTTTGTGAACGTTTTCTGCATTTGCGGAGTCCACAAATGACGTCAAAGGTCTGTGTGAAGCTCATATAGCATATGACGCATATCGTTGGGAATTTTCCGAGGCTGCCGCTGGAAAAATTAATTTATTTACTGATCATGTGGCACATGGTGCCCGTACTCAGGGAATTTTCGAAGCCTTTTCCTTCAAAAAGATAAACAAACCCAGGCATAGTCTAACCTAGAAACAGTACCTAGCATAGGCAAGTTGACCACTTCCTGTTCCGCTAATAGCGGTCCTGAGACTATTTCGGGAATCCCGGACCACTAAACGGACTATCTTTGTGGCCACATGCGTCATAACCAGTGCGTCATCTGAGATAACCAGTTTTTATTGCCACATTCAGGGCGTAAAAGTGTGCAAATTCAAACCAGATAGCAACTTCAGAAACCTTATCGATCAATAACATATACGCTGTACACTATATGATAGGAGTTCTTGAAAATGGCACTTCAAAATTTATTTATTTATTTATTTATTTTATTTGCTCTTAAGCGTGAGCAGGTGGATCTTGGAAGAACATATTTAGCTCGAAAAGGCGCAAAATATGTCTCTTTTCTGCAGACGCAATTCATCTTGGACAGCAAATTTTCAGAAAAAAAAAGAACAAGAAAGTTAATCAAAATAATGTAACCGAACGATATTAGGAACAAATTAGTCCTCTAATTTGCATAGAAAATAGGGTTGTCCTCCTAGTCTACAAAAATCCTTCCAGAAATTCTCCGCGTTATCAGAATAATTCTTGAAAAATCATGGAACTTTCTGTCCCTCTAACTTCCCGCTTTTTCGTCGTTATCCTCGTTTCCTCTCTGTGTGCTTTCTAGGCTCGGATTCATGAACACATAACCATTCAAAACCAGACTACAAACCAACTCTGACGGTCTGCGTCTCCTAATATTGCGTTGTCCATAGACTAACCAGTCACGCTAACCGTCATTGGTTTGCGTGGGTAAAGTTTCATGAATCCTAGCCCTCCTCCCAATCTACGTCCTCCACTGCTAGGGAGTGCTTGTAGCTACTACAAGCAAGATCTCATTAATTTTGCGGCAATAAAGCAGTAAAAAGTTTTCGCCAGAGAAATTTGAAGAAAAAAGGCAGGTTAAAAGTGGAGTTACCATGGAGATTTTAAGGAAAAGCGTAGGTTGCAAATGCATTTTTTTACGAATGAAAAAATAAGCACTGAAAGTGAACTGAGGAGATGGAGTGTAGAATTATAGTAGAACAATATGCACAAGGCTGATTTTTTTCTTTGGAGCGTGGGAAAGAGATCAAGAGGTATGAAAAAACAGGTGTAAAACGAGATAGCTATCATATTTTGGATTCCTGGAAGGAAGTTTGTAAACAAGTACGTTTTTTTAATAAATATTTTTTTTATAAAATATCATATTAGAAATGATCCAATATTTTACTCCTTTTTTTCTTGAAAATTATAAATTACAGAGAACTAATAGTAAATATAAATATTATAAATTATAGAGAACTAATAAAAATATAAAGAAACTTGGGACCATATCCACCATCCCGTCACTTCTTCTTACAGTATTGAATTATGAGAAAAATGAAAGCTTGATTGAATAACGTCATGAATATTGATACTAACCATGCTCGCGTATTTCTCCCATTAACGAATAAGCGTACGAAGCCAATCAATAAATCGATAATGTGTTTCAGACTCACGTCCGCTCTCGATACTGAGCTGTTCGAGTTGGTGTTCAGGCAGTTGTGAACTGGCTTGACCCATGTTCGTGAAGCGTTAGCTGGCTGGACGGTGTCGTGCAGCAGCAGCAGCAGCAGAGAAACTCGCACACAACACACCAACACACACTCGCAACGTGTCGTTATCAGCAGCAGTGATATGCCGAGACCATGTCATCCACTTTGCGCCGAGAAAAGGGATTTCATGGAGGTGAGCGGGCTTCTGTAATGAGCAAACATTACCTTGAAAAGTAGAAGGGCAGAAAAGAATGGGAGGAAATGTAAGAAAATCGATCAAAAACCAGGTACATATACTCCAACCACTCACCTATACTTTGAGCTCCGTCCCTCTAGAACTTGCTACGCCCACAGAAAGCATATTCTTCATTGAATTCGCCAAACTAACTCCTTCTGAGATATCTGTAACAGCGATGTGACAACCGATGCTCTAAAAATCTAAAAATTCCAGCATTCAACCAATCACTGGCTCGGTTTTTAAAAAAATGCGGATGAACCACGCCCTTAAATAAACTCCGCCCATTAGAAACCTTTTAGACTGCCTGTAGCTGCGATTTCAGTTGCCAGTAGCGCCTTAACCCCATAAAACGTGGACACTAATAGAACTGTCATGTCAAAAAAAAAACTCATCTTTCAGGACTTCCAGGACCGTTTTACGGAAGAGGAGCGGAGCGGCGGGGATCTATGATTGGCCAATAGGTCTAACTGGCCAATCATAGAGGTCGATGCTCTCAGCTATACTCCTCGCTCAATAACTAGCCAATTAACCCGAAAAAGCGCTTGTATAAAGGAAATGCCAAATAAAAACCCTTACCTTGGCTCTTGTCTCTTAACCACCAACATAAACTACTTGGGGGCAATGAGATAGGGACCCAAAAAGGACGAGACCTAAGGCCGCATGCATCACTGAGATTACCCAGGGTAAACGTACCACGAACATAGTCACCATGGAAGTCAACAAATTCACCCTGGGTAAGTTCAGTGACGCCTCCTATCCAAATGATATTATACTTACCCAATATCAATCAGAGGCTAGCTATTTTAACAAAAAAAAAAAAACCCAGAGACGTAGGGCTGGTTCCCTAATTTCAAAATTCGTTGTAGAAAAAATAACTCGTCCAAACTTTTTGACATCGTGAAATAACTCGTGCACAATATATAGCTAGCTTGATTCTGGGTAGTGAAACACCTAACCAATCAGGCAAACGAACGGGCGGGGCTTGTGAAGCGCAAAGGCACAACTCATTAAAATCCATAAAATAAAATAAAAACAAAGTAAAGTTCTGCATAAATTGTATACTACATACTAAGTTACAGTGAACTCCAAACGTTCGTAGACAAGGTGTGCGACCGCGACGTGAGCTTTCTGGTTGTCTGCGGCACCTCCCGAGGCAGCGGGAAATCACGGCGTATCGGCTTTCCTCCGTGTCCCTGCCCAGCAGAGCCACTGCCTCGGTGCAGCAGAGAGCTAGAGTGCCCGCGCCGCACTCCCGCCCCTTGTCGACGGCCGCTTGGAGTTCACTGTATATAAATAGACTCCTGCCTTGGCGAAAACTAGTCTCTAGAACTAGTTTCGAAATTATGATTGAGGCCAATTCCCTCAACTTCATGAAAAAGCGTAAAAAATACGAGTTAGTGCTAGTTGCGACATAGTAATTCAGTCATAACTTAACTATAAAGGGTGAGTTTTCTGTTTTTCTTTTTTCGTCCCTTTCGTCTGATTTGATGCTTCAGAATGATTCCTGATGGAGAACCCCGTAATTTAGTGAACAATAATGAAAAAATAAAAGAATCAACAAAAAATAAAACAGAGAATAGAAATCACTTAGCCATGGGTATGATTAACCCTGGGAAATAGCTAGGTATGGACAACATCAACCATAGGTAAGCATGATGAGTGCCATGCAGAGGGTGAGTTTGGGTACGTTATGCTTTTACCGTAGATTATCTCATTCAAGCATTGGGCCCCACGAATGGTCATTTTACCCGGACGGTTACCCAGTAGAAGATACCAGGATAAACTAAAATTTCAATAAACAAATAGAAAAGTACACAAAAACAGCCTTCAATTAAAGCCATGCCCATTCAGGTCAACCCACCTCGTTCCGAGAAGGACTTCTACGCCGCGTACGATCCAATGGTCGGTATCGGTACAGCGATCGTGTTGATGATGTTCTTCTTCGTGGTCACCGTCAAGTCATGCGTCCGTTATGCGATACGCAAATGGCGAATGCATCAGTTCTACAAACGTACGCCACCCGGCGACACCACTGCTGCAGATGACGAGCAGCCGATTGCCGAAACAGCATAAGGTTTGCGAGAATTTTCACTTTTTTGGACCTTAAACTGCATTGCTAGCACGCACGCATGCGCTCAAGCTATTCATAGCACAAATGCTAATGGGAGGACATTCGTAATCCTTGACTTTTTCTCAGCCGCAAGTCATGCGCATAAATTCTCCGCGACGACCATTCGTCGTGACAAACTTGCCAGCCGCATAGCGATTAGCCGAGCCGGGCTCACTCCTCAACTTGAACAAATGACAGTGAGGGATTCATGTCAGGCTTGAGATCTGTACTTATCTGAACGGCAGCCATTGATTTTATTCTGCTGCGCCAGTCGCCGCGCAATAGCTAAAACTAATTTGTTCACAGAAAAAAGTAGAATTCTTATTCGAAAGCATGCATGAGATCTCAGCAGCTGCTGTTATCGTGCTGAAAACTGGACTACAACATGCAGGACTGGGCTTATAATGCAGAAACTTCGTCATATCCGCAGCCAGAAACATTTGTCCGATTTTACTGCTGCTATCATGCTGCAATCCTGCTGCTCTTTAGCATTTCCTTGTTGGAGGAACTGCTGCAGATTACAAAATGAGGTTTTCACGTAAAAATTCTCGACTTACAACCCCCGAACTGCAATAAACCAAAAAATTCGAGCGGAACCTTGGCAGCACGATGACAGCACAATAGGAACTTGTGGTGGCCTGCCACAGCATCAGTGCCGCAAGCTTCAGCAAGGAAAAGGAAATTAAAGAACCATACAGTGAAGTTAATTTTCTCACAACACCAACGTTATAACGAGGTTTGCTTCCCATTTCTCGACTGACCAATCAAAGAACGTATAGGACACGCCCACCGTGTCAAAAAAGCAACAAAAGCACAACCACAAAAATTATTTACTCCCATATAATTTTTTTACAAATACAAAGCACATTTTTTGGCATTCATATTCTACGAAAGCAGTAGCTGCCTGCCGGTAGATCAATAATCCCAAGCACACATCAGATTGAGGTTAGAGACCGTAACAAGAAGAAGAAAATACGCTAAAACATTGCACCGTGTCTTAACACCGGGTCAAATAAAATATAGGTCAAATCAATAAATAGTCATCGATCGATGGTGGAGAATAACGAAACACCGAAGCCTAGTACCAAACATTATATGAAAAAATCATCACAACCTAGTAAAATTTCCAACCTAGGTTAGGTATTTGAACCGCAGTGCACAATATTGTGGCGTCTTTTCTGATGTATTGCCCGCAAAAACTCGTTAAATTTGCAAGGTTGCATTTCTTCAGTGAAAATATATAGGAATCTTGAAGCACTGCCCACTAGCAATTATCCTCCCTTTGACCTACCCTTGCTCTACATAGCGCACAATTCTTTACCCATGCGCAACTTCTGGGACAGTTTCAACCTCCATGAATAGTACTGTGGTTCATATCTCTTCTAACGTATGTACAAGTATTACACATCAGTATGCTGAAGCTCGGCAGGAAGTGCCTCAAAATTATCGATTTGGGCTAGACTTCCGAAGCATCACTATAGCGCCTCCAAGTCCACATGCTGGATATCGGGATGCTTCTTCGTGATTTCACCCTCAATTCGATCGATCTCATCACCGAGTCGATCGATAATTTTCTCGCCGTGCGTCTCCATGAATAGCTCCAGTTCGTTCTCATTTTTGATATCACGGACTTCCTACAAAATATCCAAGCAAAATAGAAATATCAAAGAACTAATCAATAAATCAATAATCTTACTTTCAGCAACATCGGCATCTGGACGTTCTGGTGCAAATAGGCGCGGGTGATCGCACGACCATCGAAGTCCAGTTCTGCTTTGAATCGTGACTGTTCCACGCCTAACGCAGTCGCTTTCACGTCGTGCACCGATCTGAATTGTAAATTCCATACGGGACCATCATTTCATTTGTTTAGACCAATGATGTGATTTATTAATGCCATTCAATTACTTCGAACAAGGGCAGCTCTGATAGCATTTCTTGTGAAAGATGCTACGCGTAACCACTTGTCATTAACCACAGGCAATCGTTCACCAATCAAATGTGACCAAGGGTCACGCCCATTGGATGACGAAACTGTCACTTTGTAACTTTCGGTACTACACGTTTACGTTTGTTGCTCTAGGCAGCAAATTGGCTCAATCTTATCGGGAAATCTCCTTAGCTATTCACTTTTTTGGCTATATTCTCGTTTAGACCGAAGGAATCGATTTTTTCATTGACTTCAAACAATGAAAATTTTTGATTTTTTTTTTGAATATTGTCCGCTTACCTGTCACGTCTCCAAAACTGTGTCGATCATTTTCAGTTGGAATGAATCGACAATGTTTTCTATGTATATGGACTTACGAGGAATTAAATCAAGATGTGGACAATATGTACAGTGAGCGTCGATAGAGGTGTGTTCTTCACGGACTAGGGAAGCATGCGGTGCGGCCGCGTCGCTCACGCTGGAATTGCCGCCGTAATAGCAAACTGTAGGGTTTTCTCGAGATTCTCGTCCTATTCGATGTCAGCTATCAAGAAAACTAACTAATTGTCAACAAAACCTCATAACTTGCTATTACATCGACAATTCCAGCGCAAGCGGCGCGGTCGCGTCGCGTGCCTTCTAGGTCCGCGAAAGACGCACTTACATCGACGCTTGCTGTATATTTTTCAGTCTTCGTTATCTATGCTCCAGCTAACAGATGTTGAGCGAAAGCACCCTTTGCCAGCTCATTGAGACTGAGATCGTGTTTACCGTCTATCCGAAACGACGGGGCCGCTGACACGGTCGGGGATCCAGGGGCGGCGCGGGCTGCGACGTGGGCGATTTGGCAGCATACAGATGGCTACAATACTGCACAGCATACGTCACAGCCGCGCCGCCTCTAGACCCGCGACCGCGTCGGCGGCCTCGTCGTTTCAGATAGACGATACAGCCCAATTTTTGCAACTGGAGACTTCAATAGGAATGGCACAAAAGCCATGAAACTCCACATTCAAAACATAATAGCAATTTTTTCGGAAACATATAACAGAGAAATCCCATAAAACATCCCTGCTCAGCCTATCTCATTCATTTCTCATACATGACAACGTACATGTTCTATCCACAAGTTCTTTGTTTCATTGATTCATTGATTCTCTCTTTCTGCGCAGAGAAAAATGTTCTTCATCTCAGATGTTGTGATCTTTTCATTTTGATTTATACGTAGACGTTTTTTGTTGATTTGTAATACAATCTGCTCCAATGACATTATTACGGGTTTTGAATGAAAAAATATGCAAGAATTGAGATTCAAATAAAATTTTCAATTACGAGACTTACCGTATAACTGGATCATTGCTGAGACGGCAAACGATGTCGTCGGTAATCCGCTTCGGGAGGCTTCTTCCAACAAGATGAGCCGCATTAGTGCGGATAATGAATGAGGCAACGGTACCTGCAGAAAACAGCATATAAAATACTTGGCAAATGTACTTTTTTTCCGGAGACCACAATGATTTCACCGATTTTCCCCAAGTTTCTCAAATCTCAAGAATTTTTAAAGGAAAATCCTTGAAAGCCCAGGTTGACGAACTATCATTAAATGATGAAGTACTTTTTTATACGCCTAATTGTGAACGGCATGTATAAAACATAATGAAAGGCAACGAAATAGTAAATTTGTGTTCGAAAAGATTTTTGCCATGACATCATACAGAAACAAAATAACGGCGCTAAAGTACTACCGACTGTTCCAAAAATCGGAGCAATTCAATGTATTGCGCGTAGCTGCAGAAGGCACATTTTTTCTCACGTCAAATCAAAAAATAAATGGAAATTTAACGCTATCAGTAACTGAAAACGTGCCAAAACATGTCTCGCCTATAACAATAAATGGCGAAACTTACCTCATCTTGGAAGCCTACCAAGTGGAAAGATTGGTGAAACAGACAGTACCTAATAAGCATCCGATGAGTATCGATCCGACTGAATCCGGAATGGGAGAGTCGAGTAGTGATGACAAAGAAACAGCACACAGCGCTATCGCAACCTTAAAAACCACCTTTTCTTTCGTTATCTCGTTAAAATGCCAATAAGGAAAGTGTCAAGTAAAAAAAAGCTGCCAGCACAAACCCCGGAAACAGCTGCTGTGTCTTCCAGCAGCACAACATTCAGAGAAGGATCTGCTGAGGTGCGCACTGAAAGAAACCATGCTGAGAAAATCCCAGAATGAAGAGGAAAAGAGGAAAACACCACACCATAGTTGAGTACGCTAATTCCAGCTCGTTTTGCTTTTGAAGTCACTTCTCGGTATGCAGTAATCGCTGACGCCCCTTGGAAACATAACGACATGAAAAGGGCATAATATGCCTGAAAAATGGATGCTGACTAACTCTAATCTTACAGTTGTGGTCAGGAGTAAAATCTTTCTAAAACCCAAATGAAACGCACATAGTTGAGGGGCTCTAATTCTGCGGGATGGAGTAGTCCTGATACTCCATGGTAAATGGACAGACCACATCCAAACGCCATGATGCCACATCCAGAAATCAGCGACGTTACGTACCGCATATTTCCTGGAAAAAATTGTGCTCAGGGGCTCCTAGGTAAGAAAGAAACCAGAAAGGGAACCCAATAATATATCATTTTTTACTACGAAATTACAAAACGAGAAAGAGTTCCTCACAACTCAGCAAAAAATTACACATACTAGAATTTCAGCCACAAACAATGGAAAAAGGAAGTTAATCAGTTTAGCTCAGGTTAGACTCACCGTAGCCATAAGGGAACAGATTGTCTGGATTCCGCGCCGAATAGCGTATACCCATAAGCAGAATCAGTTGATTGCATGTGTCCATGGTGCTGTGTATCGCTTCGGCAAACAGCGACTTCGATCCGGTCAAATATGCCGCAGCATACTGCAAAATTGGTACAATTACCAGCTTTTTCAAGGTAACTATGCAGGCAGAATCAGAAAGCAGTAGCACAGTGTATGTAGATTGAACAAAAATATCAATCTGGGATATCGACACACGAAAAAAAAAACTCACTTTAAACGCAGCATCACAACAGTTTAGGGTGAAGGCTATGGCTACTACTCTGTCCGCTCCTTTACTCACGGATGTGGTTTCCACCTGAAAATTGGCTGAAATTATCCACTATGTTATCCACAGCTAATTCTAACGATGAAAACTAAACAAAACGGCTCTTTCAACAACTGTGCATATTTAGTCGTTTGCACCGCCTAGATTACCTCTTAGCACCCAGATCATATGTGTACGTTTGGCAGCCATGCACAATACTGGAGTTATTTTCAAATATTTGTGTACCCATTTGAGCAGAAACCTTACAAGTTATTATTATGTTGTGCCTCGAAAAGTAGGACGTTTTACAACTACGTATACGTTGATTTGACCCTTGCCAATAACAGTAATTCTCTTCAAGAGCTGAGGCACGTATGAAAAAAGCAATTTCAACCCCGTTCCATGCCCTATACAATCCAACAATAACAAAAGAAAACGTATAAACCCTTATAGAACTTATCACAACATACCCTCATGCGCATTCGCATCCGTTCGGCATCCGTCAGCTCCTTCCGCATGGCAATTAATGGTCTCCGATGCGATTCCAGCGCTTCATTACTACCATGAACCTACAAAAAGGACAGCTCGAAAAATGAAGCTAAAGGATAGAATATCCCTTACGTTAGCTCTTAGCAGTAAAATGACAACTGAAACATGTTTCCCTATAAATCGGTCTATAACAGGTAATGCTACGCCAGTAATTGACGCAACACGTTTCGGGGAAATGCGAGAAAAGAGAAAAATAAAATTTAAGTTATAAAGAAAGAAATGATAGAACGTGAGCAGAGAAACTCAAAGGCCCACCTGAAGTGCCTTGTGGTACACATCAGTTAAGGCATACAGATGGTTAACATTTGTTGAAGTCATCGAGTGGGCCTTGCTCCTTACTGGTCTTGGCTGACTAGGTAAGTCGCGAAGGTCGTCTTCTCTGAAGTTGTTAAGAATAACACAGTACGTTAATAAACAATGGTAAAGTTTATGTTTCGTGTGGTGGTTTCCATTTTTCTCAGAGGGGAGCATTCACACTTCCATTTTGAGACTTCCGCATAGTTGAAATGTCATATGCTTATAAGCCTATGATCGCTACGGTACGCATGAGCGGCGAAATTCCATCTTCAAACTAATTATTCCAGGTATATTTAGGATGGACCTCGAGATCGAGGACCACAGTAAGCTACCTTCCAAAATATTCGATAGGACCCATTAATATCAGATGCACATGACCTACAGTCGGTCCAAAAAATCCTTGCTTCACCGCCCGTCAGGTGAGCCACGTACAGTCCTTCCGAAACGATGGGGCCGATGAGGCGGTCGGTAGATCAAGAGGCGGCATGGTGGACTTGGTAGCACACACTATTTTGATAAGCATTTGTCGTTGCATTTGGTGTCACTTTTTGAATATCTACTATCCTTTCTACCATTTTACTACCTTTCCTACCACAACTTTTCTATTCATTGAGTTTCTTCATTACTTTTATTCCAAACAGCCAAGTCGACCCGCGCCGTAGCCGCGTTGCCTCAAGATTTCCCGCCGGCCTCATCGGACCCGTCGTTTCGGAAGGACTGTATGATAGTGCTTAGGTGACGTGACGCGGCGCAGCAGATGGGCGGTGCAGCCTGAGGCAATGATTTCTTGGAGCGACTGTATATCCTTCGCGCTCTTCGAAATTATGGGCTAAGAAACAATTTATGGCAAATTTCCACTTGTATAAAAGAAGCATCTAGCAATGTATAAAATTATAGAGCTCACCTCAACCCAAATTCAGCCATAGCACGAAGCTTGTCGATCTTATCATTTTCATATGATCTCGATTTCTTTGACGGTCGCGCTACCTAAAAATAAATGAGGAATCAAACAGGGCATGACGGAATGAAGAGCAGTCTATAAAAATGTTAGTTTTAAATTATACTGGGATTACTCAAAGTAACACAAAAGGTGAGAATCAGAACTTCATCCTTTAATCAAAAAGAAGGCAAAAATGAAAATCTCGCAGAAGTCACCATATTCCGGAAAAGGCCTTGGAGAAGTGGCTTAAACGGAAGAATGCAACATATAAAGTAGACACAACAGAAGTTATATGATCTCTCTTTGTACAGGAAAAGTGAAGATTTATTCATCAATTCACGTATTACGCGCGCAAATGTACTACACCAGCATTAGTCAAGGAAAACGTATACACCAGCTGGAAAACCTCTCTAAAGTGAGGATTCTTTGAAATTCGGAAGACGTTGGGTGTACTTAATTTTATTGGCTAGATCACAATATTACTCTCCACAAAAGTTGGCTTAGGAATTTGTTTCCACCTGCACTCATGGACATTTGATACAAAAATCAAAGCAAAAGCACAGGAGGTTATCATAGTGTCCCTGGACTTTAATTATCGAGGAATTAAAGGAAAAACTCTTCAAAGCCGTATATTTATTGTAAGCAACTTGGAATTGAAATCCGCTAAACATCTCTTCCTGTACGAAACTGCCCAGTCATGAATGTGCCAGTAATCGAATTCTGCCCTTAGTTAAAGAAGATTGCAGCTAATCTAACGAAATAAATAATGCCTTAATGCTTACTTTCAATTTTAGGAAACGGTAAAATCATAGAATTGGGACAACCAGTTCTGGGCAGGTAATGCGGTGTGAAACAAATTGAAAGGTCTAGAAAATAAAAGCACCCTGAATAATCGCGGTCCGTCCTTGGTCTTTCGATCACAACTGCTTGAATGGAATGACGAGCACACGGTGACTAGTCGACCCAACGAGCACGTTTGACGACGCCATGCTTCAAGCACAAGAATTAATAAATTGTCAGTATAAATACAATACGATGAGAAATACATCCAAATGAGAAAAGCGCTCAATACTTTCAGAAAAAAAGAAAGAAAAGAAAACAGGGCAATAGAGGACAAAGTAGTAGAACCTGCCAGCACTCGAAATCTCAGCGCTGTTATCATACCCGAAATTTGTCCGCTAAGTTCATTGGAAACATTGTGAAAACCTGGGTAAATTCTAGACTAACACTACGAATTTCGAATGAATGAATGCTCATTTTGAATGAAATCGGGGGACAAAGCATGCAACTGTGCCAAATCCCGGTCCAATTCAGCTGTATTCCTTCAAAATCCAGGTCAACTGAGTGTATTTTCCTGCCCCATGCCCCATTTCTCAGGCTTCCTCCTGGGAATTCAGACGGTAATTATCCAACAAAATCCGTAACAGCTTGAAAAACTCACAATTTCCTGCATGTGAGTAGAGTAGCGATGTGGGAAGGTGGAAAACTAGAGACGACATAACAGCTGCGTGTCTTCTGCGGCTTTAATAGCTCACATGGAACAGCGACTTCACAAGCGACACTCCTCTCTCGGCTGAAACAATCAACAACATCATCAATGGAATCCCGAAGCGTGAGAAAACAATGTCGCAAAGCTGTGTTCACTCAAATGATAAGCAAACAATGCGGTAAAATTTCCGATCCCAGGCTGTTTATTAAAGGGCGCAATGGAGTGGCGCTGGAGCACGTTAATGCTACAGCTGGCCGCCTATGGCAAGGCAAATCCAACCCAAGGGAGACCTCAGTGGACGGTTTTCATGCGGACGCGCATCGGCACCTGTTCAGAAAGGTAAAAAAAGGAGCAGGAGGTTTAGACGAGGATGAGAACGGTGGTACTGGTGAAATCGTGGATGCGCAGACGATCAGAGTGTCACACTACATGTGGCATGCTGGGAACCTCTTGCAAGTTGATCCTGTCTTGAGACGTAGGTACATATAGTCAACTCCAAATGTCCGTAGACAAGACTTGGGGCCGCAGCGCGGGTCTCTCGCTGTCTGCTGCACGGATTCAGCGTGGCATGCAGGGCAGAGACGCGGAGGAAAACCGCGCCGCGGTCCCAACTCTTGTCTACGGACATTTGGAGTTGACTATATGTGGGTACTACTGTTCTTCGAAGTTTCGTTCGAAGGCTGATCAGCGGCCTCACTTCTGACCCCAAACTCAAAATCATGGATTTCTCCGAAAACTTGCATGCAGAGGTAATTCGAGGTGCTGATCACAAATATCATACTCATTTCGCATGATAGTATTGATTTTATTAATTTTATCGGTTTTTTATTTTTCAGAATTCTGAGTCTCCGTGGAACTCCCTGAAAACTTGCGTACATGGGTTTTTGAAGGTGTCGATTACAAATACGATGAGCATTTACCATGAGAAGGCCGATTTGAAGGCGAACCCTACAGGAAAGTTCGGAACTACACCACCCCATACAGGCAAAATAGGAGAAAGTCAATCAAATCAAGCTTATTTTGCAAAACAGCTGCTACATTCGTGTTCAGCACCCTCAAAAACCCCTCCACCTCCAGTTACCTTTGTACGCAAGTTTTCAGAGAAATCCATGATTTTGACTTTGGGGTCGGTAGTGGGGCCGCTGAAGTATCTATGTACAATAGTACCTACATATATTTTTCTTTACCAAATCTATATGAATGAGCTACAGCGAACTCCCAACGGCCAATTGGATACGGGCCAGTGCTGCGGTGCGGCAAAACTGGGAGAGTATCAGAGAGAGCCACGAAGCATTATCGGGCGTGGAGTGCAGTAGACAACCAGAGTGACACGCTGCGCCGCGGCACTTGCCCTTATCCAACTGGCCGTTTGGAGTTTTTTCTTTTTCTTTTTTTTTGAATAAGCACCACTGAGTGCATATGACAGAGATAAGGATAAAGATACATATTTTTGTTTATATGCATGTGATTTGAAAAAAAAAAAAACTGAAAGTCCAGATGAGAAATGCGAATAAGTCAGATGCAACAATCAGTGGAAATTCAGTAACATTAAATTAAGCGGTTTTTTTTTTTCAGAGACCGTTGCACAAGCTTTTGTCCTGGGCTAGGAAACATGATGGGATAAGAGAATCTCGAAAAGACAGACCCTCCTTTTCGAATATAGATGGACGACGTGGCTTCCTTTTTTTCTCTTAAATTTCTTACTAATTGTAATTGAGTGTGTTTCTACTTCCAACAAGTTAAAGACAGCAGCTAAGAAAGTCTTTCTGCCTGAGATTCCACCGTACACTTTTTCTTTGACTACTGTGCAGTTCGTTATTTACTATTGTGTATATTAACAAACATTTCCAGCCGTCTGTTAATTTGCTGCTGCACAACTATGCAGCTCTTCCACCCATCTGTCCTTTAAACACGAGTGAAAACTAGGAAGTTTGTACGGGTTCTGAAAAGGTTAGTGAGGTCTTCTTGCCTGGTTAATTAAAAGTCATTCAAATTGCTTTTTGAATGTTCTTGAACTATTTTACTTGGCCATGCTTCAGTTAATTAGAGTGCATTAGTGGTGTGATGGGCTTTTTCATGTGAGTACGATTGTCCTTCCACTTCCTTCAGTTGAATTAAATACTAATCGGAATCTTACATACTATATACAGTAAGCGTCGATGGCGGTGGCCTTTCCGCCGTCTCGAAAAGCACGCGACGCGACTGCGCCGCTCGAACAGGAATTCTCTCCGGGACCTAATTAGTTAGTTTTCTTTTTAGTTAACATCAAGTGTGATGAATACCAACCGTGTAAACCCAGATTCGCTACTGGGGCGATGATTTCCTTTATGAGAATTAGATTTCCTTTAATCCTTCATGAGTAGCGCCATCGACGCCCACTGTACATCTTCTTATTTCTTATGGAACAAAAACAACTCCAAAACGATTAAAAATTTTCTGAAAATCTCATTACGGTGTGTATAGTAGTGTTTATACTTTTTCGCGAGGCGATGGCGTCGCAGCGACGGCTACAACACGCGCGACGCGACGTGTAGCGAAGCCGTCGCGTCGCGTGGTTGCGCTATGCCAAAGTTCGCAAAATTGCGTACACGCAGAATCACATACTTAGCTCGATTTCGCGTGATCATCAACGTTTATGCGTTCTCATGATAAGCCGTCAAGTCCCGTAAGTTTTAGGCCAAAGCAGAAAGAAAATCAAACAAGAAACACCCACCCCAAGCTCTGACATCGGCGAAATCATCGCGTCGCGTCTGCTAGCAGGAGCGACGCGAATCCGGCCCATCGCGTCGTTTTTTAAGGAAAAAGTATAAACAGGGCGCGATGTCGCGCCGCGACGTCGCGTTGCGACGGAAAGCGCCAACTACCACATCGCGACCATTGTTTGTGCACGCTTCCACTCGGGACCCATCGCATTGGAACAATTTGCTTGGACGCGACGATCGCGTCGCTCCGAAGTATAAACACTCCTTATGATGAGCGTCGATGGAAGTGCGTTTTTCGCAGCCTCGAGAAGCACGCTGCGCGACCGCGTCCCTTGCGCTGGACTCATTGATTTGATGGCAAATCAAGGTTTTTTGATAGTTTTCCGTCCTAGTTGATGTCAACTATCAAGAGAGGTATGGTTTGCTCTTACGGCGGCAACTCCAGCGCGAGCGGCGCTGTCGCGTTGCGTGCCTCCCAAGTCCGCGAAAAATGCACTTCCATCGACGTTTATTGTAGATAATAATAATAATAATTTATTACACGAGATAACTCGTGTGGAATAGATTAATAACAATGTGAATGAGGTAGGAAAACTTGCGACGTAAAAAAAAAAAAACAAACTGCAACCCTAAAACGATAAAACTGCAACATCTTGAGAGGGAGTTGCACAAAAGAGAAAGGAGACATAGATAAAAAGGTTATGGGCAATTAGCTGAGCACCACCTACATTCCCAGATAAGTGTCAATCATATTTTTGAAAGAGCCGAGTTTAGCAGGAAATGGTTTCTTATTGTGTAGACTAACATATTCAGAACCAGCCCTGTTGGTGAAAAAATGTAGTCTGATGTTGTGCTTAGCCCGCATAATAGAGTACTTGACGGCATTGCCCCTGGTGAGAGAGGGTCTAGATGAACAGAACATTTCAGGTCTGATTTTGCACATCCCATTGATGATTTTATGGAATAGTATTAGATCAAACTTCCGTCTTCTGATCGCTAATGATGGGAGCCGAAAATTAGTATCTCTTACTTCATGTCCTGGAATCCCTTCGTACAGAAAACCAAGTGTCCTAGCCATGAGCTTTCTAGTGAAGCTATTTTGAACTCTTTCAAGTTTTGCAGCCGTAGTAAGTTTGCATGGATTGAAAACAGTAGTGCCATATTCTAGAATTGGGCGAACAAATGTCTTATAAGCTCGCAGCAGAACTTCAGTGTTACGTGTGCTAAGAGCTCGAAATAGATTATACACTACCCTGGAAGCCTTTGAAGCGATTTGGTAACAATGCGCATCAAAACAGAGATCCCTAGTCACCAGAAAGCCGAGGTCTTTAATCTGATCTACATGCTGTATTACAGAACTCTCCACGTAGTAGCTGCCTACAGGGTTTTTTGATCCAAGATGCAGAACCTTTGTCTTCTCTTTACACAATGGAAGCTCCCAGTTTGCAGACCATTCCTGCACAGCATTGACTGCGGTTTGCAGCACTCCTATGTCATCAGGACTTGTAATGGTATGGTATATTTTGAGGTCATCGGCGAAAACACTGCACTTAACTCCCTTATTTAGCATGAGTGACGGCAGTTCATGAGTATAAAGGTTAAACAAAATAGGGGAAAGGACTCCTCCTTGAGGTACCCCACTGACCATCCTCCGAGGTTTGGAGAAAGATGAGTTCACACGAACGGAAAAGTACCTTTCCGAAATGAATGAGCGAATCCATTCAACAATACGTGGGTGGATACCCACCTGTTGCAGTTTCAGAATAAGTTTATTGTGCGACACATGGTCAAAAGCCTTAGAAAAATCAAAATAGACCACATCTACACTTTTACCAGCATCAAGAGCGCAAGTCCAATCATTCAAACTCTGAATCATAGCCGTAACTGTGGACTTGCCATTTTGGAATCCGTGTTGGTATTCTGAGATAACGGAGAACTCATCAAGATGCTTGACAATTCTTTTCTTAAGAATTTTTTCGAAGGTCCTTGCAAAGATAGACGTAATGCTTATGGGGCGAAAATTTAGCGGTGAGGAGTAGGGTGATTTTTAGGGAATGGTGTTACAAAAGAAAGCTTCCACTTGTACGGCACTTCAGCCCGCATAAAGCTTAGATTGAAAATGAAGGCTAGAGGTGCACTGATAACTGAAGCAACATTTTTGATGAAGTGCAGCGGTAGATCATCAGGTGTCCTTGAGTAGGAAGTCGGCCAGTGAGCAAGAAGGGTATGAACCTCCTCAGCATGGAACCAGATGGAATCCTCCATCATAGGGTATTTGGGATCTGAACTCACACTCCCTGTCTCGTCACAAGATGTGTAAACTTTTCGAAAAGAGATAAGGTTAGACAGAAATTAGGATAAATGTTCTGAGTTTTTTCTCGCTCTTACTATTTTTGTAACACTGGCGTACATCTTTAAGAGGTAATCCTGCAAGTAGTCCTACACTTCTGTTCTTTATGCATTTTTTACGCTACAAGAAAACCTAGGAATGTTCCTGGGATTTGTGTCTGAGTCTCGGTGAGCCGTCCTGAATAGTTTTTGTGACGTGTTGGGGATTTGCAGCGTTCATGCAGAAGAGCGATGGACGACGACGTGCCTTCGAGGGAGATCAGACGAGGGCTTAGTGCACGCCACCCGCTGCCCAAATGCACTTAAAGCTGAACTACTCATCTGCGTCCGCCGGCGCCATTTCCGGCGCTTCTCTGGACTTCGTAAAGTGGATCCGAGGTATGAATTGTTGTATTTTATATAGAGCAGTACGTGAAGACGAAATATTTCCTAACTAAATCATGTTTACAGCACCATCTCACTATCACTGATCCAGGTTAATTACTAATTATGCCATTTCTGAAGATGGACTTCGCCGCATACGACAATTCAGAAGCGATTTCGAAGAAACTTGAATCTCTGGTGAGTTCTATCTGTATCTCTAGTTAATTTCGGCTTTCGTCGCAGCTTAGCATCACGAAGGATTTTAGATACCATCGTGTCATCTTGATTAAGTTTTAATCCTCTCGCTGAAACTGCATTGCAAGCGATACCCGTGCGGCGCTGTTACACTACTCCACCCTGGTGGTCCTGACAAGTTCTGACATGTGGAGTAGTGTCGCTCAGACTCGTTATTACCCGCTCAATTCATGTCAAGACCTGCAAGAACAAGTTCTTCACCGTGACAAAACCGCACGCGACAATGCTGCTTAGCGGTCGCGAGGCGGTTAAAGCAAAGGAACTAAAATTGATCCAGGATAAAGATGACTACACCTCTTCGTAGATATCATGACCTGCATGAACTGGGTTAGAAGTGTGTGTGTAGAGTTCCTGTCAATCATTTTTGCAGCACAGAAACCACCCATCTGACCTACCGCGCCTCACTGCCTGCGCGGCGCGGTGCCGGCGTTGTCGGTTTTCTTTGTGTCCTTGTTTTCATTCCGAAATTCCCAGGTCAGTGTGGTCAAAAACAAGCAAAACATCAATACCCTCAACTTCCGACAACCACAGCGTTTAGTTGGTTTGCAGTGTAGCGTACGTGGTGCGGCGCGGCAGACTGGTTGACGGTACTCTGTGGGGCAAAAATGATTGACCAGCACAGTGTGTGTGTGTGGATGTGTCTTTGCGTTAAAAATTCTACGATTAGTTACTAACTAAACTAATAGTTAGTGGCAGTAATTCTAAGATAATCTGACATGACACAAAAAAAGACGCTCGCTAGAATGACCTAATTTCTTTGCTGATCGAATTCAAAATTGGTTTCCTATCATAATCCAAATGACGTTTAGTCTCCTGACGTTTTCCTCGAGTAGAATAGCACTTTCAATCGCTGAGGGACGTATACAGCACTTTTTATACATACCGATTCAATGTGTGTGCCTGTATCGTCAGCGATCGATATGTATCGAGAACATTGCTACCGCTCCGTAGCGACCGGAAGCTCTTGAATAAGTGAGGAGCATAATAAAAGCTTGGTACCGCTCAGCACTTGCTTGAGTGCTTACTTCAACACTATGCGCATCTCCCGGGATGAAATTTCCCAGCCAGATGTCGTCACTGACTCCATCTTGTGAGAAGTATAATGTTTTTTTTTATCCCAACAGTTCTCCGACATTGGTCGTCCGCTTTGCTACACCAGTCGTTGTCTCTTCATTTATGGACCATTTCAAGCCCCTAAAAGTAGCTGGCAAAAATTCCAGCGGACTGTACAAATTGTAAGTGATTACGCTGCATTTCCGATATATTTCATTTTTCTATGATTAATTTGAGGGGTGGACAATACTTCTGAGCCTGTTCGTAGTTGGTGTAGCGGCAATCTCGGTGTGTAAGATGCCGCCAGTGTACTACTGTGTCTATTTGATCGGCTGTATTGACTTCTTCTTCTTACTGTATTGGAACAAATCAGAGAGGGTGTCAGAGTATTCAAAGCGTTTGAAGAAGAGTTCCATTGGAGTTGGAACATTGAAGAATGCCAAGCAGGTTTTGCTGAAGAGGGTAAGTTTCACGAATTTGGCTGTGGGTGGGGCGTTCTATGCGCGCGGCTGCACTGCGCACCGCGTCTTTTATGGACTATTTCTCATTTTTTGGTGTTCAGAATGTCTCTCTCGCCATTGGAGGATTATGTTCCATGATGGTGTTCGGAATTCTTGCCGCGGACATGGTCGGCGTCGTTCATTTGCTCCCGAAAAAATCAATATCTCTACCTTGGTGCTGCTTGTATTTGACATCACTATTCTTGGTGCTACTCTGCGTGCCAGCAGCAAACAGCACTGCATTTTGTTACATAGAGAGTGCAACAGCAGAGTTTGAAATTATCGATCGGGATTTTGGACATGATGGAAACAAGCACCAGGTATAGTTCCTCTCAAGTTTAGTGAACAGTTGACGTGCGGTGCTTCGAGCTGCGAGCGGCCGCGGTGCGGTCGATCAATATGCATGCCAATGAATATTTTAAGCTGCCAGTAGCCAGACATTACATCCGCGGCCATGGCCAACTTCTGAAGCTATTTGCTGCCGTAAGAGGACCACTGAGGTGATATCACTTCTATGCTAACAGATATCGATTGATCTCGGCTAACTTACTATCGATTTCAGTGCATGGTGCTCTGCACACATTTCCTTGAATTTCATTGCAATCTACAAGATATTCCATTTTCTCTATGGATATGACTTTGGCACTCTACATGTGTTCAAATTTTGGAAACCCGCGTTACTGAGTTTCCTACTGGTGCTTACGTTGGTGCAATCGATATGCATATTTTACTCGGCTATAATGCTGCGAAAATGGATAGTTGGAATTCGTGATGCTATGATGAAAGTCGCAACATCGGAACGGATTCCTCATGAGCAGGTAGGCGTCTCTTTACAGCCACAAGTTATTAATGATCTTGATTGGGCACCAAGGCAAGTGGGGGCGGGGCCACTTCTGCGCGATTGGTGCACTCCCTCCCCCCCCCCCCC
>JARK01001436.1:180857-214740 GCA_000688135.1 Ancylostoma ceylanicum | reverse complement strand
CCCCCCCCCCCCCCCCCGCCCACTTTCTGCATCCGCCATTGCTACTATGTATTGTATAATATATACTACCAGGATCTAACCCTATCTCGCTGCTTCCTTTCGTCTGACGTCTGCGCATCTCTCTCAATCATGGTCTATGCATTGCTATGCTATTTGAAAGATACAAGGATCTCGCGATCTGGCTCTGGAAAAATCTGGAGACCTAATAGTCTTTATATATGAGGATAATGAGTATTAAATAAATTACAATACAAATGGATAAACAAATAGAAGTAAAGTAAAGTGAATAAGTATTGCAGTAATCAATTTCTTTCCATTATTTTACCAGTTCTTATTGGACATTCACTCTCAATATTTTCGTCTCACAAACTGATTTCTTTCGAAAAAATTGAGGACCTATTTCCGATTTTCCCGACGAAGAACACAATACATTTTTTAAGGTGTAATTTCATAATTTTTATTTATTTTTTATTTTTTTTGCATGTGTGGAACCCCTATACTAGCTCCGACACAGTGCTCATACCAAAATCCTTGAAAATGCCGAGAACCTCATTTTCCAGAAGTAGGGCGGTTAAATGGATGAAATACAGTGCCGAAATATCTTACATCCTACAGCAATATGTACTTTAGTTGATCAGCTAGTTAGTTTTCTCTCATTTTCAAATTAAAAAAATTCTTTTTGGCTTTGTGATTGGCTTCTCTGTTTCATTGTGGGAAATTCGTACTTTTGTTGATTCCGAAAAGTTCCCCGTTTCAACTGCTGCATAAAATAAATAGAGACACCTATGCCCATTTCCTTCAAATCTTTACATGGATAGGTAGGTCGACTGTGTCCTTTTAAGATCCAAGTGGACGAGTAGGATCGAAATGTGGGTGTTTTGCTCACCAGAGGCCTCAGTCCCAGTTTCATAGCTTGTTACTGTTGCAGCCTTCCGAAGACTTGAAGGTACTGTCAAAACGGTGTAAACTTGACAGAATTCGAATCCCCCATAAAGTCTGTACAACTAATGCAAATGCCCACGAATCTGTACCCAGGGGTTATCCCGTGCTGTGGTGCCGCATGCATCATTGAGATTACTGGGGGTGAACGCGTCAACACCACGCAAATTTACCCGGTCGTTGGCACGAGCGTCAACGAGTTTACCCTGGGTAAGCATGGCGATGCATCCAGGGTCTGATGTGATTGGAATTTGCTCCACGTCGTCCACTGTCCTCTGTTGCCTCTTCTGCTTCTCGAGGACATGCAATAGCACCTTTTTTGTGACTGAAACCTGGTTAGCAGGGAGGTCCCCCTACCCCACCTTCATTGACGGGTTGAAACGGAGAATTTTATAGAAATGAAAAAATAAAAAATAATAATTAATACCGGTGCTCACAAATGAATAATTGGTCACTCCATCGAACATACCCATTCATTTTCATTGAAAACCACGAAAAGAGTCATTTATAAGGAAATTAGGTATGGTGGAGGTGTTGTACGACAACTTGTGGCTGGTTGATTGGTATGGTCTGTCTAACAAGCAGCGATGGTTGAGTATTCTTACAGATTGACTGTCTTTCTCTGCGCACTCTTAATTTAATAATTCATTCAATTAATTTAATAATTCGTTTAATTAATTTAATACCTTAAAACCTTAGTTTCTGCAGCAATATGTACTTTAGTTGATCAGTTAGTCATTTTCCCCCACTTCTAAAGTAAAAATATCTTTTCTGGCTTTGCGGTTGGCTTTTCTATTCCACTGTATAAAAATTGTGATTTTCATGGTATTGACCGGATGAATATTGAATAAATTGAATTAGTTTCTCATACAATTCAAAGGTCCATCCAAAAAATCAAATATTCCAAAAGCACAAGGCTTTACCGCGGCCGAGAGTGTAATGCCCTCCCTCTCCTGAACATTTCGATTTTCGACTTTTTCGACATCGAATATTCAAGTACCGAATGCATCCAATACATAAATCGATCAATACACTAGTGATCTCGTTGAATTCAAAGAAGAAATTTCTGTTTCATCTGCTCTATACAGAAGGAAATAGACTAGATGTTATTGTTAGCCATGATTCTGTTATGAAAGGGAGCCTAATTTCCACGAAATGTACGGACAATGGCGTCCTTTACCATTTTATTTTTCCAAGCGGATAAATAGGATCGAAATATGGGTATTTACCTCATAATAGGCTCTATCCCAGTGTTACAGCTTGTTACTGTTGTAGCCTTCCGAAGACTTGAAGCTCAAAACGGTGTAGACTTGACAGGATTTGTATCCCTCCCATAAAAACCGCGGTAATAGTGAAAAAGCCCACGAATCTGTATGTAGGTTTCTCCCGCGCCGTGAGGCCGCATGCAACATTGAGGTTAGCCTGTGTGAACACCACGCAAATTTATCCCGTCGTTAGCACGAGCATCCACGCGTTTACCCTGGGTAACTCCGACGATGCATCAAGACTCTGATGTGGGTGAAGCTGGTCCCATATCGTCCACTGACCCCTCTTGCCTCTCCTACTTCCCGAGGACATGCAATAGCACCTTTTTTGTAACTGAAACCTGGGGCCGTATCCAAGAACATATCCGTCGGAAATGAAATTCAGACGGAAATGTAACCGGGTTTTGCCGACATTTCCAATCCTCCGATCCAAGAACGATTTGTCCAGTTTGGGAGCATACCCGCGGACGAGCTTTCCGTCTCAACACGAAGATTCGAAAATGTCCACTGTTTTGCGATCGGAGCAGATTTTCTCTGATCTCTAAACAAAGGCATTAGTATGCTATTGCCTGAAAAACAATTCCATTCAGGGAATGGATACGATTATTAAACTAGTTGCTCCCGTAATCCTTATAATCAAACAAATTTGGGACATTTTTCACCAGTGATAGTGATTGATTTGTTATTTTTCCTCTACAGATATCGAGATTCCTCTTTCACACGGGAAAGCTTCTTCTTTTAACATTAGAAAGTGCGTTTGAGAGGTATGCTTTCGATTAGAAGCCTTAAATCACCATACCCATAAAGAGTCAACTGAGTTTGTTAATCGCATTTTTGAAACCTCTACCAAAAGGATATCACAAATTTGGACACTCCCATTTCCCTGCATATTAACCCCAGATTTCTGCAGGTAGGTGTAATATCACAGGTACTTCCTCAAGGACTGATTGAAACCACATCTCTCAGGAAGATTACTGTCGGAATGTCTAACAAAAAGTTTTTCTTTATCCCAGATACTAGCTTCTTTCTATCTCGTGTTTCACTCAAACAACACTATTCATTCATGTAATACTGCAAACAAAACAACTTCTTGGTCAACATGCTCAAAAGGAGGCAATATTATAAGTATGAGCATGGGTAGTGATGAAACTCTTTGAGTTCTCAAGCAAAACGCATTTTATGGCAGCGAAACCACCGCTTATTGATGGAAGGAGTACTTCCTAGTAAACGACTTCCTCATTTAACCCATATATCCAGACGATTTCGTGCGGATTAATATTTTTCCGTTGGGAGGAAAAATTTCGGCGGACAAACTTTCTTGGATCGCAGAAAATTGCGGCCACGCCCACTGTTGCCGGTTTATCCCATTTAACCCATATCTCCAACGTTCTTGGATACGGTCCCTGCTTACCGGGAGATCACCCTCCCGCACCTTCATTGAAGAGTTGAAACGGGGAATTTTTTCAAAAAAATTTTTTTCGTTTGAATTAATCGAGATCACGACGTGTGCATCATGGAAATGAACTCGTAAATTTGAAACAAGGAAAAATTGGGAGAAAAAAATCCAGTCATAATTATGGATGGAAAGACTGTCAAGCACTGCTGACTGTAGGAAAAAGCTTTCGTGCCCTCGGAATAAGCTGGACACACAGCATTGCTAGGTTCATAGATATTTTCCGCGATATATGCCCGATCAGTGTGTACTGCCGGAAAATTTTCTCGGACATGGTCTCAACCGATCACTGTATAGACGGTAATTCGTTCTCACATGCTTGTTCAGAACCTGTCAATTCTAGTTTCATTTTCAAGGAATTCAGACACCAAAATGCTGAAGAAAAGAGAAAAAAAGCACTGCAGACACGCCTCACGATTAATGATGTTTAGGGTTTTCGTTTAAATTCAGAAAAATTCGGCACCTCCCAGGCGCTACTCCACCCTGGTTGAGAAGGACCGCTCTGGTCTCATTTTTCTATTAAACTTACTTACTACTCTGCCACATCTTTCTATTCAAATATTCAAATAAATGATTTTGGGTCAGTCGAAAATTGAAATTTTTCGGGAAGAGAGACCCCTAATAAGGGTAGTGAAGGGCCGTGAAGCTTCGTCTTTTGAAAAATTTGATTTTTTGAATGAATCTTTCACTTGTTAGTCAAAATAATTAAATTTGCTCTACTTTTATTCGGTTAATATTCTATCCCGCACAAATCAACTATTTTCAAGCTGTTTGGACAGACGTGGCGCATGAGGCATAAACAAGGCCCAACTCACATCCCTCTAATCTTGGATAATTGAGTTTTTCGCTCAATAAACTGATATTCACGACCGCTATTCTTCCTGAATTATCATCGGTTACCATGAATGACTCAAAACACGTGCGCAGAGAGAGTTTTGTGGTTGCAATCGATTTGCACTATTTTCAATTTACAAATTTTTAGAATTTTTTTTTGCTATTGTACCTTTTCATACTCAAAGTGGGTAGAGGGAGTAGTTCAATCAGCGCGATGGAACTATGCTCAGAACCCGTTTCTTGCAACCAGAACTGCAACCAGAACACTCAGGGTCAACCAGAGGCGTCCCTATTCCATCCATTTTTAGCCAGCGCAAACCTATCACGCCAAGAAAATTGATGTTTTTCTCCTCTCTTTCACGCTGCTTTCCCACTTTAACTTTATTATACAGGGTGCGGCATAAATACTGTGTCAAAGTACTTGCTTTGTAATTTTTTTCAGATGCAGACAAATGTCAGGTGATCTTCAACAAAGTTTGTTTGGATTCTTGCACATTGCATGAAAAGTAGATCAACCGATGTGGCCTCCTTCTCCCTCGATTACAGCCCTGAGACGCCTGTGATATGACTCTACCGCGGCCCGCAGGGTTTTTTTGTGAAATTTCCTACCATGCTTTCTTCAGAGAACTCTTCAGGGCCTCGACAGTTGTTTGGGGCTTTGCACAAGCTCTCCCCTCCAATATGCACCACATAGCATAATCCATTACATTGAGATCAGGGGAATTCGCGAGCCATTCCTCCGCACTGATGAAATCCCTGAGGTGGCTGCGGCACCACTCCTGCGGCCTTTTGTGCAGGCGCACCATCCTGCTGGAACGTCCACTTTCTCTGTTTGTAGTGGCCCAAGGACCAAGGAAGCACGCGTTTCTTGAGAATCGTGTCCACGTAAACATCGGCTTTGATTTTAACCACGTTTTCGACAAAAACCAGAGGTGTGCGGCTCGTAGCGGATGCGCCTGCCCAAACCACGACTGAGGCAGCGTGCAGGTTACGGGTGACAATCCTATCAGCCTCACGGGCTTCTTCGGGGTTCTGTGCGACTGGACACTCTGGAATTTTGATGCTTTATGCACCACTCCACCGTAAACAGTTTTTCGTCGGAACAGAGCGTCGAAAAATGCCCTCCTGTCGCGGTCCTCACTAGCAAGCCTATGCATTTTTCCCTCCTTGCCTTTTTCTGCGCCTCTGTGAGTCCGTGTTTCTTTTGATACTTATAAGGAATCATGCTAAGCTGCCCATGGACAACTCTCCTCATCGTCTTCTCTAAAACATTCAGTTCTGTGGTCATTTTACGCATGCCTTTTGCAGCATCGCGTTTAATACGTTGCGCCACGACTTTCTTGAGTATCGGAGTGGCGACGCTCACCGGACGGCCACCGCAAGGAAGATCTTCGAGGGTGTCTCGCTTCAATGTACAGCGCACTGTTTCACGGTGCAGCTTCAAAAGCCGAGCAATCTCCGGATCTGAGTGTCCGTTCTTGCTCAGTGAGTAGTGGAAAACTATAGCGGATATGTGGTCATGGACCCCCGGGCAAAAAATTAGAAAAGTCAATAAGATCGATAAATCGATAGCTTCTCTCAAAGAGATTGTCATATTCTCGTTCAGTGCAATGGGAAACTCTCGTATGCATGTCATCACCCCCGAGCAAAAATAGCTGAAAGTCAAAATAATCGATACAATCGACTCTTGGTGAAAAGTGGCCTACATGTAACCTCTGCAGGCTTTAATGGGTTCCATGTGCAAAAATTAGAGGGTATCGGCTCTTTCCCGGAGATTTCTACCCGGAACATACACAAACACACGAACATACAGACAAATTTTCGTTCTTGTTTACACAGTTTCCCCCTACATAGAAAATGCAGCAATGGAGGTGTGTCAGAAGGAGATTGATCGCTAGACCTTAACGTAATGAAATGTGAAAAAAACCCACATTGTCCTATCGCGCATTGTTGTTATTACAAAAGAACATTTTGAGCATCCTATTCATCAAATATGACTGGTTTTCACGTCACGTCATTCCATTTTATTTGCTTTCGAACGATTTATCGCGGTGTTAATGGCTCACTAAACCGTTCTGTGACACACTGGTGGCACATTGGTATTTAACATTGCGTTGTCCGCTGTCATTCTGTATGCGGTTTTAATGTGGAATGAAAATTCCTGCTGCTCTCGGATTTTGTCTTTTTCCTTGTCGTGTGATTATGTTTCCTCAAAAATAGCAGTAGAGCTTATTTATTTATGTATTTATATTTATTTATTTATTTTTATATTTATTATTTTTATTTGTTTATAATAAATAAATATTTCTTGGCTAAATGGGTCCTCGTATTCTTAATAGAATGTAGTTCACTCCTTCATTCATTGATTCGTTGATTCACTGATTTAATGATTCATCGATTCATTGATTCGTTGATTGATTGATTGATTGATTGATTGATTGATTGATTGACTGATTGATTCATTCATTCATTCACTCATTCATTCATTCATTCATTCATTCATTCATTCATTCATTCATTCACTCACTCACTCACTCATTCGTTCATTCATTCATTCATTCATTCATTCATTCATTCATTCATTCATTCATTCATTCATTCGCTTATTCATTCATTCATTCATTCATTCATTCATTCATTCATTCATTCATTCGCTCATTCATTGATTCATACCACTCATTCATTCATTCATTCATTCATTCATTCATTCACCCATTCACTCATTCATTCATTCGTTCGTTCGCTTATTCATTCATTCATTCATTCATTCATTCATTCATTCATTCATTCATTCATTCATTCACTCATTCATTCATTCAGTCGTTCATTCGTTAATTCATTCATTCATTCATTCATTCATTCATCCCATTCATTCATTCATTCATTCATTCGTTCATTCATTCATTCATTCATTCGTTCAATGCATTCATTCATTCATTCATTCATTCATTCATTCATTCATTCATTCATTCATCCCATTCATTCATTCATTCATCCTCCAACTCATACTGTTTCCAGGCTGGAATGCATAAAAGCAGCTTCTTTCTTCGGGACGTGAAAACGTATTTCAAAACCATATGGATCATAGTTGCGCCGATCCTATTAAGTCCTCTAATATTTTTCGGAGATGTAAGTTCCAATTTCCACGAGGTATTGGGAAATTTCCAAGAATAACTGACATGAACTTTATTACCAGGAAGGAAGATGCGCGTTCTGCATCCTCGTCATGTCATGCTATTGGGTTGGCGAGGTGGTGCCACTGGCGGTGACGGCATTTCTACCGCTGGTGATTCTACCTGCACTGGGTGTGCTCAGCGTGAAGAAAATCGCTGAATCGTATTTAACGGTGAGTTCAAAGGGAGGTTGCTTAGCGTAAATGGACAATGATCAATTAGAAGAATTTTCAGGACACTAACATGATGTTTGTCACCAGTTTAATGTTATCAGTAGCAGTCGAGGAATGTCATCTGCACAAGCGGATAGCCCTAAAGATGTTGACCTTTGTTGGTGCTAGGCCACAGTGGTAAGTGTTGCGTTCTGAGAAGTAAAATTAATTCGAAATATGTATTAAAAGTTATGTTTCAAAAATTCAAAGACAGCAGATAGGAAAAAAGCCAGAAACTTCTGGAAAGATTCGCGGTTTTGATGTATCCATAAAATAACTTTACTCTTACAATTTAATTGCTTTGTTTTTACACTTGGTGACTTACCCAGCTTTGCTCGAGGATTCTACTACCCCAAACTTCCCACATTGTAGCGGATAATTAGTGATACTAGCATTTTTTTTAGCTGCATGGGAAGGGAAAAGTCGATATTCGTGTTAAGCGTACTGGAGCACTCCAGTAGACACGTTCTCTCCCGTCCCCGTCCCATCCCCAAGTGGAAGTAGAAAAATCAATAAAATCAATAAATCAATAAGCGGAAAATATACGAAATGGAATGGCTGCCATATTCGTATTAAGCGTATTGGAGAGCTCTAGCAGACATATTCTCGCTGATCTCCGAGAGGAAGTCGGAAAAATCGATAAAATCAATAACCAAAAAAGCCGACACTATCGAGCAAAATTATTACCATATTTGATTTCTGCGTATTCGAAAATCCTCAGAAGGATGTTCTCACGCGCCCCTGTGACAGAAGTGCAAGAAATCAATAAAATCGATAAATCAATATTTTGGCGCAAAATGGTCATATCCGGCGTGTTGAGAAACCCTAGTGGGCATTTCCCTGCCAACCCTTATGGAAGAATAACAGAAATATCAATGAAATCGATATAATCGACAAGCTAATCAATAATCGCTGGCAAAATGTAACCTATATATAGTGTAGTGTGTATAAACAAACAAACACACACATATATACACATACACACAAACACGCATACAGTGAACTCCAAACGGTCGTAGACAAGGGCCGGGACTGCGGCACGGTTTTCCTCTGCGTCTCTGCCCAGCAGGCCCGGTGCCTCGGTGCAGCAGACGGCCAGAGCGCCCGCGCCGCGGTCCCGGCCCTTGTCTACGATTGATTGGAGTTCACTGTACATACAAACACACAAACGAACTCTCACTTTTATATATACAGATATTACTATAGTAAGATTTTAGTGTAGTAATTTTACTCTATATCGCACATAATACAGGATACTGTGGGCGTCTGCGGCCTCGAAAAGCACGCAGCGCGAACGCGCCGCTCACGATAGAATCGTCGCCGTGGTGGCGAATCTGGGTTTCCTTGTTAGTTGTTCATCATATTCGATGATAACTAATAAGAAAACTAACTAGCTATCAAGAAATCCCCATAATTTGATGTCCCGGAGAGGATTCTCGCTCGTGCGGCGCGGTCGCGCCGCGTGCTTTTCGAGACCGCGGATGGGTCATCGCCATCGACGCCCACTGTATATATTATAAAATAGTAAGAGATTTAGGAAAACAGAATAATTTAGTAAATAGTGAAACTGTTGGAAAAAACATCAATACATATATTACTACATAGTAGATAGTTTATTAATAAAATCATTTTTCAGTAATTTCACTTTTATTTGTTTTATTTTATTCTAAAAATCATATCCAACTTTTGAAAAACATTTATTTTATGTCTACTTTTCAGGCTGATGGCCGGTTTCATGATGATCACATCATTTATGTGAGTTCGTGTTACACCAAACGACACCTACATAGCATCAATTTTCGGTCACAGTCCCACATATGGATAAACAACTTCCAGATCACTCTGGATATCGGACACAGCATGTGCTGCGCTGATGTCACCGATCGCTTACGCGCTTCTGGAAGCGATTATGATCCATAAAATGTCGCCGCTGCCACGAAACGGGGATGAGATTGTGCTGCAGGAGAACGGGGAGATGAAGAGGGCGTGAGTCCTCTTTCACCCTCCAGTAGCTGTAATGACACTTTACCATGTCATTTCAGCGAGGCGACAACTGGTCTGGATGTTTCGCGGTTATCCAAGAGGGATCGAGGTAAGAGCCAGGCTAGTTCACTTGGGCAAAACGAACATAAATCGACGAGGAGCTACTGTAGGTCAAGTACTGTCCAATCAGACGCTTATACTAATATTTCCTAGGGATTTGCAAATGCCTGATGCTCATCGTTGCCCACGCATCGTTGATCGGTGGCACTGGTACGATCAACTCAACTGGACCAAATCTTATATTCCGTGACAGTCTTGAGAAGTAAGATTTCCTAATTCAGAACATTTTTTAAACGCATCGTATCACTTCACAATTGTTTCTAGAATTTTCATAAGGAAAGAATCTCCAGAAGCTCCTGATCACAATGATATACGTGGTTGCGGCCAAAATTGCCTGAAAACGCATTTTTGAGCCGCAAGTTTTGGGAGCTTGTGGGCGTGGCCGGGGTAAGACCATGGGTTTTCTCCACCCTGCACTTCTTTGCTGGCCACACATGGAGAGCATTCTCTGTCCTGTAAGGGAGTGAATGATAATGGATCCCATCACAAATTGCGCTCCCACGAGTATATTACACGGAAAACTCGTCCTGCTGCATTCTCGGCTCCGCCCACATTCTCCCCAAGATTTGGCTCAAAAACGGGTTTTTTCGGTTATTTTGGTAGGAACCAAATATATCCTCAGAATCAGCAGCTCCTGGAGATTCTTGAGAAGTAATTTTTCCTATGCAAGAGGATTTCTTAAATGCATAGTACCACCTCACAATCGTTTTTTCTTTGAGAAGATTTTCGTATGATTAGAATCTACAGGAGCTCCTGATCACAGTGATATGCGTGGTTGTGATCAAAATTGCCGAAAAACGCATTTTTGAGCCATAAATTTCGGGAGATTGTGGGCGGAGCCAAAGTGAGAGTACGGTTTTTTCACCATGCATACCTTAGTGTCGTGACTCGCGCCACGACTTCCATTCCCAGGACTCCTTCGACCGACGACGTTCACTTCCGGTCTGGATCGCCCGCATGCTGGACGCATTGAGCCGACGTCCTAGACCGGTTCAAATCCACTTGCGTGGCCCCGTGCGCCATTCCCATCAGGCGCCCACAAGGGTACGGTACTTTCCCATGCCGCTCGTGCCCTCCGGTATCGTTCCCACGCCGGCAGCAGTATAAATAGAGCCGCCTCATTCCATCGGGCTCTCCTCTCTTCTTCGCTCTATTCGTTCCACCGTCACTCGCCCGTACCGCAATGGCCAGAAGTCCTGTCGATGATGATGATGATGACGCAATCCTGCTGTTCGAAGATGTCCTCCGCTCCAGTCGACGCCAGTCCATGTCGAGCCGCTGAAGATCCTGAGTGCCGCGCGTGTCCATCAGGCCGGTTTCTAACTTGACCCCTTTCTATCTTGTGGTTATAGTTTTTCTCTATTGTATTGATGTCTATTTCTTGGGGATCATGAAGGTGGCTATTTACTTTGTGTACGATCTGAAAGAAGTATGAACGAGTCATTGAATACCTGATCATGTCCGATTGACAGAAACTAGTTGTGTATGCTGCGTCAAGAACATAATCCGCAAGGTTGGACCAACTAGGCCTTAGATTAAGTTGTATTACGCTTAGAACGCTACGCTCTCGCCCGCGCCCGCTAGCCGCACGCCTAGGGTAGTAGGCCTCTAACATCAGCCCGCTGGCTTGCGAGCCCACTGTCTTTTGTACGCGCCGCGGTTTCTACCCTAAATTGCCTTGTGGGTTCGGGTTAAACCCTCTTTTGCCGCGTCCTGGTTCGGGTGCTACCACCGACGCCCGGACCGGGCGCGACAAAATTGGTGCATCGGGCCACGGTTTCCTGAGAGCAACCGCTCAGGACGCCGTAGAAGATCGAGCCCGTCACCGCCGCGCAACAAAGCACGCAGCTCGCGCCTAGGTAAGCGTTGAGGCAGTCCCGTTTCACCCCTTAACATCCGTAGTGCTGGTTATGTCTCTACCAGCCGTAGGGTCCCACGCGCATTTTAGGAGCGCTGCCGCTTAGGTAAGAACTCACGATGCGAGGATTGCGACTGGAGTCTCGCCTCCCACCGTAAGAGGTAGAACCGGTGTTACGTGGAGCTCGATGACGGGTGGCAGACGGCATCGAACTCCCCGTATAGTCCTCAAAGCGAGGTGGCACCGTTACCTGTGCGCAACGCGTTGGTTTGTAGGCGCAATCTCCTTACGCGCCAGGCGTTTACTCACTCTGCGGGGGTAGATCGAGTTGGGTACGTCCCATGGCCTTTGGCCGCAGGGTTGGCTTGGAAGGACCCATAAGCCGCTTGACACTCGAGGATCAATCGTCTTGGGGTAAACGCACGCGCTAGACCGTCAATCTACCAGGGTTCTTATCGTTTGTCGTGCTTCACTTCTATTTTCCGCATGTTCCCCTACACCACCCTTTTGCATCACCCGCCCATCATCCTACCCTTTCGCGTTCTCCTTGCGTTCGTTAGCATTGCCGCGCGCTCTTTGCTATTCTTCTGCCTCTAGGGTCTTCATTGGTCCTATGTTCACTCAGCTACCAGCTACGCCCAATCATACATGGTTAGGTATTCACGGTTTGAGGGCCACTTTCGCAGTTGACTTGCTCGTTTTGTCGTGGGTTCGTCTTTGGCCAGGACGTTCACACGACCTCGAACTTTTCAACTTTCACGATTCCTTCATTGCAGATAGTATCGATACGATACAGCTATCAACCGCAACGATGTCGAAATATGGTTCGGTCAAGGCGAAAACAACATCCGCCATCAACCGGCTCACTCGCGAGTTGGCAAGGATCGACCCGAGTTACCTACAACCGTTCAGCTCGGATGCTTTGCCGCGCGCTCAGCTTGATTCGCTCGCTAGGCGTAATGGAGGGATGACTTGCGCTAAGCTCGCTATCGAAAGAACGCTAGACGTTTTGAATGAGCGCTACGAAAACGCGCAGCGTTTCATCAGCGATCAGCAGGAAAGTGAAGCTCTCGCGCAGGACTTTGACGCGTATTGGGAAGAGCACCGCGGTCAAGACCTTCAGCATGATGCGCAAATTACCATCAGCCAGCTTGACGAGCAGATAGAACTAGAGCTCGAAATCGCAAGAAACATTCGCGAACAGCTTGCTGCGAATACTGCTTTTGGTCAGCCGCCTACCCGCTTGTCCTCGCAAGAAAATCTGCATTCGGAAACTAATGCCGTTGCTCGCCTTTCGCTTCAGCCTAACGTTTCTGCCGCAACTCCAATTCCAGCCGCAAGCGCTTACGACAACGTTATCCAACTGCGCAAACTAGAACTTCCTACGTTTGACGGGGATCAAAGTCACTTCTATGACTGGTGGGCCAGATATAAGACCACGGTTCACAGCAATCCCGCGTTAACCACTGCTAACAAGTTTCTCCATCTCATTAGCAGCCTTAAGGATTCTGCCGCGCTAGTTGTCGAAGCCTTTGACATAACCGATCCCGCTAATTATGAGCTAGCCATTAAGGCATTGCTTCAGCGCTACGACAGACCAGACTTCACTCACCATCACTTTTTGCAGAAGCTGGAAGAACTACCGCCGTCGCTAGCCTCAGCCAGCTCACAACGGGAAACGCTATGTCGCATTCAAGCCTGTGTGCTCCAATTGGAACGATTCGAGGACACGTCGCAGTCGCTATCGCTCAAGAACTTGGTCCGCAAAAAGTTCCCCAAGGATACTCAGCTGGAAGTTGTCAAGATGGAACATCGCTCAGGTACGACCTGGACTTTACAGCAGATTCTTGAGGGCTTTAGCAAGTTCATCGAAGAACTCGAGAAGATAGACGACAAGTCGCTCCGTCCCATCCAGGAAGATCCGGCCGTCAATTCGCTCTCCACTGACGAGGAAGTCGATACTAGACCGACTACTCCTCTGGCTCCGTACGATCCGGATGTTTGCTGCTTTTGCTCTTCTCCGAATCATCCGTCCAGTAGTTGTTATCGGTATCTTGCTCCATCTAATCGACGCCTCATCGTGGATCGCCATCGGTTGTGCTACAAGTGTCTCGTTTTGGGTCATGTTGCAGCCAACTGCTCCGCTGCTAACTGTAATCGTTGTGGTAAAGGTCATCATCCACTTCTCTGTCTGCGCAATCCAACTCCTAGGTCTCCTAGCCGTCGTCGTCGTTCCAGCAACGATAGCCGTCGTCCGGAAGACAGCTACCGTCCATCTCGTAGTAGTCGTCCGTCTCGGGATTCTTCTCGCGATACTTACCATCGTCGCCGTTCCTCTTCTCGGGACTACTCACGTTCGCCAGTTCGACGTCGCTCTCGCGACAGGGATAGTCATCATTCCACACGTTACAGTTCTCCGTATTATCGCCGTTCTCCACATCGCTCTCGTTCGCCTCGTCCGTCTCTCCGTACGTATCGTCGTCCTTCTCCGTATCCGTCTCGTTCTCCACCGTCCGTCCGCTTTAGCGATTCCTCGTCGCACTCCTCTCACAGGAGACGACAGGAATCACCTTCTCCGTCCAGAAACCGTTCCTCGGTCCATGCAGTCTCTACAAACTCGGAGTACGAATCAGCTGTACAGTGCTACCGATCTGTTTTAGAGGCTTCTACAAGTCCGCCGTTTGCAGCACCACAGCATCAGCCCATGCTGATGATCGTCAGGGCCTATGCGCGTGATCAACGCACAGGCTCTTGGGAACCAGTCTCCATCCTTCTGGACTCAGGTGCTCAAACTAGCTTCATCACCAGTGCAACGGTTTCTCGCCTTTCGCTTCATCCGTCCGACACTCGCACGTTGACAACGGTTAGTTTCGGAGGTCACAAAGTGACTGAAGAGACAGCCTTAGTCGATGTCGAGTTGTTCGATCATTCCGACCAGCCGTTCAAAGTCCGGCTCTACGTCAAGGAAGTTGTCGCTGCTTCTCGCCAGGCTCAACAGCTTCATCCAGAAGACTTTGACGCTCTCCGCTCGAATCGAGTCGACCCGGACTCGTTGCTCGTCACGCAAACTGTGGAACCAGACATTCTTCTTGGCATCAACTACTTCTGGGATGTTCTGTTCAAGGACACACCAGTTGTACTTCCATCAGGTCTCGTCTTGGCTCACACACGTTTCGGTCCAACAGTCTCCGGTCTCTCGTTTTTTCGTCAATGTGGCACAAGTGGTTGACCACTTGTCCCCAGAACGCTCCGTCGATTCCGTCTCGCGCCTTTGGGATCTGGACCTCCTCGGTATCACCGACGATCCAGACCCGTCTGTCGACAAGGATGAGGATGCCCGTGTTTTGCGTCGCTTTCAGAACACGGCAGAGGAAGTTGGAGGTTATCTTTACGTCCAATTCCCCTGGAAATCTTCGCATCCCCGCCTCGCCGACAATAAACTTCTCGCTTATAAACGTCTCGAAAGTCAATATCGTGCTTTGGTTTCAAAGCCTTCACTTTGGAAGGACTACGCAGCTACCTTCGATGACTACCTTAAACAGGGAATCATCGAAGAGGTCGACGAATTCAAGTTCGACGACCACCGCGTGTATTACATCCCGCACCAAGCGGTCATCAAGGCTACGTCGTCCACCACCAAGCTACGTGTTGTCTTCGATGCGTCTTCGCACTACCGCAATTCGCCCAGCCTCAACGACTGTCTGCACTCTGGTCCTGCCATCTTACCAGATCTCGTTGGCATACTGCTTNTGTGTATTACATCCCGCACCAAGCGGTCATCAAGGCTACGTCGTCCACTACCAAGCTACGTGTTGTCTTCGATGCGTCTTCGCACTACCGCAATTCGCCCAGCCTCAACGACTGTCTGCACTCTGGTCCTGCCATCTTACCAGATCTCGTTGGCATACTGCTTCGTTCCAGGCTAGCACCACTTCTCTTGGTATCGGATGTCGAGAAAGCATTCTTGCAGATTCGCTTACAACGCAGTCAGCGAGATGCTACTCGCTTCCTTTGGCTTAGAGATCCTTCGCTTCCACCGTCTTCGCAAAATCTTCGTATCTTTCGCTTCACTCGTGTTCCGTTTGGCATCACTGCCTCGCCGTTCCTTCTCGCCGCGTCCATCTTGTATTACTTGGATCGTGATCCTGCTAATTCCTTGAAAAAGGAAATCAAGCAGAATACTTATGTCGATAACGTGATTCTGAGTGCAAACACACCAGAAGAAGCTATCGCTAAGTATCGCGAATCCAAGTCGCTCTTCACGTCGATGCACATGAATCTCCGCGAATTCTTGTGCAATTCGCCTTCCGTCAACTCCGCCATATCGCCTTCGGATCGCATCAGGAATGCAAGTTCTGTCAAGCTTCTTGGTATACCGTGGAAACCAGACGTCGACAATCTTGTCATTCCTCTTAAAATCGTCCATCAGCCAGTCAGTACAAAGCGTACGGCTCTCCGTGCCTTGTCCTCCACGTTCGATCCGCTAGGACTTCTTGTACCGTTTCTGGCTCCGTTTAAGGTCTTCATACAGGACACCTGGAAGAAGAAGTACCAATGGGATGATCCTTTCGACAAGGAAGATCTTCTCCGTTGGAAACTACTCCTTCAGGACCTGGAAGATCCGCTTCCGCCTGTTCCGCGTTGTGTCATTCCGTCGGATCCATCTTGCAAGTTAGAACTCGCAGTGTTTGGAGACGCTTCCCAACGTCTCTACGCTTGCTGTGTCTATCTAATTTGTCACTCTTCGGTTGGCACAACTTCGCACCTCCTTATGGCAAAGTCACGACTTGGAGAAGTCCAGCCGTTGACAATGCCACGTATGGAACTCCTCGCTGCACTTATTAGTGCCCGTCTTGTCCGCTTCGTCCACTCGCAACTCCACTGTCCAATTGCAGCAGTTCATTTCTTCTCGGATTCACAAATAGCTCTGCATTGGATCCATTCTTCTCGTCCGCTTAAACGCTTCGTCAATAACAGGGTCGTAGAAATCCGTTCCATCGTCTCGGCTCTGCAATCGTCAGGCACCCACGTGAAGTTCTACTACGTGCAATCGGATCAGAATCCGGCCGATTGTGCCTCACGTGGATTGTCTACTCGCCTTTCGCATAACCACATCTGGTGGTGTGGACCGTCGTTCCTCGTATTACCATCTTCGCAATGGCCTCAAGCGAATTGTGAATTCACTCTTCCTCCAGACGTCAGTCCAGAGGTCGAAAACGAATTCCAGACGCTCACAGCCATGCAGGTCTACTCCTACCAGTCTCCGCTTAGGTTTCAGGCTACTAATCGGTATCTTAAGCTCGTTCGTTCCACGGCCTACGTCCTTAAGTTCATTGGTGCCCTGTTCCTAAAAATTCGTCGTCGTCCTTCGTCGCTTAATCTTTCGCAGTCGCTTCCCACTAAGCTCATTAACGCTGTAGAATTCACGATCGCGGAAACTCTGCTTATAACAGAGCACTACCGTGAAAGTGAACATCAGCTTAAGGAGCTTCCTCTTCATCGCTTTAACGTCCATCGGTCAGCAGATGGTCTCCTTCGTTGTCCTAATCGGCTCGAACATGCTGAGACCTCTACCATATCTGCTGCACCAATCCTTCTCGTTCCCGCTCATCCGTTCACCACTATAGTAGTCATGTATCATCACTTGAAAAATTTCCACTCCGGTGTTCATGCTACAATCGCCTCTCTTCGTCGCCACTTCTATATTCCGTCCATCAGGAGCACAGTCGTTANTTCATTCATTCATTCATTCGTTCAATGCATTCATCCATTCATTCATTCATTCATTCATTCATTCATTCATTCATTCATTCATCCCATTCATTCATTCATTCATCCTCCAACTCATACTGTTTCCAGGCTGGAATGCATAAAAGCAGCTTCTTTCTTCGGGACGTGAAAACGTATTTCAAAACCATATGGATCATAGTTGCGCCGATCCTATTAAGTCCTCTAATATTTTTCGGAGATGTAAGTTCCAATTTCCACGAGGTATTGGGAAATTTCCAAGAATAACTGACATGAACTTTATTACCAGGAAGGAAGATGCGCGTTCTGCATCCTCGTCATGTCATGCTATTGGGTTGGCGAGGTGGTGCCACTGGCGGTGACGGCATTTCTACCGCTGGTGATTCTACCTGCACTGGGTGTGCTCAGCGTGAAGAAAATCGCTGAATCGTATTTAACGGTGAGTTCAAAGGGAGGTTGCTTAGCGTAAATGGACAATGATCAATTAGAAGAATTTTCAGGACACTAACATGATGTTTGTCACCAGTTTAATGTTATCAGTAGCAGTCGAGGAATGTCATCTGCACAAGCGGATAGCCCTAAAGATGTTGACCTTTGTTGGTGCTAGGCCACAGTGGTAAGTGTTGCGTTCTGAGAAGTAAAATTAATTCGAAATATGTATTAAAAGTTATGTTTCAAAAATTCAAAGACAGCAGATAGGAAAAAAGCCAGAAACTTCTGGAAAGATTCGCGGTTTTGATGTATCCATAAAATAACTTTACTCTTACAATTTAATTGCTTTGTTTTTACACTTGGTGACTTACCCAGCTTTGCTCGAGGATTCTACTACCCCAAACTTCCCACATTGTAGCGGATAATTAGTGATACTAGCATTTTTTTTAGCTGCATGGGAAGGGAAAAGTCGATATTCGTGTTAAGCGTACTGGAGCACTCCAGTAGACACGTTCTCTCCCGTCCCCGTCCCATCCCCAAGTGGAAGTAGA
Source organism: Ancylostoma ceylanicum (assembly GCA_000688135.1). Classification (NCBI taxonomy): domain Eukaryota; kingdom Metazoa; phylum Nematoda; class Chromadorea; order Rhabditida; family Ancylostomatidae; genus Ancylostoma; species Ancylostoma ceylanicum. The sequence continues at coordinate 196,172 of JARK01001436.1, read as the reverse complement.
AAAATCAATAAAATCAATAAATCAATAAGCGGAAAATATACGAAATGGAATGGCTGCCATATTCGTATTAAGCGTATTGGAGAGCTCTAGCAGACATATTCTCGCTGATCTCCGAGAGGAAGTCGGAAAAATCGATAAAATCAATAACCAAAAAAGCCGACACTATCGAGCAAAATTATTACCATATTTGATTTCTGCGTATTCGAAAATCCTCAGAAGGATGTTCTCACGCGCCCCTGTGACAGAAGTGCAAGAAATCAATAAAATCGATAAATCAATATTTTGGCGCAAAATGGTCATATCCGGCGTGTTGAGAAACCCTAGTGGGCATTTCCCTGCCAACCCTTATGGAAGAATAACAGAAATATCAATGAAATCGATATAATCGACAAGCTAATCAATAATCGCTGGCAAAATGTAACCTATATATAGTGTAGTGTGTATAAACAAACAAACACACACATATATACACATACACACAAACACGCATACAGTGAACTCCAAACGGTCGTAGACAAGGGCCGGGACTGCGGCACGGTTTTCCTCTGCGTCTCTGCCCAGCAGGCCCGGTGCCTCGGTGCAGCAGACGGCCAGAGCGCCCGCGCCGCGGTCCCGGCCCTTGTCTACGATTGATTGGAGTTCACTGTACATACAAACACACAAACGAACTCTCACTTTTATATATACAGATATTACTATAGTAAGATTTTAGTGTAGTAATTTTACTCTATATCGCACATAATACAGGATACTGTGGGCGTCTGCGGCCTCGAAAAGCACGCAGCGCGAACGCGCCGCTCACGATAGAATCGTCGCCGTGGTGGCGAATCTGGGTTTCCTTGTTAGTTGTTCATCATATTCGATGATAACTAATAAGAAAACTAACTAGCTATCAAGAAATCCCCATAATTTGATGTCCCGGAGAGGATTCTCGCTCGTGCGGCGCGGTCGCGCCGCGTGCTTTTCGAGACCGCGGATGGGTCATCGCCATCGACGCCCACTGTATATATTATAAAATAGTAAGAGATTTAGGAAAACAGAATAATTTAGTAAATAGTGAAACTGTTGGAAAAAACATCAATACATATATTACTACATAGTAGATAGTTTATTAATAAAATCATTTTTCAGTAATTTCACTTTTATTTGTTTTATTTTATTCTAAAAATCATATCCAACTTTTGAAAAACATTTATTTTATGTCTACTTTTCAGGCTGATGGCCGGTTTCATGATGATCACATCATTTATGTGAGTTCGTGTTACACCAAACGACACCTACATAGCATCAATTTTCGGTCACAGTCCCACATATGGATAAACAACTTCCAGATCACTCTGGATATCGGACACAGCATGTGCTGCGCTGATGTCACCGATCGCTTACGCGCTTCTGGAAGCGATTATGATCCATAAAATGTCGCCGCTGCCACGAAACGGGGATGAGATTGTGCTGCAGGAGAACGGGGAGATGAAGAGGGCGTGAGTCCTCTTTCACCCTCCAGTAGCTGTAATGACACTTTACCATGTCATTTCAGCGAGGCGACAACTGGTCTGGATGTTTCGCGGTTATCCAAGAGGGATCGAGGTAAGAGCCAGGCTAGTTCACTTGGGCAAAACGAACATAAATCGACGAGGAGCTACTGTAGGTCAAGTACTGTCCAATCAGACGCTTATACTAATATTTCCTAGGGATTTGCAAATGCCTGATGCTCATCGTTGCCCACGCATCGTTGATCGGTGGCACTGGTACGATCAACTCAACTGGACCAAATCTTATATTCCGTGACAGTCTTGAGAAGTAAGATTTCCTAATTCAGAACATTTTTTAAACGCATCGTATCACTTCACAATTGTTTCTAGAATTTTCATAAGGAAAGAATCTCCAGAAGCTCCTGATCACAATGATATACGTGGTTGCGGCCAAAATTGCCTGAAAACGCATTTTTGAGCCGCAAGTTTTGGGAGCTTGTGGGCGTGGCCGGGGTAAGACCATGGGTTTTCTCCACCCTGCACTTCTTTGCTGGCCACACATGGAGAGCATTCTCTGTCCTGTAAGGGAGTGAATGATAATGGATCCCATCACAAATTGCGCTCCCACGAGTATATTACACGGAAAACTCGTCCTGCTGCATTCTCGGCTCCGCCCACATTCTCCCCAAGATTTGGCTCAAAAACGGGTTTTTTCGGTTATTTTGGTAGGAACCAAATATATCCTCAGAATCAGCAGCTCCTGGAGATTCTTGAGAAGTAATTTTTCCTATGCAAGAGGATTTCTTAAATGCATAGTACCACCTCACAATCGTTTTTTCTTTGAGAAGATTTTCGTATGATTAGAATCTACAGGAGCTCCTGATCACAGTGATATGCGTGGTTGTGATCAAAATTGCCGAAAAACGCATTTTTGAGCCATAAATTTCGGGAGATTGTGGGCGGAGCCAAAGTGAGAGTACGGTTTTTTCACCATGCATACCTTAGTGTCGTGACTCGCGCCACGACTTCCATTCCCAGGACTCCTTCGACCGACGACGTTCACTTCCGGTCTGGATCGCCCGCATGCNAAGAAGAAAGAAGACGCCGTCGTTCGAACTCGCCATGGACCTCCTTCGTCACCTCAGTCGTTCCATCTTCGCGCCGCCCGGAGTGTCGTGACTCGCGCCACGACTTCCATTCCCAGGACTCCTTCGACCGACGACGTTCACTTCCGGTCTGGATCGCCCGCATGCTGGACGCATTGAGCCGACGTCCTAGACCGGTTCAAATCCACTTGCGTGGCCCCGTGCGCCATTCCCATCAGGCGCCCACAAGGGTACGGTACTTTCCCATGCCGCTCGTGCCCTCCGGTATCGTTCCCACGCCGGCAGCAGTATAAATAGAGCCGCCTCATTCCATCGGGCTCTCCTCTCTTCTTCGCTCTATTCGTTCCACCGTCACTCGCCCGTACCGCAATGGCCAGAAGTCCTGTCGATGATGATGATGATGACGCAATCCTGCTGTTCGAAGATGTCCTCCGCTCCAGTCGACGCCAGTCCATGTCGAGCCGCTGAAGATCCTGAGTGCCGCGCGTGTCCATCAGGCCGGTTTCTAACTTGACCCCTTTCTATCTTGTGGTTATAGTTTTTCTCTATTGTATTGATGTCTATTTCTTGGGGATCATGAAGGTGGCTATTTACTTTGTGTACGATCTGAAAGAAGTATGAACGAGTCATTGAATACCTGATCATGTCCGATTGACAGAAACTAGTTGTGTATGCTGCGTCAAGAACATAATCCGCAAGGTTGGACCAACTAGGCCTTAGATTAAGTTGTATTACGCTTAGAACGCTACGCTCTCGCCCGCGCCCGCTAGCCGCACGCCTAGGGTAGTAGGCCTCTAACATCAGCCCGCTGGCTTGCGAGCCCACTGTCTTTTGTACGCGCCGCGGTTTCTACCCTAAATTGCCTTGTGGGTTCGGGTTAAACCCTCTTTTGCCGCGTCCTGGTTCGGGTGCTACCACCGACGCCCGGACCGGGCGCGACAAAATTGGTGCATCGGGCCACGGTTTCCTGAGAGCAACCGCTCAGGACGCCGTAGAAGATCGAGCCCGTCACCGCCGCGCAACAAAGCACGCAGCTCGCGCCTAGGTAAGCGTTGAGGCAGTCCCGTTTCACCCCTTAACATCCGTAGTGCTGGTTATGTCTCTACCAGCCGTAGGGTCCCACGCGCATTTTAGGAGCGCTGCCGCTTAGGTAAGAACTCACGATGCGAGGAATGCGACTGGAGTCTCGCCTCCCACCGTAAGAGGTAGAACCGGTGTTACGTGGAGCTCGATGACGGGTGGCAGACGGCATCGAACTCCCCGTATAGTCCTCAAAGCGAGGTGGCACCGTTACCTGTGCGCAACGCGTTGGTTTGTAGGCGCAATCTCCTTACGCGCCAGGCGTTTACTCACTCTGCGGGGGTAGATCGAGTTGGGTACGTCCCATGGCCTTTGGCCGCNCTTAGCTGGTCATACACGTAAAGCAATTTTTATCCTGTTGGGGAGTGAATGATGATTAATTCCGTAAAAAGTACGCTCCCATGAGTATATTCCACGGAAAACTCGTCCAGACGCGTTACCGGCTCCGCCCACACTCTCCCCAGGATTTGAGCTCAAAAATAGGTTGTTCGTCAGTTTTGCACGGAACCAGATATATCATTAGAATCAGCAGCTACTGGAGATTCTTCCCATGCAAAATCATGAAAATAATTCTGAGATGGGAAGGTGCATTTGTTTCTCATCTTTCCATTGAATATACACATTTTTCTTCACGTATGACGCTTTAGGTTCTACCCAGGAGAGGATACAGGAATAAGTTACCTTTCTTGGATGGCGTTTGCCGTTCCACCGATGGTTTGCTACATGTTCGCTTCATGGATAGTCGTTCAGGTGAACATTACCCTACTACACTGCATATGATCATGCCAGAAGGTTACCAAAATGTCATCCAGAAAATTGGAAATTGGGAGAAATGATCCTAGGCTAATAGAAAATTTCCCAGTCCAAGTGATTATAGTAGAAATTTCCAGTTACAATTTCTCGGCCTACGTCATATTATGCGGATTTTCAAGCCAGCTATAGAGGAAGAGAAGAAAGACGAGAATTATGTGCACAAAGCGGTCGATACTGCTTACAACGAGCTCGGACCCATGAGGTTAGTTGCTACGAAAGGTCCTGAGGACCTTACTTTTTTCGTGAGCTTTATACTTGGCCTGGATGAATCAGTGAGATTACCCAGGGTAAATATGTTGACGCTCATGTTAACGACAGGTAGGTATTATACATGTGACCGAACCGAATATATTCGACGAGATTTTCGAATTTTCTAATATTCGAGCAGTTTATTCATTCGTTTTTCCAAAGAATGAACACATTCGAATTATTCGTTCATTCGGTGTTCCAGAAAAATGGGTTGTTCGAACTATTCGTTCATACGAGCTGTTCATAATAAAAGTTATTCGAACAATTCGTTCATTCGTCCGTCCAAAAGTGGCGAATTCAAAACATTCGTTTTTTTTTGACTTTGGAACAATTGACATTCGCATAATGATGGTGTGACGGTCATTATAGAGAGTCATACGCATCCACTAACAAGGTCGTGCCCCAAAAGCTCGTTGCGACCTCCAATAATTGCCAATCGCATGATGAGATCCTGATATGTCCCGAGGCCGACCTTTGTACGTGCAAGTAAAAAAGTTATTAAAAAGGTTATGAAGATGAGGAGAAAAAGAGATAATTTAGATGGTCCCTTTGAGGCTGTATCGAAGCTTAAACATATTGATTGAAAATATTTCTAGGATTTATATTTCTATTAATATTTGTTCCGAAAATTAGTGTGAACAATTGATGGAACGAAATTTGGATGCATTTTTGCACCCAATTGATTGTGATGTATACAGATAATAAAGGATGAATGACACCTTAAAAGCTATACTATTGAATCGGTATTGGACCGAATATTCGATCCGAATCATTCATTCATTCGATGGTTCCAAAAGTCGATTATTCGAACAATTCATTCATTCGGATAGCCAAGGAAATCCTACATTCGAATGATTCGTTCATTCGCACATTTTGAAAGACACCTTATTCGAATTATTCAAAAGTTCGAATATCTCAAAAAGCATGATATTCGAATTATTCAAGATTCGAATATTTCAGAATTTGTGTTTTTCCAACTATTCGAAATTCGAATATTTCAAAAATCATCGAATATTCCAATGTATAGTAGATATAGGGATTGCCAACACCCTGGGTAATCTCACTTCACCGTGGGTAATCTCAGTGATGCATGCGGCTCCCAGACTACCAAAATCGTCAGATGACGTTAATCACAATAATATAAATTAGGGCTGTGCGGTAGAAAAATTTCTAATTTCGTTAATCTGTTAATTTGTTACGCTGGGCCAGGAATGGGCGTTAAGCGTTAAAACGTTGATTCGTTAAGTTAATAGCGCCCAGCACTGGCATAAATCCATATGGAATCCATAAATCCATATAGAAATCCATATGCTATGGTACCCATTATTTCGAGATTTTTCGCGGGAAAATCGAATTTACCTGTGAAACGACTTTCCTTTATATCATCATGATTACATATTCAGCTATCGTCACTGTCACTGAGTTCTATTTTATAACGCGAATTTGTTTAATAATGATATTTTTTCGCCCATTGGCTAGAGTTCTGTTTGTTACTCCGGTTGACTCCATTACTGTAGCGCACACTAAGTGCAGTTAAATAAAATAGAATAAATAAAATAAAATAGAACAAATAAAATAAAGATAAAATATTTACTCCTCTACTAAAGCCTTGGGTTAAAGCATGGATCAGAGTAGTATCCTCTTGTTCTAATTTTATTTTTATTTTCGTAAAATTCTCTGTTTCAACTTTTCTATGAAATCATGCCGAAGGGAGGTCTGTTGCTAACCACGTTTCGGTTACAAAGGAGATCATGAGCCATATCTTGGGAAACCAACAGCGCAAAGAATCTGCCCACGACGTGGGACCAGTTCCACCCATATGGATGGCCTGGATGCATCATTGAGATTACCCAGCGTAGACGTGTTGCCGCCTCTGCCATCGACGAGTAAATTTGCGTGGTACTGACACATTCAGCCTGGGTAACCTCAAAAATGCCTGAAGTCCCAGCTTTTAGGCCCTTCCGGGTTGGGGCGCTCTCAGGTTCACGGATGATCCCATTATGTTAAAAGAGGTACGAAACATCATACCTATAAAGAGCAGCACGAGCGAGCTCTGCGATTAGCCGGGTGACCAATCGCAGAGCTTGGCCGCGTCGCCCTGTTTCCGCGAAACGCTATGCAGCCGTTGAAATTGAATGAAAAAGCGAATACATTCAAAGGAATACAAAGAAAAGAGATATGGAGCTCTGACCATGACTCAAAGAAAGATCACGGCTATTTCCAAAGGGTTTGTCTATCTATAATATAATGCACGGAACGAAAGCTAACCATAGATCCAAAATAGCATCCTAAAATTTATCTAGAAAATGCAAAAAAACTGCGTTGTAAATCTGTGTCTCCAGGAAACTATTTCAGTTTCGCCGAGAAGTCGACGCTAGTGATCTTTATACTGACAGTCGCATCCTGGATCACCAGCGATCCAAAAGTTTTCAAAGGATGGGCGATGTTTTTCAAAAAGTGAGTTGATTGCACATTAAAATTCTTCCAATTCAATTTTTTTCTAGTAACTCTGAAGTTCTATAAGTAGGAACTTCTATAGTAGCAATGCCGAAATGTAATCGATTTTTTTACTTGTCGTCTGTTTGTGTGTTTGACATTATTTGACCACTTTCCAGAGGATATGTAACCGACTCATGTGCGGGAATGTTGGCGGTTTTCATGCTGTTCGTCTGGCCAAGAGAAATGCCGGACTTCAGCTTCCTGAGGCCCAAGTCAGGTAATTAGCAACTTTCAATTAAACACCATAATTTTTATCGATCGTTTTTTACTAGCAGCAAAACTCCTCAATTTTTAGAACATGGAAAAATTGCTCATTAATTATTGCAGATCGCAATCGTCCTGCTGTCAGGCGAGAAGCGTTGCTCACATGGGAAGCTGTGAAGCGGCGTTTTCCATGGTCCGTTATTCTTCTGCTAGGCGCGGGTTTCGCAATTTCCAAGAGTGTTAAGGTAAGCCCACTCCTATATGTCACTAATTTACCTTCAGTTCATCTTGTAACGAGTGTGACTCTCAGTACTTTCTGCCAAAAAGCCCTGTTATTTGCGCTCGCTTGGCTCGAAAAAAGCGCGGTGAGAAAACTAGATTCATCACTGATGACACAGTCCCACCTCAGAATCATCTTCGAGATTTTTGCATGAGAAGAATCTCCAGGAGCTGCTGATCGCAATGGTATAGGTGATTCCATGCAAAGCTGCCGAAAAACCTGTTTTCGAGCCCTGGATCTTGGGGAGCTTGTGGGCGGAGTCGTGAGCGGAGCCGAGATGGGAGGACGAGATTCCTGAATAATGCTCTTCCGAGAGCGCATCTTCTGCGGAAAATTGTACTCCTCTTCAGAATTCCTCTCCAGAGGATAGAAGGCGCGCTCCATATGTGACAGACATGGCGCAAAAGCTATGATGCCCCGCCCACAATCTCCATGAAAACTGGGCCTTGAAAATGGGCCTTTCGGCAGTTTCCCACGGAATAACGTGTACCGTTGTGATCAAGAGCTCCTGGAGATTCTTTTCAGGTGAGAATCCTGGAAATGATTCCAAGGTGGGACTGCGCGTTTTCAATGGTTCATAATATGTCATCAGATTCAGAAAATATATTATAATTTTGTTTCATGATACTGTCGTGTTAAGTGAAAATTTTCTCTTTTTTCTGGATTTCTGAGCAATTTCCCAAGATCCAGCGTCCTGCACTGCATTTGGGTTTCCCTCATTTGTGCCTAACTATTCCCCATTCAGGAAAGCGGGCTTTCCTCATTAATAGCTTGCAACATGGAATATCTTCTCTCAGGAATGCCACTACCTATTATGCAGGTATTTTCAACGATTTCCCCGGTGATCCCATCTAAACTGAAAGAACAACTATTCCAGGTATTCCTCAGCCTTATCACCGTCGTTCTCACTGAATTCTCCACCAATTCAGCCACCGCTAGTATATTTGTTCCTATCGCATTTAATATCGTTAGTACCAGTTGTCTCTTCCATTTACGGAAAGAAAAACTACAGTACCACTATTAAGGCGGAGACCGTACACGCACATCCGCTCTACTTCTCCATACCAGCAGCGATTGGCCCGTCGTTTTCGTTCATGCTACCGATGGCCACGCCCCCTAATGCGATTGTCTACGAGACCGGTGCGATGAGGATGATTGACATGGTGAGACTGATTTTGCTTTGCAAATCACATCCATTTAACGAATTTCCCATTGCATCGTCAATCGACTAGCAGAGCAGCGGAGAATGGGCGGAGTCTGTGCGCTCTCCACACAGCTCACTTTAACTTCTGCGCTACAAGATGTAGAGGAAGCCTGAGATTTTTAAATCAGTAGAATCTCCTGGATTCCCTGATCACAATGGTATATGTGATTCCGTGTAAAACTGCCGAAAATCCGGCATCGCGCCACAATTTTTGGAGAGCATGTGGGCGGAGCCAGGAGAAGGGCGACGCTTCTGAGTAAGGCTTGAACCAGACTCGACGGCGAACAGCGTTGGGGCGCGTCGGCTTCCACGCGCTGCATGCGAATCGATCGCCGCGGCCTCGTCCGGCTTCCTGGGGCGGCGAGCGGCGGCCGCTGCCACCACAAATTCGGTCGACCATACCTTGCGTACTGCAGCGTCGGTCGGCTGCGCGGCGCGTCGACGCGCGTCAACGCCCTAGGAAGCCGAACCGGGCCGGCTTCTTCGGGCGTCAAGGAGCGTTATCAGGGGAATATTTGTGTGGTTGAAGAGAAAAACTATTTATTTCTTACTCGTATGGGTAGCAATGAAAAATGACGTAGGAATATTGATGAGTAGATGTTAATTCCTCCAGAAATTTTCATTTTCAAACAAATAGACACCGAAATGGAAAATTATTGAATGAAAGCGCATCAAAAGAAAAAGCACCCAAGAAAATGTTAGCATAAGTCATTAGTGTACCAGTAAATAAACTACATCTGTACTGACATTTGACCTCGGAGATTATTGGCTGGCGTTTCTCGCACTTATTGCGGGAAAGGGCTACCGCCTGAGGCAAATACTTGGGGCTATCATGTGATCGACAATCTATACGCTGGACTTACGTTTATGTTTTATTGGTTCTTGTATCTGCTGCCAGTTATTATACGTAGTAAAATCTAGCAAATNTCCTAAATGGAAAATTAATGAATGAAAGCGCATCAAAAGAAAAAGCACCCAAGAAAATGTTAGCATCAGTCATTAGTGAACCAGTAAATAAACTACATCTGTACTGACATTTGACCTCGGAGATTATTGGCGGGCGTTTCTCGCACTTATTGCGGCAAAGGGCTACCGCCTGAGGCAAATACTTGGGGCTATCATGTGATCGGCAATCTATACGCTGGACTTACGTTTATGTTTTATTGGTTCTTGTATCTGCTGCCAGTTATTATATGTAGTAAAATCTAGCAAATCACTCCTCTGATTTCTTGAATCGGCTGAATACTTTTAAAAACATCAAAATTGGTTTAAAAACTCTAAACACGCTTTGTGATTCTGTAGAAATGTCTTCATGTATCTTCTCGGTTGTTTCGAGCATTTTGTACAGTTTTCGCGCTTCCTTCAGTGATAAATGCTAGTTTCCGAGTATGAGACATATTGGGTTGATGGCAGCCGCTCGACGCTGTCCGACGCTCAAGGAAGCCGAGGGGTGGGCCGACGCTGGCGTCGCCCATACCTTCACCGTCGACTCTGGTTCGAGCCTTACTTGTATAGTTTGTTCTTTGCTCTTACGTGAGGTAAGCGGTCTTTATCACCGGTTTTCCACTGACCAGAGATTTTTTGACCGCCTGTAATTTGTCAGCTGAAAATGCTTTCTCAAGAGGATACGAGACCACAAGTCCAAAGCATTGAAAGCGATGGAACCCCAGAAAGATGAGTGCTTCCTAGAAGGCGAGAATAGAATTGCGGAACCATATTAGCGTTTTGTAGGGAGTAAACAACCTATTGCTCTGCGCCTATAACAATTAGGAAGGAAGTGGGTTCAACGAAGTTGACTTCGAATTCTTTAAGTATGCATCTTGGAATATGGTCCTCAAACGTCCACTCTTCTTGAAGGAACCTGAGCCAGATTTCCAATGAATGTTTTTTTAATGATAGCATTCTCAAGATTAGGCGACAAGAGCCGGCCTCCACACCTTTCGGTATTTTCATGCACGAAATGACACTGAACAATCAATTAAAACGTGGATACCAAGAGTGACTAAGGGATTTGGAGTTATCACCTCGAGGAAGTGCAGATACGTGTTGTATGACTTAATCGACACTTTTACATTCTGACATAAGCGGATCATAACACCTCAAATACCCAACTAATCTTCCAAAATCTTCTTTGTATGCTCCACTTTTTCCTAGCCAAGACAAGATGATAAGGGTATGTGTTTATTGCTGGCATACCTTCCAGGCTAGGATTCACGAAAGTATAACCAAGCAAAACCAGGCTAGCAAACCAACTTTCGTGACCTGCGCCCTAGCATTACGAGGTCTATTTCGTTTATTGCTAACCATTATTGGTTTGCTTGGGTTCCTTTTCATGAATCCCAACCCAGAAAGGAACAACTCGTCCGACTTTTGAGTGTGATCCTAGCTTCTGGCTTAATGTCAAATCAGTAAAAGATCTTCTCTTATAACATTTCAACAAATTCGTGTTCCATTCCCGGCATTAATCTATTGATCATACTCGTACAATAAATTTTATATTTCATTGTACTGTATTTGTACTCTTGTGATTCATGCAATCATTTAAACAATAGATGTAATAGCAACGCAAACAGGACTAATATGTTCGTGGACTTTAGCCATAGATTGATTTCGTTTAACGTTCTCATTCCCAAGCCTCTTAAGGTACTCCAGTTGGCTAATTTATTTCCTAGAATTTTGCTACAAACTGTTACATTAATTGCCGAGGCAGACAGCATACATAGTTCAAAATGTTATAAATTGACTAAAACGCAACTTTTTTTGATCAGAATGATAGCCCTTCTATTCACTACGCTCTTCCAACCTTTCCGTACACGTTTCTTTCCTCTTCTGTATGGATTGCTAGAACAATAGAGTTGTAGTCTTCTATTGTTTGCATCGAGAGCTAGGAAAAAGATTGGTTCATTAGGGGAAAGGCTTAGGGAGTAAGAGCTATGAGAGAGAACTCTGATGTCTAACCGCGCCACTTTTTGCGGGCCAGTTTTGAAGTATGAGGCATGACGTTATCCGAGAGCAGGAGAGACCTCCTTTCCGGCCTCACTCCGCCGGCTATATTTGGAGCCACTTTTCATGCATCGACTCCATATCACAACGAAACGCTAGGGGGGTTAGCCTGCCCTAGTTGCAGAACGTTACAGTGGGTTACACCTTGCTACCACTAAAAATAGCATTAGATAGTGGTGTATCCGCTTCCACAGCTCCCTAACTATACCGATTAGAGCCGAACGTTTTGATACTGTGGAATATGTAGTGCTTGCGTGCGTTCGTCATGGACCGTGTACGGGTGGTGCCGAATCAGAAGGCTCATCTAACTAGGTTTTTCCGATTGCCGCGGCATCTCTTCTGTCCATTTGGCTATACGTTTAAGTGATCCAATTCGCTACTAAATGCTGACTTCTAGCCTTCTCATGGTGCTTGATGTGTTGGCGCACCTTACTGGTGTATGAATAAATGAAAATAAAAATAAATAGTGAAAAGCCGTGGCCGTGTCTGTTGTCCATATCCGCATGGTACTATGAAACGCTGCTTACGGGGTATCAAAAATCGCTCCGCGTAGTCACCGTAGCACCGCTTCGTTATAGCTTCCTTACAGCTGCCCCAATCAAAATAATTTATGCGTGTAACCTCCCAGATATTCCAAGTGGTTAAGGATATTCAAGGCAAATCGCGATGGGAGAGACAAGGTTAATATACCGACAAAAATATTTATGAAGTTGTCCTTGTAAAGGGTTTTTTCATTCAACTGAGCATTATCTTTTCATAGGAGTTGGATAGCTCATTTCCTTCGCAATCTGTAGCTCCGCAGCATCAAGGTTTCCATACAAAGCACAGGGATAGTCTACATTTTGGACAAGAATGACATCGAGATTTATAGGTTTGCAACAACGCCTTTTTTAAGATGTGGAGCACACTAAGAGTTATCTCCGACCTGCAATTATTCCTTACTAAAGTTTCTGTAGCAATAGCGCGCTCTATCAGCAACTTCTTCTATAACTGCATGTTTTTGAAGTAGTGTGGAGTTTGCCTAGACTTGCTCCTAGCGCTTAATTTTGTTAATGTTTGCTTCAATTTGGCAGAAGTAACGGAATTCATCCTCGAGTTCCAGTTCGCCGCATGCGTTTCCGCATATACAGATCAGGTCGAGACGGCATCGATCGATTTATCGATTACTATGGAGAAAGCAGTAAACCGGAAGTTTGGCTCGACATTCAGAAGGTCATCCAAAAGATTTGCTGGAGACAAGTCGACTGCTCACTAAGTCTTTCCGATAAAAGCAGTTCTAAGGAAGTTATGTGTAGCGACGTGGCGGTGAACGGCTGTGAGCGATGGTGACTCTCTATAGCGTCCCTTTTCTATCACTCTCCATGATGAAGCTAGAAGCTTTTGACCCACTTTTGAACTGGCCTTCGTTATCAAACTTCAATTTTTTTTTGCAGGTGATCTTTCGGTGCTCTAAGAAAGTTGCAGTATTCCTCAGTGTCTGCCTTGAAGAACATGACGGTTGGCATAAAAACTCTCAGGTGAGGTTCTGAACCTTTTGTCCACCTATCTTCGCATTTTGCACATGGATAAGCATAAGGAAACACTGTATAGCTTTGCGCGCTGAAGCCTTATCCTCCAATGTGCCTACATGGCTTCCAGTGACGAGACTTCTCGGAACACTCTTCCTGAACATATGGAGATTGTCGTCCTTAAAATAAATTGTTAAGTTCGCACAGCTCACACGGTTTCCGCATCGCTACTGTTGAAAGCAGATAGAGATAAACTTTTTTTCATGTGAAATTTTAGGCTTTACCCTACAATCTACAACCTCACGCATCGGGCTGCCAACATTTTTCAGAGGAGCAGGTTGATAGAAAGTATTGTAATACATTCTGCCCAATTAATCTGATCTGTCACTAATTCCTATCACTGGTTTCTGAGAGTTTTTTGCAATGAGAGTCGAGGTACGATATTTCCAGAACAACTTTTTCACAGTTAGTAGGAAGCCAGCAGTATTGAGTGTCTCTAACGCCCCAGCGCTGGTGACGTGTAACGGGCTTTGAAACTCTCTCTCTCTCTCTCTCTCTCTCTCTCTCTCTCTCTCTCTCTCTCTCTCTCTCCCTCTCTCTCCTCTCTCTCTCTCTCTCGCCTGTGATGATAATGCCAAACGTTCGTCCTTTTCAACATGTATCTAATTCTACTGGAGAAGTGTCTCAAATTTTCGAATGTATTCTAGCAGCTAGTATCTGGATTTCGCTTCTATACAGAGAGATCCAGCGAATTCGCACCTGCACTCTCATTGATTTCTTCATTCTGGAGCAATACACTTTCGTGCACAGGGATGTCGTCTTGAAGAGCCAGAAAATCATGTTTGAGTTTAGAAGTGATTTTCCATGTTTGATCACAGTGGTCTTGGAGATCTGCCCGTCTTGCTCCATTACTTCGTGCTTAGAACATCGATCCTTAGCCCTGAATTTTCTACGAATCAGTCGTAAAGGGACTGGGAAGTGTCGCTCTCCCTCTCAGAAGAAAAGCGAGTAAACTTTCTCTTCGTGTTCAACTAGAATTTTTCTACAGAGCGCAACGAAGGTCTTACAGGCACGATTATTATTATAGATTCAGGTTTTGTTAATCAGAAATGGTCTACAGAGCTAAATTCGACAGCTACTTTTCAGTGCACACATATTTTTTTGGATGACAAACATAGTCAATCTAGAACAAACTTACTTATTGCTGGAGAGGTTTCTCCAAAATCTAGTAAAACTTTGCAAACTATCATGAGAGGCTTCACTCTATACAATGCTCCCAAAATTGTGCAGAAATAACAAATAGGCAAGCGTAGCCCGGTAACTTTTCGATACCCACGTAACTGCCTGCAATCCTATAAAAGTCCTACAGCAATCCCGTTACGGTACAAAACTGACGCAGTGCTCTTGCTTAGCTTCTATCTCATGACGACTGTAACATACAAAAATGTTTTATGGCCCACAATGAGCATCAGAACTTCATGATTAACTCATCTCCTGTTGAAATTTTGTTGTCAGGGTTTTGGGATGGGCTGAAAAGTGTCAGATACCTATGTACAGAAACTTATTAACAGTCCGGGGGGACACCTGTCAATCTGCTTTGTATTTTCACATGTGTATCTGCTCCCCTACCACACTACTTCTCTTATCTGCGAATTAAACCCAATCAAATTGCAACTTTAGTGGAACTAGAAGTCATTTGAGTGACATTTACTCTCTGTTGAATAGGGCCTAAGCAATGTGCAACACCTACGCATTAATTTCACAAGTTGTACTTCGATTTTCCTACAAACAGATTTGTAAGTAATTTACTTCGGTACCTATTTCTCTTTTGCTGCATCTTTACCATGTAACTGTCCTGGGTACGGTCGGAGCAGATACCTCCCCCCCCCCCCCCCCC
>JARK01001436.1:165465-180739 GCA_000688135.1 Ancylostoma ceylanicum | reverse complement strand
CCCCCCCCCCCCGGAATGCGATTAAGTTTCCGATATCTTTTCAGATATCTTCATGAGAAAACTGAGAAAACTGATAATTCTGTGACTCGGGAGTGAGTATGGAACATTCCTGGGAATAGGCCCTAACCCCTGTGAAAACCCAATTGCCTCGTACTTGTAGTTGACGCGCTCTGTTGCCACCTCAGCGTTGCAGATGTTGACGCGAGCGGCCAACATCCCTTGCGGTCCTGGGTGGAAACCCTGATTTCGAACAGCGCAATTGACGTTTCGAGCTCGGCCGGATCATGAATGAGCTGCCGACGGCTTTTTGTTATTACTCTGTTAAAATCCAAGTACTTGTTGAGGAGATGTGATCAAATTGACCTGTAGCTCTCGAGGTGGCCTTGTTCATTGGTTTTATGGTCTAAGATGTTCACTACCTGGGGTTGTTAATAAGGTGAGACAGTACCAGTCGATACAGCATGCATTTCTTGTCTTCTCTTTTTTTTTATTTTGAGGTCTTCTAATCAGATTCCTCAGCAGCCGTTCATTTGGCATACCTGTTGCCGTTCCCCCCTTTTTTTGTTTGCGGACGCTAACTATCAGTCTCACCAGCTTCATTGATTATCGTAGATCAACGACGTGCTGCCCTGATCGGAAATAGGGCCGACACAACTTGTCTGTGCTTTCTGTGGCTGTATGCTCACAATTGGTGCGATAATCCCTACTTCTATCGTGATCATCTCAATGATGAAGTCATTGTGTGGTTGTGTAGTCTTTGACTTTTTCTTTACAGAGTTATGAGTTTTGACTCCGTCAGTGAGGAGTCCAATTCAAATGACGCACCACCAGCTCCATTGAAGAGTTCAAATGGTCGTCGTTTCTCCAAAGAACAACCAGGTGTGCCGTTTCTTCGAAATTGTTTTTTTTTTTTTTTTTTCCCCAGTAGGCTATGTAATGTCGCTCGAATAAGATTGGTGAGTGTTGGAGTAAGTGTGGACAACTTGAAAGCGATGTTGCCATGATTAACTATGCTATTGTTATATTGTTCGGAGAGTATACCGCTTTTGGTTGCTGTGGTTGCGGTGCTAGTGGCTTCGGTGTCTATCGATTGCGGGCCGGTGACGCTAGCGAGGCACTGCCCTCAATCGGTACGCATCAAAACCATGTACCGAAAAATGTAGTAAATCCCGAAAGTAGCAATGATTAGTGGTGCGTCCATTAACGAGAGGCAGATGACACGGTTTGCAGTATCAGGTCTGCTAGATATTGATTGAAAACGAGCGCATTTCGTAACTAACTCAATGTCAATCTTAGATCATAGCTTTCTGTATTGATTGTCAAGTTTACGCTTCCAATCAATGTTTTGGTAAGGAATTTCTTTGACGTTTTGCCTACATATGCTGTAGCAGGCAATACTAATTTGGAAAAACTAGGATGATATGGTTAAAGATCTCAAAATTTTTCGCTGCTGTTTTCTTAAGGCTAAATGCCTTTAGAGAGTGTGTAACATTGTTCGCGGACTACCCCAAACTCTTCCATGATATAAAAAGTATGCGCAACTCATGTTCGCCATAATCCTCCCTCATGGTAGACCTCCGGTAGTCGCGCTTTCCGACTCGCATGTACCTTTACTGATGGTTTTTCCTAGGTTTTGCCTTACCTCTACTGAAGGGTTTTCCTTGTTTTTGCCCGAATTCATCATTTGTTTTCTTAAGCTATTTCTCAATATAAAAGTGTGAAATAGGCGGAGTTGCTTTCTTCAACAGGATAGGCCATCTCGACCTAGTGGTGAGGTCCCAATCATTGCGGTTATAATAGTGGTGAAGTGGTTACCGGTATCATTCACTTCTAGGTTCAGGTCTCCTAATCGTATAGCGCTCAGCATATCAGAGCTGCAAGTGAAGTAGTAGTATACAGGAAAGCATTGTCTACTTGGCGCAAAATTGCAACCATAAAGGTAGTGTATCACCTCGTTTTCTTGTTTGAGCAGTTACCAGATTGTGAATCTCCACGACACATACGACGATATTCATAAGATTTCATAAAACGGGTTTTGAACCCGTTTTTGGGAAAAACTCTGCAAGAGGTCTAATCGAACTCACACGTGAAGCCGTTGATCTTATCGATCGGATACGCAAAGACTTGTTGGTCAAAAGTGCATCCGTGGAGGGCAGCCAGCACACACACGCACCGCTCCGCCAAAGTGGTCCATGAATTGCACTTTGGACCCTTCCCCAAAACGAGGTGTTTGTCACTTTTGTGACATTTTGTTCACATTTTTGGAATCAGCATGGCGAGCAGATCAAGGATCTGTTGATATCTACAACACGCGAAACCAGGTGACACACTGCCTATAAGTGCATGCTAAGCTGGGTGAAGGAAGATACCTACCTCAGACGTTTACAAGGAGTCCCACGACAGAGGGGTGACTCAACATCATTACTCTTCAGTTACACGGAATGTGAAGCGTTGTTCCGGGAAAGCAGGTGTTGTCAGGCTTTGCGTTTTCGATCCCATGGGCATTCCACATTTTGTAGTCACCGGCTTCCTGGAGTACAGCGTTCCACTGCCGTTTATGTTTTATTCTCTTTGCGCTGTGATCCCAATCGACCGATCGTTTGTCTTCCATCCTCAAACGCAACAAGAACTGCAACATGTTCGCTGGTAGGCAGTGATCTTTTTGCAGTCTCTTCACAGCTGGGTCACTTCTCCTTAGCGTTTGTCCCGCTTTTTCGCAGGGTCCGTTGTATCGTTTCTAATGCGCTAAGAAGTGCGATCATGGGCATCTCCCTCAGTGAGGTCCTTCTAGATCTACATCTTTCCATAACTTTACATAGGAATGCAGGCCCATGTAAGAATAGTACAACTTTACTTCGCATCGAAAACTTCCCGTGGTGCTGCAGTCTGAGATTTCGCAAGTAGCAGAGGAGCATGTTCGGCTAGGACGGCTACCTTTTTTTCCTCCAAGCATTCTTGAAAAGGTAGTTATAGCAAAATCGTTCTTGGATTAGAAGTAGAATAATAACTAGAATTAATGGGAGGCGGTCAAGACGTACGCCTCGACGCGACCGCACCGCATGTTTGTGCTCTCTAGATCAGGGTTCTTCCTTCAAAGTCGATACATTGAATTACTCCGATGGACACCCCTTACACTTTTTCGGCTCGGGTGGGATTCACCTGTCCCACCTTAGCTCAGGAGACTTGTCTAATTCTCCTCAGCGCTGCACGTTCGTCTAAAAGCTGCAGCCGCGACGCGCACATGAATCGACCAATCACAGCTCAGTAGCGTACGTCTTGTCACGCAGCCAGTTAATGAAATTCAATAGTGGCATCTCAAGGCAAAACCTTTGTTTATTTCCTGATCAGAACACCCAAAACATGTTATTCGATCACATTTGGAAAATGCTCGATCCAAAACTTGTTGACAGCTTGCTTTCGTCCTCTCTCATCGCGAGTTCTCCGCTCCAAACTTGTCGACAACTCGACAAGCTTTAGCTCGGACAAGTTTTAAATGCGATCAAACAGCTTGTTTTGGGGTTTCTGAATGATAAGCATATCGAAGCTCTTGTCTCAATGACGCGGCCAAGCGGAACAATACTGTTGAAGGAATCTTTCATAAGGCTAGTGCTCGCAATACTGTAGGTGCGTTTAGTCCCTGTGTTTATTGGTGATCTTTAGAGCGTGACAGTAGTGCTACCGCGCGGCTCCCCACGGTTTTGACACGTCCTGAGGCGCTATTTGTTTTCCTGGTGGGTTTAGCGGTCCTCCCTCCTTACTTGTTGTGTTCGACGCAACGCCTGTCGGAACGTGTTGGAGCCACAACAAAACGGTGTCGTGGCGGCGCCGCTTCGCCGGTGCGAGGCGGCTCACACGAATTCACCAAAACTGAATCATCGTGAGCGGAGCTGAACGTCAGTGCCACTTTCGCTTTCTCCTGCACTCCCTGTGGTAAATCGCAGATGTTCGTCAATCAAGACCGTCGCAGGATAGAGTTCCGAGTTTTGACAATTTACTGGTGATTTCTCTAACTTTTCTCTAAGGCCTGGTGGACATCCCTCATTGACACGCTGTTTCCGATTTAGTTTTGGTGTTATCCCATTGACGAGTGTGTGGCTAACCGGTGAACCTCATTTCTTTCCACGCAGTGCTTATTCATCTCATCGTTGAGCTGCGCTGTTCGCGTTACTTGTTTCAGATTTTAATCTAATAACTGTAAAAATTCAGTTTCATCGTGGTAGTCATCCTCTGTTAGTTTCATCATAGTAATCATTCTCAAAATCCTTGCTAAAATTGTGGAGGAGAAAAAGCAGGGGGTGTTCGCGACGAATGGATTTCGACCTCCTTTTCTATAGTATCCTATTGTTTTGCTAATACTCTGACTAACTGTTTATAAGCGTTTGCGCATGAGAATTTAAGAAATGTTTCGAGTGGAATAGTGAAATCTTTTGAAAATGTGTGATGATGTAATACAGGCGCATTTATCGGTTGATTTCATTGATCTAGGAGTTGCTCATAGCAGATGTCCTCGTCCTTAGTGCTGTTGCGCCTTTCATCTCTTATTGAAAGTTATGCGAGCTAAGTAATCTTAGGAACTACTCAAGTAGGCTGAATTTGCAAAGATATGCTTCAATATTGTCTTATTGCTGCTTATTGCGTATCTTGGACAAAAGAGAACAGTTTCATATCGTAGCGTCACTGCTGCTATCATAGAATACATCTACGGAGTTTCTAGCTTGGAAGAAAGTGCGGTGTCTAAGCTCCATTTTTGTCCATGTCCATTCTATTTCGCCTTTATCGATGAAGTTGTTGTACCGTGTAAGCGGACGATCTAAGAAAAACGAAAAGTCCATACTTCTCAATCTTGATTGTATCTTCACCGGTCTTAGAACTACGTTCCTCATTTTTAGATGCGATGGACATCTCTCCTGGTTCTTCCCATGAGCGTAAATCTCGCAGAAGCTCAAGGGATAGGGATCGAAGTCCTAGTCCACGCTATAGATCACACAAAAAGAAGAAGCGAGAGCGAACACCTTCAGCTTCGCCACCGTTCGATCGTGACAGAGGCTCAAGGTGAGTTTTCTGCTTTGATGGTCTGTTTATTTCATTGTCAGTCATGTTCTCAGGAAGGAGATTCGAAATCGTTAATGTGAACTTGCCCAAGTTCGAGAAAACTCGTAATTTCGAGAGGCAAAATTGTGTTGGTTCAAAAAAGGGATCTTGTTACCTGTTTCATGATTGAGTGCAATATCCACTCATTTCTTTGAAATGTGCAGCGCTATGTCTAGTAGAAATGCGAATTTCTGTGTATCACCAGTGAGTTTTATTACGTCTGGTAGAGCCAACTAAGGATCTTCCTATAAGGAGAAGGATATCAGATGTTCATGACTTCCCTAGAAAGCATATCTCTCGAGAAATGACGACGATATTGATAGCTTTTGCTGAGCTGTAGTGAAGAAAATATTAAGAATGTCCGTCTACACAGGGTTACCTACAGTTTCTGCATCCATTTACTGTAACCCTACGAAAATGGCGTTGACATGTAAAGTGACATGATATAAAGTTATCGGATGCGATCTCAAGGAACTTCTGTATGCAAAATTTAAGCGAATTAGGGCCCAACTGCGGTTGTAGGTTTACTGCTTGATGAGAATAATATAAACAAGTTATCATAAACAAATTATCAAGGAGTAAAGCTGCGGTCGTAGTTGTGTTTTTCAACTGGAATTTTTGCATGCCACGCCATTTTGTGGGATTACGGTTGGTTGATTGAGGAAACTGCGCATATTGCATACTTTAAAGACGAACGTTCGTAACTTTTTCACAGTGGCGTTCAGCAAAAACGAAGAATATATTCGAGATCACTCGACCTCTTATTCCGGAGGGTCTCACGTTTGGAAACACTGCGACCATCTGCTATCCTCCCCTTGTATACGCGCTTCACATTTGTTAACTTGAATGCTCATGAATGCAGTGCTGATCCATCTCAGAGCACGATAATCGATTTATAGATATGAGCAAAGGGTTTCTTCCTAATTTCTTGCTTCTGATGGAATGTTTTACCTGTCACTCATTTGTTCGGAATTCTTCAAATTTCAAAGGGGGATCATTCCTTTTCAATGTGGGTGGATAACGCAACGAACTGGCTGCCAACTACTGCCTTCCTAATTTACAGCGTAGAGGCGATCAGTATAGCCGCGTTGTTAACATAAGTAGAATCACCCTTGTGGCGGACGATCAGCTGCAATTTACAGTCCTTCTCAAAAATCTCAGACAATGGTACGGGCTGACCGCGGTACCGAAGTGGGGTTTGCGGGCTGACCGCGCACCGAAATTTGGCTGACCGCGTACCTTAATCAAAGTTTGGCCGACCACGGTACTGTCCGCGGTCAGCCAAACTTCTGGCCCATTGTAGTGACGAGGCGCAAGTCATACCCGTGAAATGTACGTTGCGATTAACTAGAGGCATGCTCTCTCCGCATCGCTCGTTCGGACCCCACCGCGATGGTGCAATCCTTCTATCTTTTTGAGAAGGACTGTATATGAATGATTTGCATGAAAGGGAAGCAGGAGCTGTAAAGCTGTAAACCCCATTATTAATAGCTGATGTAATATTACCGTCAGTACAAGTAGACTTCAATTTTCCACAAGATCTGCATTGGAGCGCACTGTTTTCACAGTTATTCGGGGTAAGGATTTGTAATTCCGCCAATGATTTGTAATTTTATCTTTGTGAGCATAATGTGACGCAAAACGATACGATATTTATCACGCCAACGTGAACTAGAAGAACTGGAATCCTGACGAGCCTTTGAACAACTAGCTGAATTGCTGCTGTGTATTTGGCGGCGATTTCAATCGAGCAATACATCAGCGGAAACTTTTTGATATAGAGCTAATCTGTAAAATTTAAATGGGGTATGTTTGGCGGACATAGGTGTTGTCCCTATGAAATGGGGATCAGTTCTCTGGTCATGGTGAAAAGTGGTTTCGTTCCCATACCAAGCGGCTGTCCTTCCGCAGCTTGTATAGACATTAGGTTCAGGAAGTACCCGGGTTGTGCGACAACAATACGATTACCCTTGAGCTTCGCGGACCCTATATACGGCGGAAATGGCAAATAAAAAATTTTGCATTAGGGAAAATAGGCCACACCCTGTTATGTTTTGTGGTAATCTTGCTTCATTTCAGCCGAAGATCAAGATCACGTTCTCGTTCACGAAGGGATCGGGACAGAAGTCAAAACGGTAGGGACCGAGGTAAACGGCGAGAAAGAGACGAGCGGAAAAATAAGAAGGAAAAGCGGTCAAGGTGAGAGTCACGATGTTTCATTTTCATAGCCTCCCTATACACGGTAATAGTTTGCATTTTGTGAGATTTCTGGTAATCGCTTACATTTTGCTGGGTATATATCAGGTATACAGTATTTGTCGATAGGTGTGTTGGTTTGAATTCTTAGAACTGATCCAGCCAGAGCAAACTTCCTAACTTCCCTCGTAGAAAGGAAAAATATGGTTAAGCCATGTGTTTACAGACGCGATCGTTCTCGGTCACCACCAAGGAGGAAAAGTGGGAAAGGGAGAAGAAGGCGATCAACTAGTAGCGACAGTAGCGATGATGAAATAACGTACGTTTCTATAGTTCAACTGACTTGGTATTAATAAAGCCTTTTATTAGCAAATTTTTAATTGTTCATTTTTGTTATTATTTTTTAAATAATTTTTATTAATTATTATTACAGTTAATATTTTTTTATTAATTTCATTTCTCTCCGGGTCCTTACAACGGCGGAGAGCCCATTTTTCCCCCACGCCTCGTCCCTCCCGCCCACTTTCTGCGTCCACCACTCTCTCCTACATACAACCTCACGAGTGTGGGAGGGGGAAGGTCTCATTAGAAATTCTATGTTCCTTATTTCTATTTCTTTTTCAGATCTTTTTCTAATTTTCAAGTAAGATTATCATAATGTAGCTAGCTACTGACTCATATTCCCATGTTTTAGTTTGCGAGACCGGACCACGCTGTTTGGTGAGCTTGTTCGAAAGCATGGAGAATCAGCTGATGCGTTGATCAGAAATCGTGACAAGCACCGCAAGCTTAAACGAAGGAAAAGAGATAGCTCATCGAGCAGCTCGAGCAGTGAGGTTAGTTAGCGTCCTTGTTTGTTGTTGGAGAATGTATTTTGCATATTTGCCTTCAGGATGCAAAGAACATCGATAAGAAAACTGCAACTCTTCCTATGACTTTGCCAGTCGCCTGTCCTCCTCCGACGTTTCTTGACCCATCAACTGCGCAGTATTATCAACTAGTGAGTTGTTATTCGTACACCAAAATTTAGGTGGTGTGAGCGAAAATGTGGACTTTTTCAAGCGACATCATTGCTCCACGAATTTAGCAAAGTCGTCTTTCCGTTCGATTCCCCCGAATTCTCAACGAATGCCTGATGGCTGACGTTGAAACCAATTCCTTCCTAAAGGCAGAGTCCCATCTCAAAAATTGATAATTGAAACAATTAATTAAATTAGTTAATAATCAATTAATTAAAAATAATAAAAATGAAATAAGATCTGAGAGCCGCAATTCACGACGTTGTACGTAGAACCTAAAACAATCGGTAACTCTATCTTTTTGGACAGTTTTTTTTCTGGCGAGGGTTTTAGCATTCTTGTCGTCTTGCTACATGCCCGGTGCCTCATCACAAGTGAGATGTATTATAGTTATGTCGTGATTTATGAGACAATGAGACGCTTACGTCATACACTAAGCTCGGGTTACTGGAAGAAAGGTTTCTCCGTAGAACCGTCGATTAACTTTTTGGAGCCGGAACATCCCACGATCGATATTGGAAAGAAAAAAAAGATCGTCAGAATTTGTGAACACGTCAAAGTTGGAAATGTGTTGATACACTGCTTTCAACTCGTTTACAGAGTGAACTAGACTTTCAAAGCTCCGAAGAGTTATTGTTCGAAATCTGTGTTCTGAATCAGGTGTTTTCGAAAAACAGCTGTGTTCTCATGAATTTTGATGCGGAAACAGATTGAAATTTTGTAGTCGTTCCCCTGCCAGTTTCGTTGACATGACCTCTCCGGCGTTAGGCGGTTATCTCCATTCGCAGGATGGGGGTCACAATGAGGCGAAAAGGGGCGTGCGATGTTTCTGTGATTGGCTCCTTCGTTAGACGGTCCAATCAAGTGACCGCTCTCCTCCCTCGTTTCGCCTCATCCTCACCCACACTCCCTTTCGTGGCTAAAATGCGATTCTGCGAACGTTTCTGTGCCATATAGGTAGCTTTATAAGTGGGAATGCCTCACAGAGGCGCAAAGGTGACCCTGGGTGTCGAGTAGCGATGCAGAGCGGAGGTATGTTCTCCAGCCAGGTTTCGCAAACGGAGAAGTTCGAATTTTTTTGACGCAGGCGACTGGAAGCCTGCCTGAGAGTAAACCACTGTCAGGATCCTCCACCATCTTGAGAGGTCAGCGAGCACCTGTGGTGATAGCTGAGCACGGAGAGGCAGGGCTGTTCAATGAGGGACAGCTTCTACTTATCTCCCCAGCACACATTCTGCCTCAGTACCCCGCACGCCGCGCTTTGCCGTCCGTCGGACGGAACGGCAATCTGCAACCGGCGATCAAGTCTCGGATTGTGCAGGGTGTCTGATTTCAGACTAAGGCGACATTGGCAGGACACGTAATATAGACTCTTTCATACTCTGCACTCGTAATGCCTAGGCATTCTTAATAAACGCAGACCTCCATGCTCTTGTTGAAGCCGCAAGACGCACCAAATTCCACGTGGTTGCTCTGCGGGGTCCCTATCTATGAAACTTTTTGGAAAGTTAACAGGGATTTCATTGCGCATTGTGGCGAGGTTCCTGGCGAAACTGTGTCCACGAATGTCTTTGACACTTTCCGCTACTCTGTGGTATGTTTTTGTTTCCGTTCACGCAAGCCTACCTATAGGCTCGGTAACTCGCCCATGTGTGCCTGACTTTCGCGTGACGTTACCCACGAAAGTCGAGCAGTCACGTGCATGCCATGACAGACAGCACCACGATTTTGTGGATCTCTCGCGCGTTCCGAGCTGTCTGGTTAGTAGATGTGAGTTCTACGTTCCCCGAAAACCTTGGAATGCAGCGAAATCTCCGAGATAAACATCTGCCATTGAAGAAGAAGTGGATTGAAAAAGAAAGGCAGCAAGGGCCACGTTCGGAGCTTTCAGGGAAGCTACTGAGCAACAGTGCTCATCTTTTTGAGGAAACTCTACTCCCGAGCGCTATGCTGAGACGTGAGCGTACACTACGCCACTTTAAAGATACTTCGCATCGTGCACAGAGCGCTCGAGGGTCCTTTTCTGAGGTACAACAGGTGCACACAATTGCAAGCCGGATCTCGCCGTTACAATTTACGTCGAATATCCCATATTCATCACCCAATACAATGCTTATCGAAAGCTAAGCACCAATGGACTGGTAATATTATGAGAAGGAAAGATGGTAGATGGACAAAAAGGACTTTAGGATGGATTCCAAGAAAAACGAATCTACCTCGAGGGAGACCACCAACAAGATGGGCAGACGTATTCGCTGCACGGATGAACCTGCTGAACCCTCAAGTGGTAACCCATCAAAAATCTCGCCAACGTCGCTTAAGATGCTCTTGGATGACGGTGGTGAGATAAAGAATCGGATGGAAGCCATGCTGAGGCCCGTAGGATAAGTTAAGACTGGACATCTAGATAATCTAACAAGGGAAGGATACTCCCTTGCCGTTAGCTTTCCTAATAATCCACTTACGATTCAGTGTAGCTGGCGAGTAGTGGAAATGGGTGGAGTTTCATATTTCTACGCCACCTTTTTTCAGATCACTACAAGTGGGTTAGTTGTCCCGGTGGCAGTTCCTCCGCCTTCTTCTGTTGTTGGAATGCATCTGCCACCTCCGCCTATTCCACCTGTCCCTGGAGCACCATCTGCGGATTCTAAGGTGATCTCCATTAATAATGCTGCATTCATTTTCAACAAATTTTCGTATCGGTCAATTTCTTAATTCTAAGCATCTTTCAAGTCAAATTAAATCATTGCTAAACATTTCAGCAAGCGGAGTTGATGGTGCCACCGTTGAGTAGTATACCTGTTCCACCTCCTCCCGTCCCCCCAATTCCCTTCGAACCCGCACCGCCACCGCCAGTTCCACCTCTGCCTCCTCTAACGACCGGCACCATGCCACCTGATCCTATGGTACCATCTGGTTCTGGGGCCGGTAGTTCATCAGCTCCAGGCCGCACGGCAGGATTGCCTATGCCGAACGTTTCCAACATCAAGAAACGAGGATTCGATCGTCCAACGTAAATTTTGACTTTGACTGCAACCAACATGCGGTAATTTGTTTTGTTTCTAGAGTTCTGAACAAGGTTCGGAGAGGAGTCGATCTGTCGAATGAATGGGGTAGCGGGTTTGTGGAAAAATACGAGATTTTGTACCAAGTTGGTGAAGGTACCTATGGGCAAGTGTATAAAGCAAGAGATAAAGTGACAGGTTAGTTTTCTATGCGTTTGGAAATTGGAATGAAATGAGTTGGACTTTTTGCAAATATCTATTGAAATACATGCACAAATTAGTAGCAGTTTTGGTTTTTCCTTTGGCTTTCGCGAATTAACAACTTCAGTTCTAAACCTTCAACTTCATTCAGGCGAACAAGTCGCACTGAAGAAAGTGCGATTGGAGAATGAAAAAGAGGGATTCCCCATAACAGCTGTTCGCGAGATCAAAATCTTGCGTCAGTTAAATCATGCAAATGTTGTAAAGCTCATCGATATTGTCACAGACAAATTATCAGCAGCGGACATGCGCACAGAAAGAGGTGAGTCCAAATGGTGTCTTCACTGCATCCATGTTCGTCACTCGTGCATACTGAATTCCTTTTAGCAAATTTTTATTTGGTTTTCGAATATGTGGACCATGATCTTATGGGATTGCTTGAAGCTTCGCACTTGATCAACTTTCATAATGATCAGATTCGAAGTTTATTTAAACAGTTAATATTGGTAAGTTCGATCAGTCCCAGTAGCATTGAAATTTCTCCTTTTGGTTTCTAAATGTAATGTCGCTATGCTTGAAATATGTAGAAACCGACACATAACGTTATTCCGAACGAAAATCATTATTTATTCTGGGATATGAGAACAGTTTTTTTTTGTTGCTTCACTAATATCCCTTTTGCAGGGTCTAGAATATTGTCACTCGGCCGGGTTTCTTCATCGTGATATAAAATGCAGTAATATTCTATTAAACAACAGGTACGTCATACTAGCAGTATTTTCGAAAAAAATCCTTATCTGTTCATCTTTATGGTCAGAAAGGACTGTCACTTGACTGTTTGTTTGATTTTGCGATCCAGTTGAGGTTTCTTTTCCAGGGGTGAGCTAAAGATAGCTGATTTTGGTCTTGCTCGCTATTATTCTTCGGATCAAGAGCGGTTATACACCAATCGAGTAATAACTTTGTGGTATCGTCCACCTGAGCTCTTGCTTGGGGACGAACATTATGGTCCAGCTATTGACGTGTGGAGCATCGGGTAGGTAACCGTAACATATCCAAACTTTTTTCTTAAGTCTTTGGTAGATTTTATCCGAACGTTGCTTTGTAGATTTATCGAGACTCAGCTTTACATATGTACTGATGAGTGTGATTTATTGCGCACAAGCTTTGTGAGATGAAAATTTCATTGCATCTCTTTTTTAAGGTGCATACTTGGAGAATTCTTCACAAGGAAGCCACTCTTCCAAGGAAATAATGAAGCAGCACAGTTAGACCTCATATCTAAGGTGGGATTTTCGTGTGCGCTTTATTTCTTTTCTTCAAAAGCGGTCTTTTCTAGGTCTGTGGGACGCCTTGCTTAGCGAACTGGCCGGAGGTGGAGAAAATGCCTTTGTTTAATACGTTACGAAGTAAAAAGCAATATGTCAGATGTCTCCGTGAAGAGTTTTCGCAGTGAGTCTATGCATCAGATCGGATCAGTGTCTTTATTTCAACCTGAATTTCTATAGTTTTTTTAATCACTATGCAGGCTTCGGGATATTACGCTGGCTCTTTTTTTTTTCTGAGGTTATAGTTCTCTTCGGTTTTTCTTGCAATCAATTTTTTCAAACTCTTACTCCAAGGCGATGTCATCTTTGGGGTTGAATTGTGCACTTTATCATCCTATCAGGTAACAGAGTGAAGCTATGAAGGCACAATGATATATTGAGAGATTTACTCATGCAATCCTGCAATTTTGTGTATAGATGCGCCAATTTTCAGCTCCATGGACAGTAGGTAGAGATGTTTGAGAAGATGAATTTGTACTATAATGCAAATTACAGAATAATGCCATCTGGAGCAATAGATCTTATGGACAAGATGTTGTTACTTGACCCGAAACGTCGTATTTCGGCCAAAGATGCGATTAGTCACTACTGGATTAAAAATTTCGACTACGCTACAGTTCCACCGTTGAGACTACCGCAACATCAGGTACCTAATAATGCTTTTTCTCTATCCATATTTTAAGACCACATAGTCTTTGAATTTTACATGTTATTTTATTTGCGTCGTGCGCAACGTAGATGGTAAACATGGCAAACGAAGGTAAAACCGAGACCACCCTAATCATCTCGTAGTTCTTTTCTTGCCAAAATCTGAGTACATGTCAACAACAGGAGAGCGTGTTCCCCTTGGTGGAGGACGGTGAATACATTGTGTTTGCATGTTGTTGATTGCTGCTTATATAGTATGAGAAAGGGGATGGACAGTATGAATGTGGCTGTCCTTTTTTTTTGTTATTATTATACACATCTTTTTTATAAATTCACTTATGCGAAAGAAATAATATAATGTAACAACCAGTTAGGCACTTGAATAAATGAATAAATGTACTGAAGACTTTCTTGCTAGGATTGTCACGAGCTGTGGAGTAAAAAGCAGCGAAAAGAGCGTCGTGCGGTCAATCCAAAAATGGCAGCGCAACCGTTCGATGGACAAGAGTTGGAGTCGTCGAGCCATCCTACTACAGCGAGTACCAGCGGTCAATCGCTACAGTATGACAGACGGCGGAACTCTCCTGCAAATGGATATGTACCCTCCTCATCAATAAATCCTACGAGGGTTGAAGGTTAATTTCTACATTGCTGGCGAAACTTTTCTGAAGGGGTAGTTAATTTTCGAACTTACTTTAGCCATTGAACAATCTATACACGCTGCCTTGCATGGGTCAGACACTTCTCAACTGGCGAGACTGCTCCAGTATACAAATGCGGTAGAAGATTCTTACATCGCCAACAGATTGTCGGTACGAGATCCATAACTACAACCACAATGGCTTCACTTTTATTCACAATCTCTTGCTTGACTGCACTGGACCACAAATAATACCGTTTTTTAGCTTTGGATCCGTTCTGTTTTAGCAAAATCCTCAGTTCGCCTCTTTACAAGCTGATGACCCACGCGTCTTGAAAGATCGGCTTTTGGAAATTTTGTCCAATAGGAATTATTTGAGTGAGTTTTATTCGTCAGTAGAATTCGTTGTCTTGTCATCCTTTTCTGATCAAGTTCGTTTGTGAGTCTGAATTACAGGAAATCCATATCATCACCGATTTTGCTGTATAATGAAATCATTAGCATCACTCCATTTTTATTTTGCGTCTTTTCTGAATCAATATCCTACGTCCAGGCTGCTTTGAGTGTGCATGTGTGCTTTTTTAGACGCGAGGTCATCAACAAATAATCCCATTACTGGAAATAGCGCCCATCAAGGACCTCCGGCTGTTAATCTCACTGATAATCCAAATGGACACCAGGGGGTACCTCATCATCTGCCGCCTCCTTCCTACAGATGAAACTGTATTCATGTGATAAAAGGTAATTTGCATACAGAATGAATTGCTTTTCTTGCAATGGCGACATGTTGTTCATAGCAATGTCGTATTTCTACAATTTCTGGATGTGGTCGATTTTGTGTTCGTTATTTTTATGTACAGTCGTAACCATTTTGAATCCTTGGTAATTCCATTTACTAAGGAAGCGTTTTTTTTTTTGTAATCATCGTCTTTTTATGATCCCCGTAAGCAGTTTCCGCAACCACACCACTGGTTCGAAAAGGTGCAGTACTGACTTTATATAGGAGGCGTGAGTCGCGCCGATCCGGCAGAGGTCCGCTATGCAGTGCCGGGCGAGCATAGCACAGTTATAGAGCACGCATACAGTGTTAACACTTCGCGACGAGATGCATTGCATATATATATATATATATATATATATATATAT
>JARK01001436.1:123378-164756 GCA_000688135.1 Ancylostoma ceylanicum | reverse complement strand
TATATATATATATATATATATGATTTTGGGAAATTAAATGAAATAAGAGTGGCAGCAGATATAAATGTCGCTTTCACTGCTGACGTCTAATCCTGAATTAGAACTTTCTTTTCGTTTCAATAATCAAAAATTACAAACTTTGTAAGGTCTTAACAAAATTATCTTCCGGATTTGAAACATGGTGAGTTCTCGGCGGGAAACTAAGGTAATTTTAAACGTTTTCGGGCTGAGTTTTATGAAATGTTAAGCAGGCAAAGTAGCAATGGTCAGACAGATTGATTATTCTATAAAATAATCTTAGGAGACGTTGGACTCGAAATATGGTCTGCTAACTTGGGTTCGCGCGGTTATACGTTCATGAATCCCAGCCCTGGAATTAAAGAGTTCCAAATACGAATGAAAGTTACACTGACTGCTCTAATGAGTCGTGGTTTTAGATCCACTTTTATCCTTCTGACAAGGGAAGGATACTCCATCAGTATCGCCTTTCGTGGCGATGTGTATACTGCCGTACGCAGCTCGCGACGCTGATTCCAAATCTGTTTTCATCTTCTCCTAAAAATGTCTCTGTGAGAAGTTAACCCGTTTCTCCAGGAACGCTCACGTAGGGAGCACGAGGTTGATGCGTCAGGTGAGTCGTGGCGCAGTGGTAAGTTTCTCGCTCCTCAGGATCAACATCGCGAGTTCAGTTCCTCTCACAACTAGGTGTTTTGCATTTTCCTTCCACGTACTATTTTCCTTTCAAAATCCATGCCATGCATTTCCACAGGGTTTTCCACCTGCAAAATGATCTTTTTGAACAGGTGATTGCGAGGGGAACTGAACTCGCGATGTTGATCCTGAAGAGCGAGAAACTTACCACTGCGCCACGACTCACCTGACGCATCAACCTCGTGCGCCCTACGTGAGCGTTTCTGACATGGAAAAACGGGTGTAACTTCTTATAGAGACATTTTTAGGAGCAGATCAAAACAGATTTGGAATCAGCGTCGCGAGCTGCGTACAGCAATATACACCTCGCCACAAAAAGCGATACTGATTAAGTATCCTTCCCTTGTGAGATATTTGTCGCAATTACGCTCTCTAATATGGCATGTATGCAACAAAAATCTGAAGAAGAGGTGCCCTTGGAATTGTAGGTCCATCACATGGTCTACTGGCAATTACTTATTTGCACTGCACTGTTTCAAGTTTATAAGTTTAGTGACATACGCTGCATGAATGATAGGCAGTTAGTTGGTGGGACGGCGTATCGGTATATTGCTGCTGTAATAATTTTGTACGTATCGATAACTTGTTGATCTCACTATCTGTTGTTGTGACATCGCACCACTACACTCCAACGGGTTCCTCCCTCCCCTCTCCTTGCCGTCCCATTCCCCTCTCCCTCCACCCTTCTTCACATTTCTAATAAGTGGTATGAAATTTTTGATGGGATATTTCTTTTGCTCAAAAGAACCACGGTAGCATGTTGATACTGCTTGTGACAGTTACTGAACATCAGTAGGTAAAGGGAAGGTGCCCCATATCTGCCTCTATGCAGGGTATTTACCATTCCCCGAACTAGGTGTTATAACTTTGCTCCTTAGGTTTTTTTTTTTTGAATTTCATCACAGCAAATGAGTCAACTCATCATTTTACAGCAGCCCTTCCATCCTGCTTTGGTTTTTGACACCTATTTGTAAGCTGCTGCAAACGTTAGTGTGCCACTTACTAAATACATTGATATAAGGTTGAACTTACTTGTTGAGAAGCACTTCTCAACTACCGCGATAGTACAAGAAGTGTTTGTTGTTGTAGTTTTTAATCGAGGATTCTATGCATGGTGGACAGCGCAAAGAGCCATGTTAGAAAGTAGCACCCAGAGCCGGGATTTATGAAATGATAGCCAGGTAAACCAACGATGGTTAGCGTCATTGACCATTGTACACACTGCGTATTGTTAGGAGACGCAGGACGTGAAAGATGGTTTGCTAGCCTGGTTTTCTTATTTATGCGTTCATGAGTCCTAGTCCAGACTCTTCTCGTGGTTGTCGAATTAATTTTTATTTCCATCTGTCGCGCTGAAAATGGCGGTAAAAAAAGACAAAGGGGTAGAATAATTGAAAACGGTGTCGTAGTCATCCATTTATCCATATAAGTATTAATATTCTCTCTCAGGACTCTTACACCGATTTATTATTGCATATCTTCCATGGCTTTCATCATTTTCACACCGACACTCTGTGAAACTTTTTCAGAGACGCTGCTCAAAGCGGCTACGGATGGGTCCACAGCCGGTCAGCTCGTTTCCTCCCACTATGAATTTTCCGATGTCATCCCGATTCCCGTTTGTCTATAACTTTGTGCTTGTTCCTGAGCAACGATTTATTTGATAGCGATGTTGTTTATAAAATTACTTATAAAACGTATAAATTGAAAAGGCTACAGTGTGACGCAGTGAGATGGCTCTTCGTTTCCTGTGAGCCTACCTCATGTATTTTTCAAATAATGACAGTGAGAGATCTGTTGTTCTTTCTTATTAATGTTCATCAGATGAGAAATTGTAATATTTACATGGCCAGGGGCATTATTCTCTTAGCTACTTGCTGTCGTATCTATTCCTGCCGAAGTTCTCTCGCTCTTCCATTGCTCCTCCAGTTTTTTCCAGGGATTCCCTGTCATGGCTGGGATCACATAGTCACGGATATCCACTTCCTAAATCGTAAGTATTGAAATTACGTGTTCTTAGCATGTGAATTTGAGGGTTCCATACCTCTATTACCAATTTTTACCCTTAGGAAAACTTTTACGGAGAGAAATATCTTTTTTAACAAAAAACAAACAAGTTAGAGGAGTGAAGGTCTGTTAGAAAGAGAAAATTGTGAATAACGTTGCTATATCCATTTATTTTGGTACGTCTATCTAACCATTCTTATAAGAACAAATCATATGTAAGCTTCACTTCGCAGATAATCCTTTTTCGCTTCAACAGAAAAAAGGTCAGTTCTTCAGCTGGCGGAGGAGTACCTATGCATCTCCTTATTTCTGCAATGACGTACAATTTTGAGTCTCACGCTAGAGTAAAGATGTAAGAATAAAGATATACAGTGGGCGTCGATGGCGGCGGCCTTTCCGCGGCTTCGGGATGCATGCGGCGCGACCGCGCCGCTCGAGCAGAAATCCTTTCCAGGGCAGCAAACCACAGGGTTTTCTTGGTAGTTAGTTAGTTTTCCTATTAGCTGACATCAAATGTGATGAACAAGTATCAAGGAAACCCAGAGTCTCCACAGCGGCGACGATTCTATAGTGAGCGGCGCGGTCGCGCTGCGTGCTTTTTAATGCCGCGAAAAGGCCACCGCCACCGATGCCCACTGTACTCGAGTGGGAGTATAGCACTCTTCGTCGCAATCGCTTAGACGACGACTTGGCTTTTGCCGCTGTCGCCTATTGATTTTGGGAGGACGGTGGCGCTAGTCATGCTTGCACCGCCCATAATCATTAGGTATCAAAATGATATCGCCAAGCGAAGGCGACAGAGTCTAAACTCCATGTGGGGAACAGCGCAGCACTGAAGATGCCCAGTTAGTACATGTCAACCATCTCCGTCTTTCGTCTCTTAACTCTTAGTCTCTCAAAAGTGGTGACGCATAACTTCTGTCAGCTCCTTCAGAATTTTACTTTAAGTTCCACTAAATGATTAGGTGATCTGAAGGGAGTGAGATGATGGTGTAATGCAAGTGACGTGTGACATGCGCGACCCGCTAGTCAGTTTGTTGTAAGGACTAAACACTACGCGTTATGTGAACTAGCGCTTGAATACTGCTTGATAGCATATTTGGACCTTCCAAATTTTCCAACACTACTAAGCAAAATGAACCAAGATTTTACATTGGCTTGTTTTTTTTTAAATTTTTTTTTCAATTTTGTAAATTGTCAAGTATAGTCCGTTAACAGGGCAGATTCTGTGCGCGGTTTCTTAGCGTCGCGGTAGCAGAATCGCGGCGGAACCTACGCGACCCCCTCGCTTGAGCATGCTCTTATCGGATCTTTCGTTCAGGTCCTGCCACGATTCTAAAGCCGCGGAATCCTTCTATCTTTTTGACATAGACTATAGCTTCTCAAAATCTATCTCAATCCTTTTAGAAACAATTGCGGTGACATCTCCGTTGATTGTTAGCCATCTTACATATATTGTAAAATTTCTGTCCAAACGATAGATCTAAATTCTTGCTCGTGCAGTAACGAAATTCTTTGCATCCCAAACGTGTTCACATGTATTTTCCCAGCTTGGGTTGGAGGACATCCAATCTTACATTGCTTAATGCATATGATGCCGACTAATGTGTATGGGAAGGATTTTGTTGCGAATTGATAATGAAAAGAATTGCAGTGTCTCATACCTGTTGTCTATACTGATTCTTATTTTTGTAGGAATCTGGTGTTCCCCGTGGGCTACCATACGACGACCGCCCGTTATTTTTCCATGCTCCCTGGTTGGCTTGGAAGTGAGAAGCCG
Source organism: Ancylostoma ceylanicum (assembly GCA_000688135.1). Classification (NCBI taxonomy): domain Eukaryota; kingdom Metazoa; phylum Nematoda; class Chromadorea; order Rhabditida; family Ancylostomatidae; genus Ancylostoma; species Ancylostoma ceylanicum. The sequence continues at coordinate 160,258 of JARK01001436.1, read as the reverse complement.
GTGAGCCGCGACCGTAGGAACGACGCTGTCCGCTGCCATCGTTAGGGGTGTTCCAACCACTCTGATACGGACTTGCGAACTGTTGCGCATGGAAATCACTTGATCGTCTGCCTGAAGCAGATGCACTAGAAGGTGTTGGAGTTGGCAGTACTATTAACAGGTTTCAGTGTTCAAACAAGAACTACATATAGTACAGCTTGAGGTGTAAGTTTCTCCTTTTTAAATTGTATAATTTCTTCTCCAGATGCTGGGAAGGGATCGGGTGTCTTCATCGTGAGTGGACCAATATTGTTCGGGACCACGGCGTTTTCCATCGCTAATGACTTTTAGGCACTCACCTAGGAGCGCACACAAGGTGCTCCTACCTTTCTCCTCATCCAAGAAAGACTATCAAACATTCCAGAGAAAAGGGAAACCGAAGATTGGAAACAACTCTAAACTTGCTCTTCGGAAATGTCATGCCTGAGGAGTACCTATGTTTCCTAAAATTTCCTATAGGATTTTCAAGCTCTTGGACTTTAACTTAGGGTGCTGTCACATTCAAATGAAGTTCGCATTCAGCAATTCATAACCTCTTTACTTATTCTTACATATTTATATTACTATACAAACATACGCTGATGCTCTGTAATTAGAAATTTCTACAGCTAACAGTGAATATGAGAGTGCTTGTAAATCAATCCAGATTGACTGAGTGGACATTTTAGTTCTAGTAAGCTCTACAAGCCGAGACAGCAATCGTCTTCATTATTTTGGGTTCATTTAGAAACGTTACTCCCTAGTAGTGTTTGAACCTCACTAACATGTGTGAACCCTCCAAGGAAAACAACATGACTCTGACTGATCTTTGGAAGATCTGACATTATAGCGTATCCCCAAATTCGTCGTAGCCTACTCTCTCAAGCAAATGAGCTTGCTACTGAAGTAACGATATAGTTCCAAGCCGATTAATTCAAAATCCATCAAGGAAAATTGCCATATTCGCTATTTTTTAGTGCAAAACCAATTGTCTCCAGCTAATGGTGCAAGTAGTTATTCCTAGCAACTGGTACAAAATCACAGTCACATTGCGATATTCATCTATTTCTTTTGTGTTCTTGGTGGTGGAAGATGTAGTGCGCAGGGACAGCTGCAGTACTTGTCAAACCGCCGCAGCGTAAAGATCAGTTTTGATAGGCTTCTAATCCATTTTTTCCACATGCACCGAGACTTCACGATTTATATACGTAGTCCAGCACACATCTAGGCATGCATATTATCATCCATACCTAAAGTTATGACATGGAGGGGGCTACTGGGCTGGGATTAACGAAACGTTAACCACGCAAACCAACGATGGTTAGCTTGATGGTCTTGTATAGAATGTGCAATGGGAGGAGACGCAGGAAGCGAAAGTTGGTTTGCTAGTCTGGGCTTGCTTGGTTATGCGTTCATGAATCCTAGCCATGTTTGGCGGCAAAACCCACGATGAACCAAATCAACGAAATTCTGGTCAGGGCATACCATCCATTTATGACAAGTGATAAAACTCAAAATACCCCGAGCGAGTTTTGCGGTGGCAAACTTCTCAATGCGGCCTTGTATTTTATAGTAATAGCAACATGCAACATGTCCATCAGGTGAACTGTATAGGAATTTCTAATCTATCTTCAGTCTCTAAAATCACGCTATAGATGATAATACGTACCTCTTCCACGTGATCCACCTCTCCATCTTTGTCCACCATCTGTATAAGCATGACCACCATAAGGGCTTGACATCACTTGTTTAATATCCTGAAAATGGCGATTTTCTATGAAAATGCTACTGTTCCGTCTGCCAATGCCCTTCAAAATTTCGGAGGTTGTTTAGTTTCATGAATCAGTGAAGACTGCTCATCGCTTGTTGAATAACATCTAGGCACAGCCCTGTGCAAATAGTCTGAACTATTCATTCGAGCGTCCCATATACTTCCAAAAAGTTACAGTGTGGCAAAAGAACAGCTAACGCATCAGTTCTGTGGTTTTCACTAGTATTACGAAAGCCGAAAGTACCAGGTTATCACAGTTACTTCGAGTATTACAGCATCTACACATATGTTGTGGTTTTGTTTCACTTTCTTGTGAAGATCATTCTCATTTGCTCCCCTATTGCATCGCACTGCATCGTTCACGAACTCTGCTGCTCTGTCACTCCTCCCGTTCATTTTCTACGTTATCTAGTGAGTACCTGTTCCAGTAACAGTTCAGCATTTTCTATGCCGTGTCTGCTCGTTATCTACGCTGGTCTATTGATTTCCTTCATTCTTCTCCATTAGCGACAGAGATCTCATCGCATCTTACTCGTTGAACTCGCATAGTCGTGTCTGTTGTATCACACTCACCTCTCAAACCTACTTCGCACACTTTTCAGATATGTCGAAGGTCGGTTCGGCTGTTGTCACCTATTTTCGAAGACATAGTAGAAAGGAATGGATAGATTATTTCACGTCGACGCATTTCTGGGGTCCTGTTGCAAACTGGGGTATTCCCCTAGCTGCTTTGGCAGACTTGAAGGTTAGTTTCTTATGATAGAATTACGCTCTCTCCCTCGCTAAAGAAAACCATTTCAGAAAAACCCTGATTTGATCTCCGGAAATATGACCGTGGCGTTGTGCATGTACTCGTCTGTATTCATGAGATTTGCATGGCACGTTCAGCCGAGGAATCTTCTTCTCTTCGCTTGCCACTTCACGAACTTATCAGCCCAATCGGCTCAGGTACGCTACCACCTCCGAACACTAGCGCAGTAATTGAAAATTGCTGATTTTAGCTTGCTAGATTCTTGAATCACAACTATTTGCACATCATCGAGGATCCTATCGCTAAAAAGGACCGTATTAATGAAGAAGCAGAGGACAAGGTTGCTGGTCTGCACATTAAAGGAGCCAGCAAGTAGTGCTTGGGGTGGAATAGTTAGTTGGTTGTTACCACATGCCCTAGGTGTAGACGACACTCCTTTGTTCGACCACTTTATTACCATTCTTACCATTGTTCCAGTTATAAACTAACGGGTGATAATTTAAATAAATCTATGGAAGAAAATGAAGTATTTCGTGGAACATCCACTATAACAATCATATGCTGGGCAATTATGGTAATAATTCATTCTATAGCACATATATAGACAGAAAGCAAAGTTGACACATTGAGATTCGTTAAGTACTGAAATGTAGTGAAGTAGTAGAACAATATTCACAGGGCGTTAATACCGTAACAATTGGAAGAAATCATTCATTTGGCCTTCCCAGTCACCCTCTGCGTTCGCTTCGGACGCAGCGGTGATTTGGGAAGCGACGGAGCAGTTTTGGTTTTTGGAATGGACTTCTGAGATGCAACTGGCGATGTGGATGAAATGGACCCGTTAGATGCTCGTGACTGCTGTGAACGAGTTCGTGTTCTAAATTGACACCGTAAGTGCTAAATTCTCTATTAGGTTGTCGAATAAGTTCCCGCATTTTTTTTTGAGTAATAATGTTCTCTGGATGGTGAAGTCTCGATGATTGAGAAACATTAAAGGAAGAAAAGGACCAGGTTGAGGAAAATCAAGTTATTCGAAGAGCGATCAGGACAGTAGATATGGATGAATGATGAATGGGGCAACTTGTCCACTGCAGTTAAGCCCCACCCACTTGGATTCTTCTTGGTCATCTATAGGCACTCTGAGCCAACCTCGAGCGATCTTGTCCGCTGTCACATACTCTCCGCACGGGATACGAACATTGCACCACTCGTTTTCTTACCAAAGCGAAAGAAAAAAACGAGAACGTCAAAAATGAGTATTCTTGCAGGTGCGGGTGCTCCTTTTTCCAGTGACTGAGAACTTAGTGAAATCGAATTTTTAAAAAAGGATATGCACATAGAGGAGGAAAAACGATCTTGAATGACCATAAACTCTTGGCCCATCACAATAATAAGGAAGAAATATAGACAAACTTTCAAAAAAGCGCGGGAACTTATTTGACGACCTATTAGAACGCATATAGTGTCGGAATTTGCAACATACTTGGACTCAGAAGTTTTACTACTCTTTTCCTTTTCTTTCTCGGGAGTTGCTTGAGTCTGCTGAACTGAGGACGTCTTATCTCCCCTGAGGAGTTTGCTCCTTTTCGGTGACTTCGGTATAGTGCTAGGCATCGGTGTTGAGGTAGATAATGGCGCTCGGTTAGAAGACCGACTTCGTGTGATCTGAAGTTCGAAGATATATGTAGTTGGAAGTATTCAGAAAAGGCGCCAGCTAGCGCCATTAAAATATACTCCAATATTCGAAGCCATTGTAATATTCTTTTGCGGTACGATAACAAAAAGAAAGCACATTGTGACATAAGCAGTACCTTCTCTCCACTTCTAGTTATCGGCGAAAGATCAGCTACGTCATCGAAGTTATTCAACGATGACCGATGCCTTTTCTTTGACCACGTTGGATTCTGTAGTAGAAATTCGTCAAACTACAGGGAATATGGAACAAATGGAATAATTTACCTTCAAGTCGCCATTTGATGAAGCAGTGACAACCTCTTCATTCCTGCTATTACGCTTCAAAGGGGAGACATTTGCCTTAAAAAGCCTCGATTGAAGTCTTGATTTAATGAAGATGGCTGTACGCTCTACATATTCGAAAAACGAAACTGAAGTACCTTTGTCGGTGTCGCAAGTTTCGTATTTGGCGATTGATGGGGTGTCCTCTGGCTTCGTACACTGCGCGTCTGCGGTTGCTCCCGTGATGTTGAAGGTGAAGTCTCGTCGTCTCCATTCGCCATCTGAAAACCAGATTGGTTCATCAAAGCTTCATAAAGCGCAGACAAATGCTGTGAAAAGGCTAGTGTTTAAAACAGAACCGTGATAGCAACTAGATCAACGTGAAGGGGCGTTTTTTACAGCTGAGCTTTGAAATAGCGTTTTGGCAGCTATGAGAAAATAAAAATCAACGGGTCATTTGCAATCAATAGTTCGAATCTACTCTGATAAAGCGCAGGTTAAAAAATATTGGGTTGGGCAATAAGTTCGTGCGGTTTATTCAACTTGAGTTTTCACTGAGAATCAAAATATGTTCGAGTGCGTGTTATATTTGATTTTGTAGCCCTTTGTAGCTACACCTCGTTTTCTATCGCGTAGAATGTGCCCCTCCGAATCGGCTAGGACGAACATCTCCGACGGCAACTACTGTTCCACTTCAGTCGTGGATCGAATGCAGCTCCAAAGTTTATGGGTATTTATAAGGTCCAAAAAGAAGCCATTACTGCTGAAAGGACGGCACAGAAGCAGATGCCCGCCTATGAGAGGTGAAATTTAGCCAGGAGGATGTCCCTCCTCTGAATTCAGAGTTTTAAGGACAATGAGCCGTTTGTCCGGTAGGTTCTGCTGTAGATGTAAAGAAGAATCACTATGAATGTCAAATCTTGGCAACGCCCAGGTTCAAGTGATTCACTTTGCCAAAAAACATCGAAGGGCTCAGTTCGAGGTTATCCCTCATATTGAGAAGGCGCGTCTCTTCTGGGCAAATTCCACCAAAACGAGAATAGAGATGCCAGAATTGGAGGTAATTTTACGCATGCGACCCATGCAAGCCTAAAGCTATCTCGAACCAGTTATTCTGTCTATTTTCTTTGGCATTTTCTAGACTTCTATTCAAGAGTTTCAGTCGAGAGTCGCAAATATAGTCATCTCAGAGAATGCGGCTGTTCATGGAGATGAAAGAAGGGGGCTCTGTCTCTAGTAGTATTAATAGTGGAGGAAAGGTGCTATATAAATCACTTTTTGAGATTGATGCAATTTGTGAGAAACACTAGTTTTTATGCTCACGGAAAACCGCACGAACTTATTGCCCAACCCAATTATTGCTAAAAATGTTCCACAAAATAACGAATTCTTAGACCTTGAAGATAATCGAAAAATGCAATGAAACATACAATTTCGCTAGCTTTGACGGGCTCTTCTTTCTCCTTTTCCTTTGTTGCACGATTTCTTGTGGTGCGCCGCGTACTCAACCCTTTAAAACATTTTATTTATCAACAGTACAGTCAATGTGTGCACTGCAATAAGTTCCGAAAAGGAGCATAACGAACCTTGTACACCCACTGGCGAACGTGTTGGTGATCCAACTGACTGCTTGTTCCGACTGTTGCTCTCATCTACTACACTCTGCTGTTCAACCTTGAGTGGCTTCCTATTCATCCTTTTACGTGGAGGACTCTATGATTAAGTTAGTTGTGAAGAGGTGTTTTTTTTTTTCACGCTTCTGCCTCAAAACTACATCACTCACAATATTGTCCGGCGAAGTTGGTGACTCATCAATCTTGTTCAACTTCACGGATGGAACTCGACCTCTCTGCGTTTTTCTAAAAGAAAAAAGATAGGATTAAATGGTCCTTAGTTCGAACGTACAACTGAACGTACACCGGATCTTTAGGTTCTCGAGCAGCCCTCTTTGATGCTGTGGTGTTCGATGTGGCATTCAAACGCTTGCGGTCTCGCGTAGGTAACTTCCCGTTTCGTTCCTTCTCATCTTCAATCAACTCATGAGGTGCGTATACCTAGAGTCAGCAAATCGATGTCTTCAAGAAACTCCTCAAAAAATCCAGAAATATACGGCAGAGGAAATCACAAGCCATACGTACAAAACGGAAGAGAAAAACGTAACACAAGCTGCTCACCGTTCCAGCATGCTTTGAATCTTTCTCTCGCACAAAAAATCGCGACGATAGTAGTGTTTTCCGGGGCTCATTGCGAATCGAAACCTTGCCTCGATACACCAGCATCAACATGCCCAGGTCAGCCAATACCCACATTTTCTACAAAAAGTCACACTATGATCACGAACACTCGAACAGCAAGGATAAGGAAATAAAATCTATTCAAGAAAAGCCTACCTTGTTTTGCCCGATTAATTCAGCTTCGCCGATCTCACCCTGCTTTTGCCTCTTCTCAAATAACGCGTCATTCGATTCCTTTATATCCTGCAGTAAACGATAGATGAATTCGAAATCGGTGTTCTCCTTCTTCGCTACGAAAGGCTCCATTATGAACCATAAACATCTGAAATAACATTTACCATTAAACCATAATATTGTCAGAATTAAAACCATTTCTAGAAGAATATAAAGAAACCATTAGCTAACAGGTTAACAGAAATAAACGCACTCTTGAAGAATAGCCATATTCGCAATATCGGAATGGGTTGACAATATTTCTTGATGCGAAAGAAGCCAAGCAGCATACGCAATGGCATACTCTGGTTGGTGGTAAGGGAGATACACTGAAAAGTTATGGTTATTCAGGTAAGGGACGGTGACCAAAATCAAAAATGGAAGGAAAATTGGAGTGCAGAGAAAGTATGCTCCACAAAGGAATCACGTTGCATTTTCCCGTAACGAAAATGTTTGAAGATAATTGATAACAACGAGCTAGCTGATTATCTCGAAAATAACCAGAACAAAACGTGAACGCATAGAGACTAACTAGAGGCGAATGAAGACGACTGAATCAAATTTCGCCGTCGGGAGATAGCTGCAAGAAGAAGGCTACGACACTGATCACGGTACCTGAATAGCATTGAACTTTAGGTCGAACACAACTGAAAACACCACAAAGGCCTCACATCGAGGAGTTCGGGTAAACAAATTTTGCGAAAAAAAATCATCAAATAACGGTGTTTTGAAAGGAAAACATTTCTTTACAACTGGAGTTGTTTCTGATCGGATTCTTTTTTTTTACAAAAGCAGAGCCCAGCCAATATGCTTGCGCCTAGCATACGCCAATAGCGTAAGTGTTGTGGGAGCAGAATGAAGATTCCTTTCTTCTTCTCAGACAATAAGAACGCCCGAGACGCCGCCCATATGAGCTTACGAGCGACCCGCGGCCTCCAATTTAAGGGACCGCGGGTCACCCGCAAGCTCATATGGGCGGTGGGTCGGCCGTTCTTATTGCCTGAGTTTGGGTTACATCTAGACAAGATCAAATACACAGCAGTGCTTTCACGCTTTGCATTTCAGCGATTTTTGTTGTGAGGTATTGATCTGAAGATACTCAGCATAAATTGTAAAATGAATTAAAGTACTATTGAACGAGTAAACGACGTACAATTTGACAGCATTCTCTTCTTCAGTAGATACACCATCGATTAGTGCAACAAGTGAGAAGAAAGAAAGGTACTCAATTGTTAGCCTGAAAACAACTCCTATGCTCTGAAGAAAAAGGAGTTCAAATGCGTCATTAAGAAGTACTAACCTGTTCCTCGAAATCCCCTTGTTCAACCGCCGGACGAAATACCCACGAACACAGTCGGCGTCATCCTGCAGTATCACTCTTTAGTGAATGTACAAAGAGAAAGACTGAATAGAGCTTGCCTTCATCAAGTTGGCAAGAGTTACAAACATATCCGCTCCCATCATATGGGAGTACTTCTGAATATAACACAGCTTTAACAACGACGTCCCAGCAACAGCTCTCAACCAAGCCTTCTCTGCCGCGCTGAAAACAAATACGCGTACAGGTTGAAAACGACATGAGGCTCACAGAAGATGGGAATACAGTACCTGATATTTTTATCCGGATCGTGCAAATCCCCTGCCGCTTGAATGAAGGCGACAAACATTTTAAGTGTTTTCATTGCTAATGAGTCGTCTTCAGCATCTCCGCCACATGTGAACAAATAACGAGCGAGCAGTTTCATCCCATACACCTGAATTATCATATGGTGAAACGTGGATGGCTGTGTTCTGGAATTAAATATCTCGAAAGAACATTCAAGAGCAAACATCTTAGAAATGATACTTTGATAGCATCACTACTTCGTTTACTGCCCTCAATGATGCACTTGAAGTATGCTCTTTGCATCATCCGCGTCACCATGGTTTGCACGACGTCGATTTTAGTTTGCACCGATTGTTGATTAGCGGAACCATGTAATGCCAGTTACAGGCCGCGCATAATTAATACGAGGGTGGGTTGAAAGTTCCCGGAATGACCACCGAAGAGTCGCTGTCCCTTTCGAAAGATAATTGCCGTGTCCGTTCAATTCTGAACAAGAACGCAATCCAAAGTAGACCCGGCAAACCGTTTTAAATTGTTCGTTTGGGAAGGAAAAAGATTGAAACCAGAAACACAACTGCATTGAAACCTATGTTTAGCACTACTCAGCTTGAAAAAATGCAATCAAAACAGTTGTATGGACCTTAAAACAGTATAATAGCGCAAATATTTTCAATTGAAGGTTAATGAAGTTATAGTTGTCCATCCCCGATAGATACTATTACCCTCATCAAGTGACGCTCCTCCCCTCGTGACGTTCGGGAGTGGAAAAATTATTCGCATTTCTCCTGCACAGGGGATAAAGAGGCGAAATGGGCTAACTTCTGACCCGATTTCGGTTTCTATTCTTGTTAATATTGAAATTTAGAATTTCTCAACTTAGTAACCATAACAGTGGTAATCACCTTCGAAAGGCAGTATTTTGGAATGGATTGTTCCTCCAGAGGCGTGAACGGATCGAATGAATCAACATCTTCAGGATCTCTCTCGTAGCTTAGAATGAGCTGAAACACAGTACTGCATCAGAGAGAAGCATTAGATTACTCACATTCATCTCTCACCCCTGGCACGACGAACTCGGCGATCAGCTTTTTGACGCGAGGACCAAACACTTGTGGTAGATCGCGGTGAAGTTCAGAGATAACCCGGAGCGCATTCACACAAGCGGCTGGATTTGCTTTCGATACCCGCTCCTCGATTTCCTACAAATTCATCAAGATGTGAAAGATGGCACTGACTCGTTCACAGTATGTCGGGATTATTTTAGATGCATGCAAAAATAAATGGTGACTAAGCCTTACAGGATAAAGCTGGTCGAATCGTGTGGCACACTCCTCCTTACCAAGTAGGCGGCAAATCACACGAGCAGCTAACTTACAACACCGTCCGAATCCGTCGCTGTCACATAAAATGACATCCCACACAATCTAAATTCCAAACATTCAAAAGGAAACGGCATTTTTGTGCACAGTTGTAAGCAGAAAGTAATATTAGGTTGGTGCAAGGATTTTATCAGATTCTCCTCGCCGACATTATTTTTCCACAGCATTACCAGACCATAACACTGGCAGACGGCATATCTGGCGTAATTAGAGGAAAGCACTATCTATTGTACGAGTTCGTCTCTATCGTCCTATGAACAGAACTCGGGAAATTCCGGAGCAAAGAATTCGTCATTTTATGTCTCCTTGTGTTTGGCGATTTTTTTCCTTCGAAAGAAGAGCTTCTGGTGATGAGAAGAGCAAACTTCCCAGAAAATATGAAGGATGATAAGTCGTTTGCCAGCAAAGCTCGAAAATAAAGACGAATCTTAAGAGCGGATTCCGGCCAATTTTAGCCAGAAAATTAGCCTTTAGACATTCGAGCGTTTTTCAGCAAAATCTCTGCAATTTACTGGACCAAATAACAGCTCAATATGATAATTGGTATACCGCTCTAAAATAACACCACGGACTGATCGCCTGGCGAGAGTTCTAGAAAAAGCAAAGGAAATACATGAAAACTGCTTATTTGCGCTTCTCAGAAAAGGAAGCTGTTAAAGGCACAGTACAACCTCAGAAATTTTCTTGAGATTTCGCATCAAAAGAATCTCCAGTGACTGCTGATGAGGATGGTATATGTGATTCCGTGCACAACCGTCGGAGAAGACTGTTTTTAGCCCGATTCTTATGGAGACAGTGGGCGGAGCCAAGGCGCTCTCTGATTAATTCACTCCCGGGAACGCACAATCTGAGGAAATTCGTGCTCCTTCTGTAAATTCGTAAAGTTCCTCGTCCACTCCCTGACATTACAGGAACTGTGCTTCATACGTGACGTGCAGCGAAGTACGTGATACGGAAGTCTGGCGATCCCGCCTTGGCTCCGCCCATTGGTTCTCCAGGAATGGGGCTCAAAAACGTCTTTTTTTAATTTTGCACGCAATTATGGATACCATTCTGATCAGCAGCCAGTGTCGATTCTTCTCATTGGAAAATCTCAAAACGATTTTGAGGTGGGAAGGTGCGTTTAGGCCAGAGGTCGACACTGGCATCGGTAGAGATCCCTAATTTAAATGTAAAGAAGGCGTTTCAGTTCAAATCGCATGTGATTTTACTGGAAACTAAAAGTAACCAAAAATGGAGAGATGAAACCCGGTGTTTGTACATTTTCCGTGTTTCTGCAACTTACATCTTCTAAACGTAAGGTCAAAGAAGGGCAGGACTTGCGCTACAAGTGCATGATCATACGCATACTTTATAATGTTATACATCTGAAAATTACAATATTTTGAAAAAAAAATTCCGACGAAATTTTGCACCAACCTAATAATTACGTTCTACAAAATGATGCAATGATACAGATTCATTCATAAAAAAGGACTTGCCGAGACAGCAGGTTCACACCAATCATGTTCTTTTGCCTTGAGACTAGATTGAAGCGCCACATGAAGCAACACTTGCAGACCCACTTCCACTAAAATGCACAAGGAATTTTTTGTGTAACGACAGAATGAGATAATTTGTGGACTACCATACCTGTTTTGGCGTCGTCCGAAACAACGAGTTTCAGAACACAGTCGATGGCGTCTCCTCTGGAAAAAATATGTGGGAACGCCTCGCTCCATATCTGAAAAAAGCTTCATAGAAGGAATCCATCACTGTCATCTGAGACAGTATTTCGATCAGAGAGCGCACCAGACGGTAATGGTGCAATGACAGGCCTGTGCCATCAAGACATATCAATAATCACGTGGACTATTAAAACAGTTCGCACGATAGTTTTGCATACTGGACCACACGCCATCTACCACTCTCGCTGTTTTGGATTTCACTCAGCAATATGTTCCCATGACGTTAAGTCCAACAAATGTTGTGGCAAAGTAAGGAACTGCTAAAGTAACTTCTTGAGACGGAAAAGGAAAAGATTGATCAGCAATGTTTTAAGAGCAATGTTCACTCATTTTATCGAACCATAAGTACTCCCTTGTACTGACGTGGTGTGAAGGCTCCATTACTTTCAAGACAACAGGAGAATACAAAACAGCGAATGAAAGTCAACTCTGGTTTGCAAAGAGAGTAGTAACTTCCTATGAAATACCACGTTCGAAATTTCAAGAAGATAACGGCTTGCAGCAAAAATTTCCAGAGAACCCTAGTTTAACGATCCCTCACTAACCTTCACCAAGCGTAACACGTAAGGTAATTTCGAAATAGCTTCAACATTTCCACATTCAGCATCATTCTTCATACGTAGCGCAACATTCAACAACTCCTGAAATGAAGATAGCAGTAAAAAAGAATTACATGAGGTAGTGGGAAGAAGAAGAGAAAAAGAATTACATACATGAGATCTCCATTCGTCTGCACAAAATTTGATGAAAATGGCAACCCACCACGGTGCTGTCTAAATCCATGATTAGAGGCGCCACTCTCTCGACGTAGCGTCGTATGTTATTTTGACAATCTTTCGGAATGGTTCCCGCCTCCATGGAACGCTGTATGAGCTCTTTCTATAAAGATCAACCATACTTCTTTGACATTAACAGCAAGAAACGCATGATATCATGTTCTCCTTGTTCGTAGAGCCATTCATGTGAGTTGAACTACAACAACCAATTTGAGCAACCGTAACTTTGATGCCGTTATTGGGGCAGATCGCACGAGCAAATGATGCTTTGTAGTACTGGGACTGAATGCGTATGTTGCATATAAGATGTGCTATCCATCCTAAACCCTTTTTTGATCCATTGATCTTCTCCCCGCCCCTTTCCCCATACCCACTATATAAACCCCGATCTCCTAAAAAAGACCATTTTATGGGGACCACTACTCCCCTAACGAGGAGCCTCCAGGAGTGGTTTTTATTCTCTTACAGTTACCTGGCTAGGGGATAGGAGGCGAAACAGAATAAACTTTTTAAGTTTTTTTTATTAACTTCTTAGTGGAGATTTTCACATAATTTTTTATTTATTTAATTTAATATTTTATTTATTTAATTTTTAAGTTTTTTATTAACTTCTTAGTGGAGATTTTCACATAATTGTAGTGGATAGAAGACGCTGATCACAATGGTGAGGATGATTTCCGACAGAAACCCCGTTCTTGAGCCCCCTGCCCTCGGAAGAGTCAGGGTGTGGCATCAGTAAGCGTGCGGAACATCTGCCAATTACGCATATTTTCTAGCCTAATGAATGATTAATAGGTTCATGAAGATGAAAATTCTCAACCGCATACAGATCGTTCTCCATGCGCAGCTCATTGCACAAATAGAAGGAGCATATTGAAGTCGTATCAAAACGACAGTGACATAATTTCATAATCAATGTTGGTATTCTCAACTGACAGTAGCCATGCACAAATGATATAACAAACTCACACATGTTTCCTCCACTTTCGCAGTTGTATACTCATTGGATACTAGATATTCAGCACATTCGAAACATCTTTGATCAGTTGAAAGAAGGTTAGCAAAGTGTTTCAAAGCAGTCGAAAACTAAAAATGAATGAAGTGTCTGGCTGGATTCATACACTACAATGGGTATAGCTTCAGTGCTGCTAACATTGTGCAACATCAATGCTGGTGGCTATCAACTACAAGTGGCCATAGCTGGCGCGACTGATGCGCTATCCATCCACAGTCGATAGGTATAGTCCATACGTTTGAGAGTTATTTTGCCGTGACAGCGGCACTTGCCATTAAGTCACGCGGTGCGGTCAGCTCTATAACTGATGGCTGGTCAATGTGCTGTTCCCGTTGAGTTTTATCGTTTGTTTCTCTCCATAACTATTAGAGGAAACAAGCGATGAAAGTTACCAGGACATCGGATTGATCGTGGGTCAGCTCTACGGCAGACCGCGCTGTGTGCCCCGAGAGCCGGCGTCACGGCAAACTCACTGTCGAAACAAATCGACTGTAACATAGTCCATGCTGCTCGAAAGAGAACGAAACAGGATCCAATACTCGATATGGGCTATAGCGTAAACGAAGTAGTTAAAAAAGGTTTACAGATAAGTCGAGAGACAAGTGCGTGGTTTGAGAACGCATGATTTATAGAGCAGAGACAGCCAATAAATACAAGTACGATAGAGTTAGAGAATGCTCACCCCTATAGGATCATGATGTGTGGTGCTGATACGTTGTATTTTGGACTGCAATTCAGTAGCGGCTTGACGAGATATGATCTGCAGCATTTCACGCAGAACACGGCGATGGCTAGACGATCGCGAAATTATTTCGGCAAACACCCTGAAACAACATATCCAGAGACGAGAAATAAGCGTTATGTAGCCCAGAATAAAACGGCACGAGACCACCACTTACTGCGCTTCAAAGTTATCCAGTTTACTAAACAAATCCACCATGGACTTGACTCGCTTCTTCATTTCCATCCTGTACGGAATAATGTAGGAAGAAAAGTACCGTTCGATCAATGATCTGAAGAGTTGGATTTGAAAAACAATTGTAGTAGCAGAACATTATCAATAAAAAAATTACTTCTCCTCCGTCATACTCGCAAGCATGTACACCGCCAGAGCCTTCTTGGGAATGACGGTGACAGCTGCCACATCCGAGGCGGTGTGTTCTTCTCCCATGATAATTTTGAAGTAAAGGTGCAGCAATTTCGTTATTGCCTCTTGGCGAATCTTTGGCTGCAAAGGTGCATAGTATGAGCAGGGCAGACAAAAAATTTGGTATGTTTTAGTTGGAAATGTACTGTGAGCAAATTTCAGCGAACGATAGCCGCTGGCCATAATCTTTGATGGGGAATGCAAAAGAGAACTGCACACTGCCCAGTGATAAGTCGAGCGAGTCTATACTAACCGTGTAACCATCTACATGAGATTGACCTATTCCATTGCACTACAACGTCAAGTCCAATGAAGATCACCTTTTTATCCTTCATTCTATCGCAACACGCCATAATCAGTGACTCATTAACAGCCTCCAGCTTTTTTCTTGCCGTCTCAATTATGCATAGTACAGCCGTTAGACGAACTCCATCGTCAAGATCCCTTGTAAGACTACCAAGAGCCGCTGAAAAAGGGCACATTTCTCTCCTGAAAGGGCTGAGAGCTAATCTTTAAGAAGCTCACATGAGATTTGTCCTCTAAGTTGACTATGACGCAGAAGAATCTCATGAGAATCTCTAGCACACACTTCTCTTATATCGGATGATGTGTCCTTGAACCTGTAAGTACTATGACTTATAATAAATCCCTTAGTTTGTGTGTTAGTGTGTGTCACGACATTCTTTAGCCACAAACAAGTTCTGGAAAAGTAGCTCTACGTAGTAATAAACACATTTCGGAAGATTGCGCATTGAAAACGAGCCTGTTGATATGTATCGATGGTAGGCAGTGCAATGTTCATCGGTAATCAAACATTACAGTCGTGGGGGCCAATGTAGAACTCAGTTATTAGCGTTTATGGAGTTTGGTTGTGAGAATCTACAGAAAATGCCGGGGAATGGAACATTTCTTGTCCTGTCCTCCTCACCAAAATGTCATATCCACAAGATGAGGGAAGGACAACTAAATAAAAATCAAGTAAAAACAGGTCTGGAGTGTATTTTGGAAGGAAAATATTGCAACTCTCACGAAAAAAGGGCCAACCAGAGAGAATTTGCATGAAGAAAGGTGGCGAAAAATAGGTAACACAGATGTTAGACTAATAGCTGAGAGATTAAATGTTGTGAGTTGAAATAAGGGGCTGACAAAGAGTCAAAAAAATACCTTTCTAAGTAGTTCTTCCACAACTTTGGATGTTCATCATAGAAACGAGATTTGCCACTAGAAACTAGTTTTCCAACGAGTTTCGCAGCAAGCAAACGCTGATTATCATCCTCTGCCTAAAATTTCCACACAGTTTAAGCCTGATCGTAGTAATCAGACATTAAATCAAGTTGCTAATGTATTCTTCAAAAATGAAACAACGGTATTAAAAGTCTTAGTGCACGCTCTAGAATACAGCAATTGTGAAAACTAACCAGCAGTGAACAAGAAAGCTGCGGCAACACAGGCGCTACGAGCTCTGGAGCAACCTCATGCAACTCCAGAATTACATCGTGGAGCTTCTTACGACCACTTCCTACCAGTTCACATTCTTCAGGAAGAGTACCAGACAGTAGAGATTGGGTTAGTAACTGTAAATTTGAAAAAAAAAAACTTGATGAACTTTGACAATAAGCAAATGACGCACTTACCGATTGAATTATTGCTTCTAAAGAGGTTTGCGACACTTGTATGATTTGTCGAGACATGTTATAAGACTCTCGGTTATTAAGCTAAACACAAACATCCAGGAAATTCTACACATTCGCTGAAGTCTTAGACATAGCAATGCTAGACAACTAACCTTTTGAGGGTTAATTAAGTAGAAAAAGAGCACATCGAGTACTTCAGCAGAAACTTGATCAACATCTCGCAACAGTTTCGAGATCATTCCGATCAGAAGACCAATCACCTAACAAAAGCATGAAAATTATGGGACAAAAAAGTCACGTGAGTTAGGAGCAAACCTTATCACGGCTGTCGCTCCTTTCATCTCCATCATCCTCCGTGGCGCTACCATCTTCAGACGTCTCGCGCGCCTCGCTCTTCCATTCCTTGCCGTTGGCGATTTCCATCGACGTTTTCAAAAGCATACGAATTACCTGGCTAGCATCGTCTGGAGGTAGTTCCAGGGCCAGCACCAGTGTGCTCACTACACTGATGTTCTACAATATCGAAGATCTCTCATTAGAAAAGGAAAGAGCATAAAAAATGCGACGTGAAAAATGACTGAACACACCTCAAGTAGATAAAAATAACGTCGAAACAGAGGATTCGAAGGCGATTCTAAGCCCTTCAATGTTCGTACGATGAAGATGAGCACATCCTTAACGTTTGTTATTATAAAGGCACGCGCTAAAGAGCTACACTGGTCTACTGGCACGAAAGTGACTCACCCTTAATTGAGAAGGATCGCCGAGTGGAACATTCGGAGCAAAGACGCGTAATATGTCCGCAAGACAGCACGCTAGCCAGATCTGCACGTCCTTGCTGCTATTCTCCAAGAAACAACTCTGTGCTAGATGGCATATCAGTGTGCGATATCTGTCAGGCTGCCCACACTCTTCATTGGTATCAGATACTTGCAAGGCTTCGGACAAAATCTAAAAAGATATTCTTATTCATTCGAGTGACTACGGCCACCCTGAGGTGCCCCCCCCCCACAAATCCATTTCTGTCAAAAGAAGAGATATGGTGCAGACAATACAGTGAGCGTGGGGGATGGTGGTGGCCTATGGCCCCATCTATTCCTACTCAAGCGACTGCGCGGGCGTGCGCGACGCGACGGGTACCTCGAGTGGATCCGCGTCCGTCCTTTAAAAGGCGTCCAGTGGATTCGCGGCCGTTCTTTAAAATTTGGGGCCTGACTGCATAGCAGCTCTTCTGTAGTGCATTAGAACTGCAATGGCAACGATAACACGCAAGAACTGCGAGGGATGAGAATTATTTTAGCCAAAAAAGAAGGAAAGAGTCGAAAATTAGTTTAAAAGCAAGGAAGAATAGTGGAGCAATGCAATATGGCATTCGCAAGCGGTCTAAAGGTGTTTAAGAGGTCTTAATTGTTCGTCTTTCCTTCTATTCCTGGCTGTCTTTCCGTTATCCGCAGATTTGCCCATATTCGAGATCATTTCCACGCGTACTTTGACATGATTCGTTCTTTTCGTTGAAATTCGAAGAAAGAAGTGTGTTTGCTGGCATTTATCTTGACAAGTGAGCAGCAGTCGTCCGAATTAGAGCTCATATTAGCGTTTTTGAAGCGTAGATACGCACATGTCTCAAACAAAACTGTTCCCTTCTCGTCCATGTTCTGAAAAAGACATGCTTCACGGAAATGAACAAAAAGAAAGTATACTTCCGATATGATTGACCGTTCCGTACCATGGAAGCACATGTGTAATGGGGAAATCGAACCATTGCAATTCGACTACTAGTTCAAATATCAAATACAGCTATACTCTGAACTTCTATGTAGTCGGGTACAAAGAACATGAGACTTCACAAAGGAGGTGCTGGTAAAACTATCTGTGAAATTGTCAAGAAGATCACAAGAAATGGAAAAGATTACTTTCTACAAACTTTTTTTTATCACAATGGCTCCAAGTAGTAGCGGAAGAGCTTGGATTACACAAATCTCGCCATTCATCTAACATCAGACGCTATGGGACCTAGCATGCTAACACAAGAAACCTGTCAACTTTATGGAGTACCAAGCTCGTACGAACGCAGAAACTGAACGGACTATGGATATGTCAACTCCTGCGCACTGCCTGATCAGATGTCCGCGTCTGATTGCCATTATATTCCCACAACCAGTGCGCCCAAGCATCATCAACAACACAGTGTCGTGCCTCTTAAAGGACGGCCGCGGATTCACTCGGCACTTTTTAAAGGACGCCCGCGGATCCCGTCGCGCCGCGCACGCCCGCGCAGTCGCTTGAGTAGGAATAGATAGGGCCGGTGGCCTATCGCGGCCTCGAAAAGCACGCGGCGAGACCGCGCCGCTCGAGCAGGAATCCTCCCTGGGACAACAAACTAAAGAGTTTTCCTGATATTTAGTTTCTTTCCTATAAGTTAACATCGAACGTGATGAGCAACTATCAAGAAAACCCAGACTCGCCCCTACTGCGACGACTCCTTCGGGAGCGGTGCGGTCGCGCTGCGTGCATCTCGAGGCCGCGGAAAGGCAAGCGCCATCGATGCCCACTGTATATAGACTAGCAATGAATACAAAAACAGCAGAACTGTTAAATGCGTCAGCTAGCATTTCCATGTCAAAATTCAACTTCCTAGACTCACTCATTATCGAGAGTTTCTAGTCGTGGAAAACCTGAAATGAGGGTACCTTTAACTTTCTGACGAGTTCACTATTTCCACTTGAACATGGTATTGCCGCACAATTCGGAGGATATTCAACGTCTCCTTTCATGTCCGAACAAAATAGAGTTGTCGAATTTTGCCTTGATCGTGATCTGAAAATACAGTGAAGATGAGCATCGTTCTCGCCGATAGCACCCTATGAGATTCTTGGCCTCCGCATACTTTCGGTGTCTAATAATCTAAGCAAAGGTTCCGCTCTGATGTCACAAAAAACAAGTAAATAAATATATGAAGACTGGTTCAGAATTTACTGTCTGCCCCTTCGCATACAGGGGGGCGTCAATCACGATTGCCTTCTTCTGTGTTGGCCCCACCGCATCACTCGTTAACCCACGTTGATTCGCGTTAACCGGTATAGGATCAACGTTTGTGTTACCGCATGTCAACGTGGGTGGAGAAGTGATGTGGTGCTGCCAACACTGAGAGCAAGGCAATCGTGAATGACGCTTCTTGTACTTGTAGAGTAGATGCAGTTTTTAAAACCTTCAAAATCTGAGTTATAAAAACTTCTGCAAAAGCCGTACTTAACGAAAGAAAGGATAAGCAGTCACGAATGTGAAGGAGTTAAATACAGCGTCCCAAGTAACTGAAAGTGATTAGCAAATTCTCAACAAAACCGTAAAATTAGAACGTAGAGGGAAAGAATAGATGGAGGTGCGGGTAGTTTTCTGCAGCTTGCATGCAACAAGCTGAACTGACACTGAACTATATGTTCAAAAACAGGGTTCCGGAGAACAACACGAGAACACTCCCGCGCCAGGCGAGTCAGCCGATTTCGGACGCCGCGGAGCAATAATTCGTAGTGGGTCATGTTGTGCGAGATAACTGTGCAGAAGAAATTATGCTCATTTACAACGAAAAATTTGGTGTATAGGTTAGACTACAGCCTAATTTGAAGGGAATGGAGTGGTCGGCGTTAATCAACCGCGTTCCGAGATGTGCTGCTTACGTTTTTAGCCATAAGGACAATTTATACTAGATGCGCGTGTCTACAGCGGGCATAAGTTATTGCCCATCGTTTGCTGGCTCATTTCTCTGCAGTAGTGATATTTTTGTTGTTGTGCTTAGTCGATGGATTTGATCTGTTTTCTCACCACAGAGACGCCCTGGAGACATCCCAGGCAGCAAAGAAATTTCGTGGAAATTTTTCAGTACAGATTTTTGCTGCCGCCAAATGCACAGATTTAGCCTGCAATTTCCGACGAAAATAGTTACAGGAACAGTTTTTGATAGCGGTTTCAGGCGGGATTAAAAAACATCTCGTGTTGTTGACAACGATTTAGAGACGTATGCGCAAAATCCACTCAAGATCGATATTGATAACAGCACAACGAGGCTGTTCTAAAAGTTGCTTGGATAAGAAAACCAAGCCCAGGGTTTCGAAGGGCACGGTGGGCCTATATCCGAGCCCTTTGATGGAACTGCACAGCCATTTTGTAGCATATTCATTCTAGTTTTCAGATCATATCCACTCCCCGGCCGCAACCCTGTCTTCCAGTGGAATTATTTCTCGAAAGAAAATTTCGTAGAAATTGGCCATCACTGGGAGCATGAAGCAGCCGTTGTTTTCACCTCTTCTTTTACTGATGGGGTTTGCACTGAAAATATTTCCACTTTCTGAAACTAAAGTCACCAGTCTGAGATTTTGCTTTTGTATCTTATGCAAATGTGGATGATTTGCCAATAGGGAGCTTGCTTTCAACTTTGCGAATGCTGAGTCAACCTATTTGAATTCTCCAACTACCACAACAAAACAGCGCTTTTCTTTCCCGCCGAAGATGTTTACTACGTTTGCGCGAACTCTTTCTCATTTCTTCATCGCCAACGAACCTTGCACGCAGGGATGATGGCGAAAATGGAGTTGCATCCTAGAAATGGTGATAGACTTTGTGCAAAATCAAGTCTAGGCCTAAGTGTCTAAGCTTGAGCCTATGCCTGACCGTGGGTGCTCTCCCCCCACCCCTCCCCCTGATTCGCTCCTCCTCAGTCTTAATGATGTTTTGCATCCAAGGTTTTCCTGATCTTCGGATATGCGGACAGACACTGCGATTGCTAACAATAACGTGAGTACTGAGAACTCAGTGCATCATGAGTTAAATTCAAGAGGACTGACTAGCACATTGTACAGCGAAAGAGATACTATGCAAATGTGTTCGATCTGAATGGCCTGAGTGACCACACAGAAGAAGCTGGGACCTCCTTCGCACTACTTCCGACAGAACTTTCATCTACAAGGTAAAAACGCCGTAAAATAAAGGGCAGCGTACGTGCTCTCCACAGGAAACATCATATCCCACGCCAATGTTGATATTCTTGTAACACATTTTTGAATTTTGGTTATTTGTTGATTTTTTTTAGAGTTGCTGGGCAGTGGTTGTGTTCAATGGTAGAATTTTAAAGCCTTTTTCTAGTAGTACATCGTTTTCAGGATGGTTCGATGCTGTAAATTCCTCTAACGATGCTGTTGAATTATGCGTCTGCTTGCGCAGTTAGCTGAATGGTGGATTTTTAAGCTCTACTTGGGTCTTTGTTAAATCATCTTGGAGGTTAGCTGTTCTTTGATGGCGCGGGTTTTAATTCTATTAGTTTTAAAACTTTAGGGTTAGTCACAACTTGCTATGTAGTTGCTACATGCGGCTGTTTTGATTTCCACTCACTGCCTTTCATGGCAAAGAACAAGGTCTTAGTTTCTATCATTTATACTCCTTCGTTTCCTTATTTGAGTTCTCTTCCTTCTTTACACATTGATGGACATTTCTTTGTCAATTTCTATTGCTAGCGCTGAGAAAGCCAAGTGCTGCCCTTTTAACGTCTTCAGACCTCTATGAATCACCTTACAAGTTTCTTAGCCTAGTCTTCTAGTTTTCCCGTTCTTGTCTGCTCAGAACCCTGCGAACAAGTCCTGTGATCGCATCTGCTCGACCACAAGCTTATTACCAACTTTCTTCAGCCTTTTCTTTTCGATAAGTTATCGGTCCAAACCTTGTCGACAACTTGCTGACAAACCAACAGCCAACTATAATACTTTTTAAGGTGTCGAAAAGCTTTGGGCTGACGATTTGTCGACAAAAAAAGGTAAAAACAAGTTGTCAACAAGCTTTGGGTCGAGCAAGTTTCAGATGCGATCAGCCAACTTGTACTGTGGGTTCTGAGTAGCTGTCCATTTTATGGGTAGCTTTCTCGTGCTGGAATTGTGATTCGTATCATTCTTTACTACTCCGGTTAGCTTATTGCCACTATAAAATGTCTGCTTCAAGATTCATATTCGCTAATCTGCGACATGGGAGAAGTTATTGACTGGGCAGCTTCTGAGCCGCCTAATCGTTATGTGCTAGCGTTTGGCACGAATCATTGCTTGGTGGAACAAGATTATGATCACAATATCTATGAAGAGTGTAGCTACGTCGCTAGCAGGACTTTGATCAAGTGCAGGGCCGTGCGCAAGAAGTCCGATCTGAAGGAGAATGGTGGGATATGTGAACTGGTAAGCCACATTCCATTGTTTCCATCTGTGACGCCGACGGATCATCTACGGCATTTCCAGCACAAACGTTTTCAAGATTCCATACGGAATAGGTTCGGTTGTGAAGGTCGTCGTCTAATGCAGGATTCTGGGCAAGGCAAGCCAAAGTATACTCCGCTGTTGAATCAGGATGGAATTATATGGTGAGTTTAGCCTAATTCATTTTCATGTTTCACTTACCTCCTGCAATCTCGACTGTTTTAGTGAAGAATATCCTTGGCTTATACCAAGTCATCGGTGGGAGTCACCCTTGATCCGTTCCGTCTTTGACGAATCTCCCGATGATGATACCATCGCACCTTTAAGGTGATTTGTTTTGGAAAGTAACTTAAGGTTGAGTTAGTGACTGTATTTCTGTTAAGGAATGCTGGAGTTTTCACCGATAAGGATATCCTGCGAATGCGAAAAGCTCTGTTAGAAAAGCGGATTGAATTTTTGAAGCTTCATGGGGAGATGACGACAGAGAGGGCTTGGCGGCAGGCGAACGAGCTACTTAGCAAAAACGGGAAATGTGAGTTTTTAGATGTATAATTTCGATGGCATACAGTGGTAATCTCAATGGCAATCTTCTTGGTGAGATTAAGCAATGTTATATTCCATTTTTTCAGTAATAAGTCTCGGAAGTTCTCAGGCGGCAACCAACGCTGCATGCTGTTCTATTGACGACTATGGAGTTATTTCTAAAAGAATAAAATCCACTAAGAAATACGCAAGTGTGCGTCGCTCGTTTTTCTTTATTGGCTTACCACTGCAACCGTATTGGTGCATTTACAGGGTCAGTGGACCAGAACACCTCCCAAGCTCTGCAGTTTTGGAAGAGTTCAGAAGAATGACCGCACAGATGCAGCAGAAGTAAACACTGTTGTTCAAGCGCTACTGGACTGCGTCGTAAGCGGCAGCACTGAAATTTCGAGCTACGTGGACTTCGCTGCTTCTAAAGGTTCTGTGACTGCAAGGATTCCTTTTTTTCTATTTCTTTTTCTCAACTTTCTCGTAGACAACTAAGGTAATGATGTTCACGTAAAAAGTAATATCTTCAGAAAGTACTCATCGTGCATCGGAATCCGGAGAAAATAAGCCTTGTTCCTCGTTGGCAGTACCACTCTCCAAATACTGCATTTCACGTTAGTGAATCTTTTCTTCTTCTCCCTTTTCTTCCCCTTTTCCTGATTGTTTCTAAGAACTGCTTCTCTATTAGAGGTTTTACGCATATTTGAGGCAGAAAGGTCTAATTTCTGAAGCTGTGGATCAGCTGGAGCTTGATATTTCCAAGTATGAAGTTTTTTAATTACAAAAATAAACTATCGAAACTAATCCAACACAGAGTTCTTAGCTGTTTTATGGAGCATTCCTGGCAAATTCGGCGGTTCAGGGGAGGGGGGCGGGGGAGAGGGTGAGTGTAAAAGAGAGATGTATGCACAACATACGAAAGTTTTGTTTCATTAAGTGAGAATGTAATGTAGTTTTTCTTCCAGATCAAATGTTGGACGAGCGCCAACTCTTGTTCGTGCCCTGTAGTATATGTCACTCGATGTGTACCGACATTCACACACCGCCTCTGTGTGAAAAACATCTGAGTTGGTGTTTGTACATAGAAATTGAACAACTTTTATCTATTTCGCTCGTCATTCAGGAGATATAAGTCGGGGAAATCGAATCCCTCTGAAAGATGCTCGAGCGCTTGCTTCTCCTGCTATTAATCTGACATCTGGTGTACCTCCTATTTCACCAAACATTCCAGCGAAGCCTAAAAGTTGGTAATATTAATGTAATTGTGACTTCTTTTGTGTTTCTCAACTAACTTTTACTATATTCTATTCACACATGATTGATGTGTTAACAAGTACATTATCAAAATCGGGTTGCACGAGATACGTTCCTCAACAACGATCGCTACCTGCCGAGCGCCGCATGTTCTGTCAGCGTTTCTAAGCACGAAGAAGTTCCTTTACTGTTTCTGCCCATCCTCCCACCTGCCTACGGTCGTGCACATGCCACCTAGGAAAAGGCATCTAAGGAGCATATCTCATGTAATCCAGAATCGAAGCACAGGATAATCGTCCTCTAGAAATTTCGATTGTTTAGCATCAAACGATCCAACGAAACCTTTATTTGGTCTACCATCCAGCTCCAATGCGGCACCATTTTTGTTGGGATCAGTGCCAGACAGGCGTGTTGCAAAGGTTCATCGTCTTAAGTGATTGTCTAAGTGTGTAATGCTAGCTAATCTATCGATGTTTCAGCGTCTCTCTGTAGATGTTCATTCCAAAGAAGAAGCAGAACTGCTTGCTAAAAGATTCAAGGCGGAAGTAAGTGTTTAAACTCTGTTAAATTATTAGGAATTTGAACCAGGTGGTAATAAAAGTAACATTATTTCGTAGGTCCCTGCTGAGCTCACAGTGGCAGAGGCACTCAAACAAGGTCACTCTCCTGCTGTGATTGAGGCTGTGAGACGTGCAGAGCTACGCCGTACCAGAGAAGACGAAGTATGCACATGCGCAAGGTTCGCGTAGTTTTATCATTCTGTCTCCTTATCTTTTGATTTCAATTAATTTTTTATGCATGAAGCCCATACATATCTCTGCCCTAATTGATTTGGTGTTTTCAACAAACACCCTTTTCGCCAACTTTATTATGAACTCGAATTGTTCAGAATTCGCCCATTTGAACGGTCCCAGTTCCCGCCAAAGCAGTCTCTTCCTCGACGAGTGAATAATCCTATTGCTCGTCCATCGGTTCCGTTACGTCGTCCCACTGTCATTGATGGTGGCCCACTTCAACAAGTCAGCTATTTATTTTTCTTCATGTTTTCCTTCACTTCTTATAATTTTGTAACTTCTCTTATTAGCCACGATTTACAGCCGTCCTCCTTACACACGGGCCAGACATCTGGACGTCTTCCATCAAACGTCGATTTCCGTCAGATTGTTCAGATTCCACAGCGAAGGCCTCAACCGCCTCATCGTGTTCTATCCAAGGTATACCTAAGGGTTTAAAACATACCATCTTCCCTACATATCTTTTCTAGTGATAGTAAGCGTTCGCTCTGTACCAGTAAAAGTGTTACGAGTGGCACTAAGTCTAGTCAAAGGTTTCAAAGGGTTACCAATGCTCCTTGGTAAAGGAAATGCTCTGCTCGTTCAGCAAGAATTACGTAATTCTGCAGAGTGTCATCCTATTCTACGGGAAATGAAGTTGAAAACTTCATTAAATTTCGAACACATTCAAAAAGAAACAAAGTGATGTTTGAGTTTTACGAAGGACAGTCTGTATATGTAGCGAGTAGCCATCTTAATCTTATTATGAATACCTTTTCATAAATTATGGATACCTTTTCATAACAGAAGTCTGCTTGAGAGTAGACGAATCTTCTAATTTCTCGGACTTGCTCATTTTTAATCCATAATTTTGTTCGAATTTTATCTCTATCTAAAAGAGGAGTATGACCCTGCAAAATTTCAGGATGGTAGACCACCTGTGCAGTATTCTTCAATCCCTGCGACATCTCAGTCCAATGAAACAAATTGGCCAGCGAACTCATCCTCCACATCGTTCACCGTCATTGACGAAGCTGGCAATGTTGGTTAATTTTCCTTTGTATTTTCCTTTGTATCAGCACGAACTTATTCTTAATTCGTATTCAGGAAGTTCTTGTGGAAGACCGTCGCACTCCACCACCAACTAACGAGAGAGGCTCGTCTGTGGCTCCGCACACACGGCCACCAATATCGTCTTACCGAAGGCAGGTGCCGCCTGTAAGGTAGGTAATTTTTTTTCTTTTCACTTGATGTTACTTTTCAAGTCGCCAAAATTTACACCATTCGGCTCAGAATTGCCGTCGTCGGTGTAAAAAAAATTGTAGTCTGCAAGATACGCTTCCGATGAGGAAGTTTTTTTTTTGCGCTGAACGGCACGATTCCGGGTAGAAAGGTGCAGGTTTCATGTGTTTTTGTCCGTTGAATCCTCAGATCTAAGCTTTTACCAACCCACAAACAAACAGGAATTTTTACTGTATACTGATATGGCTTGCGAATTTGCCTGAACATACCCGTTTGGAGTTCAAAAACGAACGAGGCAATAATTTGCACAAGTGGAATAGAATGATTTTATTGTTACCCATAATATCATGAAAGATGAAGTCGCAACCGGTGTGTAGGACTCACAATAGTTCTTTTTTCTAGCAATCGTCAACAAATTGGTGGTCATCGAAGTCGTGAAGGAGATGGACACAGACACCACTCCGCACTGCACCCTCCACCTGATCCACCGATAATACCCCTCTCTCGAGTGTACGTTGTTCCAGCCTACGATAATTTTCCATGCAGCTTTGAAAGCATCCTTTTTCAGCCCGGACCGTCCGACTTTCGGAGCTATGAGAGGTGACGGCAGCTCAGCTGGAGTTTCGAATGCGAACCAGAGAGAAGTGGTATGTATAAGCTTTCTATTGTGCAAAAACTTCGAAAACTTGATGAATATAGTCTTATTCCAGATGGTGGTTGGAGGTAGGACAGGTCCAATCATAATACCGACTAATCCAATCCGAGACTCTCCTGTTCAAGCTCCAAGGACTTTGCAGTCAGATGCAGAAGTGCCCACCACTTCCGAACAACTCGCACAAGCGTCGATCCGTCAACGCTTCCCTACTATCCTCCGGAAAGCAGAGGCACCGACACCAACGCCCATCCCAACGTTGCCGCCACCACCTGTTCCCCCATCGAATCTTGGCCAGCAAGTGCCCCCGCCAAAGCCTCCACCAAGTTCGCGTCCTCTGCCGCCTCATCGGTTGATTTCTGCCCCGCGCCCGGTGCCTCCTCATCGGCTGATCAAGTCACTTCCGCTCCCCACGGTGCCTCCACCTAGGGCTCATAAAGTGGGTTCGGAATCAAGCAGTGTAAGTAATACCCCTGAACCTCCAAAGGAACTTAATACACCAGAACCTCCCAAGGAACACAATACGCCTGAACCTCCTAAGGAACAGAGTCATTCTGAGGATCCTTCACCGAGCAAGCAGGTGTCCACGTCGCTACCGCCATCGGACAAACAACCACCCAAGTTGCTACCCCCATCGGAAAAACAACTGAGTCAGGAGAAGATGTTCGTGGAGAAGGATATGGATCCACTCAGTATATTGGCAGCAGTGTCAGAAGCTGCCAGAGATGGAGCTGTGCAAGGAACTGCAACGAAAGCAGCTGCTGCTGCTGTGCAAAAGCCTGTCGCCACTGTGAGCGAAAAGGACGTCGCTGGTAACGATGACGAGGACGAGGAGTATGAAGAAGAACTGTAGAAATGTATTATTGGTATTTAATGTTGTAGCAGAAGTAAAAGCATATAGTACTGACGTGGAACTCATTGCAATTGTTATTGATATCATTTATTACACAAAATTATAATACCGGTGGGATGAGCTTTGTTGTGCAGATCTCGGAAGCAGTGCTAGCAACCCCCGCGTAAGCTTGAGGTCATGTACTGCGTACCACCAAGGACAGTCAGAGATGAAATAGAGGGGAAAATAAATTGTATGGCCGCGGCCGAAGAAGTCACTGTTATTCAAAAACGTTGGTGCAATAGTTGTAGAGCGTGCCACTACGATGCGTCGTAATGACAATTTTGAAACGTCCTGATTGTAGCGCGGGGTGGTCCGGGCTATCGGTTTATGCACAAATACTTAGCTAATGTCGGGAATCATTATAGTAGGCGGGCGACATGTGGCTCTGGTCTAGTTTTTGGAGAGAGCGAATCTTTAGCGTACCAGCACGTGGCAGAGTGAAAAGCCTCGTTTGTCTCATCCGTGTGAATTGCCCACAAACATGGTGATTTTTCGTTCATGTCTGACGTCACAGATTAAATGCAAGCCCATTAGCGCAAATGGCCTCTCCCACGATAGCGGGGCCAGTTCGCAACATTTCAATGCACTGGATGGTCAGGCTCCGAGGGACAATTCTCGACAAAAAGTGGCTGGGTAACTCATTTCCCGATTGTGCAGTGACCCATTCTTTCCCTTTCGGAGTACAAGAATTATGGGAATTTTGCAGTTATCATTCCCTGAGAAGTTCTCACATCACATGAACTTACAGCCACATCTTGCGCAGAGATTATGGATGATGGATTTTTTGCGAATTTTTTCATTCGTGGTTTCATTCATTCTAACCATGGTGCAATCCTAGAACCATCGTTCTGTTGTGCAAAAACGTCACTTACGGTTCTGTGAAATTCACCAAAGCCCTGGCAACAGAAGCCAGTAGTTTTATTCATCGAAGATGCTGTTTCTTGGAAAGATCGGCCAAAATGGAGACGAAATTCGGGAAATTTGATGTGGTCGACGTATCCCGTTCAGCCCTTTACGCTAAATGTCGCCTGCAATGAAATGGTTCCCTCTCTTCTGAATTCTACCTCTGGATGTACATATTTCGATGATAGTACAAATAATATAATGAAGGTATCAGTGAGGCACGGGTTCACCATTCCCTGCACTTTAATTTTCTTTCATATGTAGTTCTCTTTTTTTTTTTTTTGGTTTTTTTTTACATACTACTCTGCATACTTGTGAGGCAGTGGCGGACTCAGAAAGTGGGCGAGAGGAGGAGGGAGGGGGGTGGGGAGAAAAATTTGGGGTCTCCTTTGGGGTTTTGGGGACCCAGATGGAAATTAAAGCTATTAAAGATATTAACTTCAATAATAAACAATAAGTAGTCAGTATTCAAAAAAAATAATGATAAAAATAAACAAATAGAAATAAACTAATGCAAGATTTTTATATGTATTGTAAAGTAATTTCAAAAATTTGGCGACCCATTCTCACGGGGTGGGGTGCCCCCCCCCCCTGCATTCGCCACTGGTGTGAGGGGATTTGGCTGACTAGAGTGGCATCGTAGCTGCAGGGGTTGTAATCTGCTAATAAATTTGTCCAACAGGCTCGTGTCAATAAACATTCGCAAATTGCAGGCAGGACGTAATGAATTGAAAATGAGTGGTTCGCTGACGAAAGATGATTAGTGTTTGTGCGCCTTCAATGCATCAGAGTGACAGGCTATCATTTGGGCAGCGTTGTGGCATCCCGTCGATATAATTACAGTACGCTTTGAAAAATACGTGGCTGTTCAGTTGTCGAGGTTCCGATGTTCAATCACGACTAGTATTCTGCAAATGCTTTGTCCTGTAACAATTTCCAAGGCTCGAAATGTTGATATTCATCAATCTGGCGCACGTTAGCGTGCATTGAAGTAATAAATAAATAAATAAATAAATAAATAAATAAATAAATAAATAAATAAATAAATAAATAAACAAATGAATAAATAAATCTTTAAGCTCTGACTATAGTGCGTCCCTTACAATAGCTGAGTACCTCTGCACAAATCTGCGACTCGGACACCCTCCACGCTAAACGCAGGACATTTGGGAATTGTCATTACGACGAGTCGTAATGACGTGCATTACCACTTTTGCACTGATGTTATTGGATCACTGTAACCTTTTCAAGTTGCAGCCAGCCTCTTTTTTTAATTCCTCTCGAACTATCGCCCTCGTGGAATGCACTTTACAGCTTACGTCAATGTTGTAACTATTATAAAACATAACAATAAGGCTGTGGAAAACAAATAGATAAAGGAAATTTAGCTTTTTGCAATAAGTCTGGACGCTGTAGGATGAAGACTACCTTCATCCTCTTGCTCTCTTTGGCAAGAACACCAATATTAAACCATTATCTGCTTTTTGGTTCTTGAAGGCCCTTTGGTTTTTGAGCAAAGATGAGAGCCTGTGACGGGATTCATGAACATTACTTAGGAATTCGTGGTCTAGCCGCCCTCCTAGTGTCGGCCTGGGTGCATCATGGAGATTACTCATGATAAACTGTTGACGCTTCTATCAACAACGGATAAGTTCCTGGGGTGTTACCTTATTTACCCTGGGTAATCTCAATGATGTATGTGGCCCGTGAACGGGTTTGCAAGGCGAAAAAGTTTGAGCATGGTTCTTGATTCCTAAGGAGGGCGGCGCGGACAAGCTCCGTGATTGGTCAATCCACGCAATGACCAATTGCAGAGCTCGACTGCACTCCCTTTTTCAGGTATAACGCTCCACACCCAAAATAGATGTAATTGATCCAACCCACTCGTCAAGTCAGTGATGGGAAAAAATGGTAGATATTGTAAGATATATCACGTTCCCTTGGAAAACTCGAAAAAAAAACGCTAGATGAACAGGCAGTCATTAATTCTCTTTCGAATTTTCATGAGTTCCGCCAGTGGGGAATGCTATGACGCAGATCCGTGCTCACAATCAGACCCCGATCTTATCCTGGCGTAACCATTCCACATATTTGACCTCGATATCGTAGTGGTGAGTAACGTGCTACCCACTGGTCGGAAACACTAACGTTCAAGTGCTATGCATTAACCATAAATCCGCCCCACACGTGGTGCGGATACAAATTAATTGGCTTCGTTGTACACTCTGGAAATTTTGCGCCATCTTAAACCTAGCCTTGGAGCGTGATTTTATCAGCATTCTTTTCCACCTTTTGTTTTTTCCACCCTGTTACAATTTTATACTCTTTGTTTTACCTCGAGATATAACAGTACTAACCTTACCATTCTTTGTAACTTTGGCTGGCGCACCTAGAGTGCTAAAAATACAGATACGAATACATTCACAAATTCAAATAAGTAATTAAATAAATAATTGGATAAATAAATAAACAAACTTGTCGTGCGAAATCATTCTAACCAGTAGCTTCAGAGATATCGCTCATGTTGCTTCCTTTTTTGAATAGTGGGATGTGAAAAAACAAAATCACAATCCCCAGCACGCGGATTATGGGGTCCTCACAAAATTTCCATGGATAAACAACTGCGCATCCCTGAAAGCACGCAAGGATTTAGTCTGTCATGTCTAGCGAGGGCTGAGCACGAGCTGCTGTCACTATGTGATGTCTGGGGGCATGAGTGGGGTATTTATGGATGTCATTCACATCAAATAGCCTCATAATCTTGCTATTTGCAACTACGCAATACTGAGAAATGGCGTCATTGGCGTGCACTCGGAAGAGTGCCACCCTAGTGCCTGTGCTATTAGCAAGGTTAATTTCGCTTGTTAATTGCACTCCATTATTTTATTTGCACATGCATACAGTGAACGTCGACGGAAGGGCATATTTTGCGTATTCTGGAAGCACGCCACGCGACCGCGCCGCTCGTGGTGAAATTGTCACCGTGATAGGAAGCCATGAGATTCCTTGATTTTTACAGAGAACATAACGAAGTCAGGAAATGCGTCACCGTACCACGTGTTGGGCGTACCACTTGAATTTCTTTTGTGGCCGACATCAAATAGGATGGAAATTCCTGATTTGCTACTACGGCGGCGATTGTTTCGCGAGCGGCGCAGTTGCGACGCGTGCTTCCTGGGTCCGCGAAAAACATATGTACTGTTACTGACGTTCACTGTATGTGAGGCGGCCTGCGAATCTGCCTGACTCTTCATGCTCTGTCATTTACGTCCTTTGATTGCACTCACGTGTATCGTCTCTTGGCCAGCAACTTCTGACTCATGCACTCACTGCTCTGACCATGAGTCATCTAATTCTACTATTAATTATCTTCAATAAGGTTCCACGTGACCACGCCCTTTGGTCAGAGCACCTAATTTTCATTAGCGACAGGTCAAAAACGAAAGCGAATGCAACGAATAAGCTCGTTGGCAATGATGCGAAGAACGTTTTTCAGCGGTGCTCATTTCAACGGGGCGGAGATCGCTGGAGAGTAATGAGCTGCAACGCGTTCGTTCGTTCTTTGCGTGTTGTCTGGACAACTATTGTGAACAGAACAAACACACATTCATAGAATAGAGTACATGTTATTTCTCTAATGGAGCGTTCGTATCTGCACCTCCATAAACACGGGATTGTTCGCTTCATTCCAGATCAGCAACGAGAACAATGGCTGAAGGATAACAGATGCAACGAAGTATAAACACAGCCTAAGGCTGCTGTGTCCAAAAGTGTTACTGGAGTATCTCCATAGGTAATCCAGCGGTCCCTGTGTTTGTTTCATATCTATAGGGTGGGCCAAAAATACGGTAACAAAAAATGGCAGCTAGAAAATGAATTTCTTTGTAATTTGGAGCATTGTCATATGATTCATGTTCATTGCCTTCGATTGACTAAAAAACCAGACAAACTCCAGAAATATCTTCCATTCGCTAGAAATCAGACCCTGACACACTCATCGAAGTCGCAAACCGCGGCGTATGCGTGTATGTAGAGGATATTGGGGGAATGTGGGCGCATGCTAGAATTCCAGTCGGGACCCACCAAGAATGAGAAAATCGGATTTTTCGGATTTTCTCTAGAAAATTCGGCTTTTCGGGGTCTCCGGCATATGTATGCGTGTATGTGTGTGAGGAGTTGAAAATGGTCAAAATCGGGAGAAATCTACATAAAAGGGGCGTGGTTTAGGTCTCACTTCTCAAAAATCGCCACTTTTCGCGATTTCTCCCTAAAATCCGGGTATGTATGCATGTGTGTATGCATGTATGTGTGTATGTGTGTACGTATGTATGTATGTTTTGATGTATGTATGTGTGGAAATTTGGGTGATTTTGGGGGAAAATACGACTAAAAATGCAAAAAAAATTGAAAAAAAATCGGATTATTGTGAATTTTTGGATAAGATGTGTGTATGTTTGTATGTGGATTTGCTGATTCTTTGAGAAAAATTGCAAAAAAAAAACGAAAAAAAATCGGAAAAAAATGGAATTTTTGAGGATTGTCCCGGATTGTTCTGGGATTTTCCCGGATTTTTCGGTATTTCTGCCGATGCGGATGGACCCGAAATCCATGGGATCCAGACGGCTGGGCGGTCTGGATGCGCCAAGAAGTGCCATGCAAAAAACGGCCAAAACCGGCCGTCGGCGCTCGGATGGAAATTCCGGATAAAATTCTGAGTATGTCTGGAGCCAAAATGATCCTTCGGTTTTCGAAGTGCTTTTTTGGAAATTCCGGATTTCCGTAGGTAAGCCTAGGTCTTGAGCGCTCTGAAAACCTACTGATGCAGCTGATTGTGTTCTGGGCAATTGAATATCCACACGGCAAATACAGAGGTCACAATATGCTGGAGCACTGTACTGTTAAAACGTCTCAAAGCGACCTTCTAATTGAATTTGGCTTCAACACAGAACGCGCTTTTCAAAAGAAAAACACGTGATGTTAGCGTATTTTTGGCCCACCCTGTATAATGGGCCTTCAGTGATCCTTACTCTTCACATTTGAGCTGGACCCGGCAGGTTCTCTTTTAACAGCAGTAG
This sequence comes from Ancylostoma ceylanicum, assembly GCA_000688135.1. NCBI lineage: Eukaryota > Metazoa > Nematoda > Chromadorea > Rhabditida > Ancylostomatidae > Ancylostoma > Ancylostoma ceylanicum. The sequence goes on along the minus strand of JARK01001436.1, from coordinate 126,479 downwards.
GCTACCTTTTTTCACCTGCACGTCTACATAAGCAGGCTAGTAAGGTCACTGTCAGTGATTCTAGCGTAAACACATGCTATGAATGATGCCGTCTGGTCTGTCATGACTACTCAGTGTTGCTTTCAGGGAATCTACATAATTGTCTGAACAACACAGACTAATTAGGTGTAAAGTTGTTTTTTCACTCTGGCATAAAATCAACCTGCAGAACAAAAACACCAGCTGCCCGCCAAGAGTTGTCTCTGAACTGGTTCAACAGGCCATATGACAATCGGCGAAGATGCGTTCTATGGGAAGAATATTAGGCAAGCAGCATTTTGCCTTGGGACCAAGTTCAAAACCCCATCTCTCATCGGATGTTCGCCATGCTAGATAGGGTTTTCAGTGAGACGAACCTGGCCATGTTCTTCCCGAGCATTGCCCACGTTCGGGGAAGCGGATCCTCAAAGGAGCAATTAGCTGGGGTAACAAACAAGAAGGTTTCTCAGAATGTGTTTCTTGACGTCCCCAATTTGCAACGAGGAATAACTTCCCTGAATCTACCCATTTCTGTGCTATTTGAGATGCTAAACCCATGCAAATTTTTCTGCTTGAAATTTTGTTGTGTTCTAGGTCTTTAGGGACCACAAAGCTCATGTTCAACAGTGAAATTGAGCAGAATATGTTTTTTTTCTTGTCGGGAAAAATCGCAACCTATCGGTTTTCCTCCATGTTTCTGCCCAACAGGCACACTGCCTCGGTGCAGCAGACAACCAGAGTGCCCGCGCCGCAGTGCTGCCTCTTGTCTACGACCGTTTGGAGTTTACTGTAGCTTTCAAGTCTGTGTAAATAGGAGCGTCGTTAGTGCGATGAGCTCATAAAAACAGCTGATACTCCAATCCTGCTGGGTTCCTTTTTCTCAGAATTCTTCGGGCTAAAAACACCGAGCTGAACGATGAGAATTTTTAACTAGGGAGGAAAATATTTTTGGGGAATATTACTAGATGAAGGCTGGATTTCTGCGGTTAAAAATTGAAGTTTCGTCGGAGTCTCCGTTAGTTTTGAGACAATCGTTTTCTGAGCATTCTTCCCCCTCTGCTAGGAATCTTTTGGGTTTATTCTTTTGTTGATTTTTTTGCTCATTTGGGTAATTCTTCTTGTTCCGTTGTATTATTGTTTGGCACGTCATTATAGTCGACGTATGGTAAATAAATAAATAAATAAATAAATAAATAAATAAATAAATAAATAAGCATTTGAAAGACATAGATCCTTCTCTTGGTGGTGTCACTTTCAGGAAAACCCTTCCAACACGAAGATTATTTCACTTTGGTGCGTTGCAGTAGGAACGGTGCCCTAGCCAATTACGGCGTGACTACCACCCGCCTCCGGTCACAGTGTTGCGCGATAAAAGATAGGCTGCTCGGCTGTGATTGGTCAATTTATGTGTGCGTCGCGGCTGCATTCTTCAGAGGTACGCACGGTGCTGCGGAGGAATGGGCAAGTTTTGTAAGCACGGGTAGGACGCATGAATGTCATCCATGTAAGGAAGTGGCTACTCAAAGCGTCGACCTTGAAGGACTAACCAAGATTTAAGAAGTATACGCATGCGAAGCAGTCGCGTCGCGGCGAACTTCTTGACCACCTTCCCAGTTGCAACTGCAGAAAACGTCCATACCTTGGCCTGATTTTTTGTTCTGCTGCTGTGTTCTCAGATGAATTTCCTCCAGCGATGGCGGCCTGGACTGATGTCTAAGGTATACACGTGAATACCACAGCAAACGTCATCCGCATTTTTTCGGATCCGACACGCGATGCTTACGTATGTGCTACGTAATTGACTGGTATTTCACCCTTTGTGTGATTTGTTGCCCAAAATGTTCTGAACCTCCGGCTCAGTCTGGACGGGTTTCTCGATAAAATGCGATTTTTCACGCTATCCTTACCACTGCTATAATCCTACAAATTTTTGCATGAAGTACTACTCCACAATCGAAGAGTGGATATGTCCATTTTTCCACGGAAAGTCCTAGAATCCCAGTGCTGGGCTTTTGAATTTTGATCACTGGTTGGCTGAATTACTGATTGTTAGAGCCGTCCACACGCCATAGAGCGTCCATTCAACGAAAATGTTGAATGACAACATCTAACAGCGGGGAATCCGCTTATCCACTTGTCCTTCGACAGGCGGACCCTTAGCCCTGAAGAGAGCGTTGTTTTGACGACTCGTCCAACACTCACCGCCATCGCCCCATCATGCCTTCCATAGCAACAACACAACGAAGAAGCCCACAACAATACGCGGGCTGTTTTGGAGAGGGCCGGAGTCGGCTGCTCGACGCCTGCGAAGGCGGATGTTTGTGAGCCGCGCAGAGATTTAATTTGAATCAATAGCCCAAGGCACTTAGTCAGCTCTCAGCTGACCCCTTTCCGCCGCGGAAATCGCGCGTCGCCGCGTCGTCGCGGTACGCTGAAGCCCTGGCGGTAAGTGCTGCGGGGGGCGGGGTGGAGGTGTACCCGTCTTTCATGGTAGATGGCGACTTGCCGCTGCGATCGATGCTGCTCCAGGCTGATGCTTGCTTTGTTTTGCTCTCTCCACATCATTTGTCCTTCTGTTCGCACGAATGGACCACGTTGTAGCCTCGAGCGCCCTCGGTGCCCCTCGAAAAAATCCCAAAGGAGCATGGAATGCGTGGCTGAAACGTGGTTCGACGGGCAGGCACAGCTCTGGCCTAATCGAATAATGCGCTCGGGTAATTAGCGACGCTGTAATGAGTAATGAGTAGCTGAACCAGCGCATTCCCTGACACACCTAAGGAGAAGAGGTGGAGGTTCAGGGAGCTCTTACACATCCTTTTTTCCTTTTACCAAAGAGGTATCGGTAATGTCTAGTTCTCCATGGTTGCTCTAGAAAGGGCCAAACCCCCAACAAACTCATAGAGTTCCGCACAACGGGCTGGTAACCTCTGGGTAAATATGGGTAAAGGTAATTCTTGGTTGATAACTATACATAGCACTGAATAAGAGCCGGATAGTTTGGTTAAATTACCACCTACGATTAGTAACCGATTCTAAGACTCGAATGCTCGCCAATGAAGAGTCTCACAACCCCCCCCCCCCCC
>JARK01001436.1:69224-98262 GCA_000688135.1 Ancylostoma ceylanicum | reverse complement strand
GAATTGCACAAAGCAGTAACAATGCCAGAGCTCTGGCACGTAATTGGGGTCGTGAAAAAATCAGGAATTTTCGGTAATTCTTTGGAATCGGCGAGTAAGGTAGGTAGTTCTTGGGTAACCTTTTACGACAGCTAAGGTCGTTTGTCACATCCTGTTTGACAGCGCATCGCTTACGCTAATTGTTTCCTGGAAACGATAGGGTTTTTCAGGATGCAGTGAATTTACCAGTGTCATATCCAGGCAGTCCATCATCCTCGCTGAATGTGACGACATCGATGTCGGTGACAGATTTAAGAAAATATGAAGCCGACAGCGTTCATCTCTATTCAGAAATTGGGCAAATCCTACCTTTGGAAGGGGTTTTGGGGACTAACCATTTGGGTATTGTACACTACTATATTATAATGTACAATATATATGTGAGTCATACATAGTTAGTTGTTGGGATTACCCAGGGTTAGCCGAGTTAGTTGTTAAGATTACCCGGGGTTGCCAAAGTTATACATAGTTAGTTATTTACTGGGATTACCCGTAGTTATTCATTTTCTTATTCTTGAACATTGTTCCAAGGCCATGGCTGGGAGCATTATCGAGATTACCCAGGTTAGACGCATTGCCAGTGGGTAAATTTGGGTAGTTTTGACACGCTTACCCTGGGTAATCCCAATGATGCATACGGGCCCAGGATGCATCATTGTGAATACCCAGGGTAAATTTGTTGACGCCCATGCTAAGGGTGGGACAATTTGCTGTGTGTTAACATGTTTACCCTGGGTAATCTTATCATACGCAAGGACTAAGAGTGTTAATCCCTAATTACTGTAGATAATTGAATATTCGAAGGACTACTCGAATATATACCTATCCAGTGAACACGTATAAAGTCCTTCTAGGAAAAATTACATGCACCTAAGGTCATACGATTATGCATGCTAATTGCTTAGTAGCTACTAGTGTATTCGTTTGCCAGCAAACAACATCAACAGGAATGAATGAATGCGGGAGTTTGTTCAACTTTTCACATAGAAACCAAAGGTATCGATGCAGTAGGGTTAGCCCTAATCCCAAAAGCTCTTTGCCCGGATGCATCATAGGTTGGGATGGGTAATCTTCGTTAATCTACACCTAGTGACATGATTAGCCATGGCATAGGTATGGGCAATGTCAGGGATGTGTAAACAAAAAATAAAGTTCTTGGTGTGTGAAACGTAATTGGTAAATTTGAATACATTAACTCCTCTCCCCTGGTAAGCTCAATGGTGCATATGGGCCCTGATTTGGTAACCTTTATTCCAAAAATGGATGTTTTGCAATGCACAAACTGTGAATTTGCTCCTATTAATAACCTTAATGGCTTTCTAGTTGCACTTCCTGCTAAACTCTGAGCATGAGTCTCACCGTAGTCCACTCGAGACGTTGGACTCGATTCAACTCTGTCTATGCTTGCGACCAAATGAAGATTGTGAATAACTTAGTTTGACTAATAATTCGAGGGTTGATCCAAACATTCGAATGTTTAAGTTGGAGGAAGTTTTACAGCTCGTCTTTTCTTTCTTCCTGGACTCTCCGAATCGTTGACTTATTCGAATTACAATATTTCTGTTTGCACTTCCCCACTAAGTCATTCGGTCACGATTATGACCATTAAAACACATACTACAGGAAAATTATCACACAGAGCACACTTCTACAATTCCTCGAGGTGGTCTATGGTTCCTCTCTCTTCCTCTCATGTTTTGCTGGTAACTGCAACCTTTCCATGAGGCATTTTTCTGGATAAGAAGGAGAAAGAAATTTTGAGTGTTCTCGAGTTGCAGCTCTTGCATAGGTGGCGGAAATCATTCATAAGCATATATGCATTATACATCCCTCCCTTCGGGAGCTATTGCTGTCCCTATAGAGGAGAAAGCTAAGGTGACAAAGAGGATTTTCCTAGGTTCACCCGAACACATCTGGAAGATTGGAATTTCATAAGATTCAGGTGAAATGAGGGAAAAAGTGAAAGGTGGGAAACAGATATGCATTTATTGTATAATATTCTACTATACTATGGGATATCTAGTACTTTTTCACGCATCAACGCTCTCTTCGCCGTTTTCGTCAGAATTTCCAGAAATTGAATGAGTTGGGCTCTAGGAATTGGATTATAGGAGGTACATACTTCTGATTTAGCGGTGATTAGAGTAGAGTCCCGACATGTACACTTCTTGAAGAACCACTAGTACCTCGTCAAAATGTGGGAACTTCTATTTATTTGATTCATTTGTTCTCAGACGTGGACAAAGTCCACGAGTGTCCAGTGTTTAGGTTTGAGAACGACAACAACAAAATCATCCCCTCACGAAAAATAAAGTGCCGTAGGGATGGGCAATTATGTACGTCCCGATATTCAGCTTCTCTCTCCCTAAAAAAGGTGTGCTCAGAACGGCTGATCTTCTGTGCTTGGATGCGTGATTGAGAATACCGGGTGCCCATGCTTGTCATTGAGCACGTACGCATTTATTTTCCTCTTAAAAGTCTCAGCTACTAAGTCGGGAAAAGGCGAAAAGGCGATTTAAATAATGGAAACTATAAATCATACGAATCTGCTCCTGTTATTGCTATAAAATGCAGACAGGCAAATTATACACATTTGTACGACAAGCGCTGTGCCGAGGTTTTTTCCCTCCGTTATTTACTGCTCTATCACAAAATTTAGGCAATTTTTCTCAAGAGAAAATCGCGAAAAATCGCAATAAATGGCTTAAAGAAAGTTACTCGTCATTCGCACAATGGGAAATAGTATTCACGCAATTCTCTGGTCCCGACCCATATCCAGAAACGTCCAACATGACCAGCCACCTTTCCAGAGTGTGCTCATCTCCACGTCTGACCCGACATGGAAGCGTGGTGTCGATCGGCGAAACCCAACCGGACGAGGCTACGCAGCATCGCAACGACTTGCTCACAGCCCTCAAGAGAGAGGTACGATCCAGAAAATCCCTGCATCCTCTGAGAGTTGACATGGTAACGAGTTTCAGGTCAAAGTCATAATGGAAGAGGCAGTGACGAAACGGCAAATCGACTTGGATTCGCCTTACGTTACTTCTTTATGCGGTAAGGTCTTCAATATCATTTTTGGGAGCGGAGTCTAATTTTTTCAGAACTCTCCTATAATTTCCAGTACTTTCCTTCATATTTATACTTTTTCTTTTCCAATGTTGGAGGGTCTCTAGCCATCCTCTTTTTGGCATTAGGCACCAATTTTCTCAGTATTCGTAAGCCTGCAATGGTTGTTTTGCCGGAGGTGGAATGTGGCCGCCAGGAAAACAGAGTAGAAAGGAGTGTGCTGTTGTCAATAATAGGAAAGAGATGCAAAATTCTTCCTGCTTGGCAAGTGGAGGGTAAGGGGACTGAGACTTTCAAGAGGGTAAAGGATTTATAATTCCGGTGACTTCCTTGTGGATCCTTGCAGGAGAGGAATTCTTTGTGGATCCTTGGAGGAGAGGATTAAAGAAAGCAGTAGGGTAAGCGGGTTTTTTGGGGCCAAGAGGAAAACACGGATTTCACCCAGAGTTAATCCCGATTTCTGGAAATGTATGACTAATGCATGTGTTTGTTCGCCCCATGCGTCTAGCGTATATGCTGATTAATGAAATTATTAATGCTAAAAATGTTGTGACTAATGTAAAAGTTTTATTCTAAAAAGACTAGTAAAAAACTTCCAAAGGAGTGTCGCCCATTTGTCCTTGTGTTCCACATACGAGTGAATGGGCTTAGAAATTTGGTGCTCCAAGGGAAGCAGCAATTTTTTTCCCACTGTTTCATCTCCAGAACAATCGCGCGAGTGAGGCGAGCACTAAAAAGTGTCAAAAAGCCGGCGTCGGCCGGACTTCCGGGCCGGTTTTCTAATATTGTTGTTTTGTTTAGGTCATATTTGCTGGCTTTTATTCCGCTTAATTTCTATTTTCATTTTTACAATGCATTAAATCTTATCATACTACTGAGCTACTGAACATACCATATGACATTGTATTACTATATACAGTGAGCGTCGATGGCGCTGACCCATCCACGGCCTCGAAAACACGCGGCCCGACCGCGCCGCTCACGATGAAATTGTCGCTGCTGTGGCGAATTTGGTTTTTCTCAGTATTTGTTCATCACATTTGATGTCACCTAATAAGAAAACTAACTAACTGTCAAGAACACCCCATAGTTCGTTGTCCTGGAGGAGATTTCTGCTAGAGCGGCGCGGTCACGCCGCGTGCTTTTTGAGGCCGCAGAAGGGTCACCCCCATCGATGCCCACTGTATGTGTTACTAATTTGTACCATATATTAATGTAATACGATAATTTTGTATTTGAAGAATGCAGATGCAGACTACACGATCAAGTATGATAGAAGTGCTGGCTTCTGCTCAAGAAGTCCCATAACTTCTTGCTTTCATTTTTCAGTAGCCGTCGAGAACTGCCTGATGGACGGGCTGCGCCGTCGGCTGCTCGGCCTGTTCGGCAATCGCACCTCGCTCGCGCTGCTGCACACAATCGCGAAGACGAACGCCGTCGCCGAGCAAGTGCTGGCGAAAACGCTGGAGACCAATTCCCAGTACGTCCTTTTCATCCTAAGGGCAGTGCTCGTGCGAGCACTTCCGTTTGCTCGCACCCTAAGGACGTCGCCGAGATGGAGCGATGTTGACACGTGTCTGGAATTCCAGGGTTGCATGGATGGGTAGCAAGGGTTCGCGCGATTGCGAATAGAGTGTAAACAGTAGGGAAACACTCGTAACTTATTGGGAGGATTGTTACAACCATTTTTAACATCTCTAATATTTTAATGTACGTAGTGTTAAAAATCAGTGTTTCAGGTCCATCTAACACAGGAGTTTTTTTTTTCGAATTTTCCTTTCTCGTAAATTCCTGGTCCACCTCCTCCTCTGACTGCCCCAAAAGTAATAGCTTAGCGCTTTTCAAGCTTTTTTAAATTCAAACTTTGAACCTTTGCTTCTTTGCATCGTAGGTAGTATAAAAATGTGCTCTCTTCCTCTCTACGGATTCCTGCGCGTCCATCTTGGCCAAATTAGGATGTCAGAGTCTATTCTATGGACAGAGTCTTGTACGTAACTACATATCGGAAATTATACAAGTATTGTTTTGGATTAGGTAATTAGTTCGAACTGGCTATAGTAAAACTTTTCTGCCGGAGTAGGTTTAACAGAGGCCACATTTATCCATGTTTGAGAAGCCAAAACCCAACCTCAATCGAAACGAGGCTAGTGAGATAGCATAAACTTCTTGTGCTATGAGATTATGGCATGGTTCTAAGATGTAAATACTGCAGGGCCTGAATGCATCACTGAGATTACCCAGGGTAAATTTGTTGACGCCTGTGCTAACGATGAGTTGGCTTGGATGGTGTGAACACGTGTCCACTGGGCTGATTTTGAGGTTCATGAAAGGATGACCAAGCATACCTACGATGGGTAGCGTTATTGGCTGTCGTATAGACTACGTAGTGCTAAGAGACGCAAGATGTGAAAGTTGGTTTGCTGGCCTGGTTTTTCTGACTATGCGTTCATGAATCCTAACCCTGGTTATCTGGATGCATCATTGGGATTACCCAGGGTGACTGTTGACGCTCATGTTGGCTATGGGTGACTGTAGGAGGCGTTAACACATTTACCCTGGGTAATCTCATTTGTACATGCGGCCCCAGAACACTAAATTTACCATCTGGGTATGCAATAAAATGTGTTGTTATCGCGAACCCCTTGAAAGGGAACACTCGCTTTGTAATTTAAAAAATTCCGCAAGAACTTCTTAGAGTGTGTTACTCATATGTGGACCATTTCTCACCAGTGGGCAAAATTTACGCTTACCTGTGAATTGCCGAGGGTTTACTGAGCACGGGGACCGCATGCCTTACCTAGGTAAACGTGTTATTAACACACAATGTAACCCTAAGTTAATACGGCGTCAAATCGTTTATCCTGGGTAATCTCAATGGTCCATCTAGGCCCAGGTTTATAGTACATAGTTTCCGTTGAGAATTACGGTTGGACGTTGGTTTTTTTTTTTCAAAAGAGCTGAGCAACGTGAATTACCCTCTTTTCAAGTCTGTAGTGCTTGTTGCCACTCGTTTGTCAGAAACAATAGCCGGATTCTTTTTCATGGGCGCTCTGATGCTTTGAACAGAGCCGTTCATGCATGATGTTCCTGTGCAGCTCGCCAGAGGACATGGATGGGACTCATTCACTCCCTTTTTGAAAGCTTATATGACGATAAGATGGCATTGCGCTGGGTGACGAAGCGCATATCGTTGATGAAGCCCGTGGTTGGGGATGCACTTCTGGGTAATAGGGAAACCCAGCACAGTTTCTGAGAATCTTCAAGTGTTCCATATTTAGAGTGGAGAATGTTGATGAGCTGCCACCGAAAGGAGCAGTGGTAACGACACCTAACACTTTTTGGCCGTTGGCCTTCAGAAGCTTATAGAATGAAGACAGCACAGTGATGGGATATCGAATCGATTTTCCTCTTTTCCCATGAAATTTACTGATAAACTAAAGGAAGTATGAACACTAGATAACTGAGATTACCCAAAGTAAACATGTTAACAGCTCACAATTTTACCCATCGTTAAAACAAAGGTGTCAATGTGTTTACTCTAGTAATACCGACTACATATCCTGGCCCAGGTCCAGTGCTCGCATGAGACCTCTGTACTCGGAAAAATAATTTCGAATATATATTCGAATTACTCGAAGTTTCCGAATATCCAAGCTAGTCGGGGAACCAAAAAAAAAATGTAATCAGATATTTGCGTCGCTTGAAAACAGTGAACTCCGATAATTCGAGAACTCCTGGAATCCGACTACTCGAATGTTCGAGCATTCGAAAGAAGGAACGGCAATGTGTAGATCACACTAACGAGAACATGGCTGCGAAAAGGGCAGCTCTCGTCCCGTTTCCTCTACCCACCTCCAATGACTAGGTGACTGAGGCCTAGATGCATAATTGAAATTACCCAGGGTAAACGCGTTGACGCTTGTATTAACAATGGGTAGACGTATGCTGCTTTAACACCTTTACCTTGGGTATTCTCAGTGATGCATACGGCCTCTGCAATTTTCCCATTCACCACACCGAGGTTTCGAGCTGGTTACTCTTGTTTCATGATTACCCTCTTATTTTACCAGGAAATTAGTTGAGGGGGGGAGGGGACGGTGACCTTTTTGATGCCGCTAATGAATGCGAGCACAAGAGTGCACGTTATTGTATTGTAGAGGGTTAACGCATTAAGGCCTAACAATTATATTCCATTACTATGGTGGACTAGCGATCTGGCAAGATTCTTAATAAATCCAGTAGATGAAACTCTCGCAAAAATTGAAAGGTAAGGAGAGTTGTTCTGGAATGGGCGGAGCGGGTGAGGTCTGCGATTGGTCAATTCATCCAGCTGGCCAATCACGGAGCTTGGCAACAGCACCCTTTGCAAGTACAACGTTCTACAAGCAACTACTTCGTGGACTAACACATAAGTGAAACTTTTTCGTTGAATAAAGGATCAGTAGATTAACTTAATGTCATTAATGTTGTAAAGTAGTTAAACTGAAGTAGGGTAAAGCAGTCAAAAAAAAAAGTAAATAAGGAATATAAATGTAACACAAATAATATGAATGTATGAATGATCCATTTTATAAGATAAGGTTAATAATTTCATCACTGCACTGCCGTGACGTGCATAAGCATAGATGTAACAGCTGTTTCATAGGTACCTCCTCAACAAAGGAAAACCATGTGTGCTAAAATCCACGTTTCAGGACAAGCTCCACACACCCGCTAACATGGATTCGTGAGGCTCTTCACATGCGTGTGTTGTCCCAGATCACGCATTACATTACGACTTGTACAAGGTAATTTTACCCTCATTTTACCTTTATTGCTGCTCAAAATAGCCATAACAAGTACACTGACAGAATCTTCTCCCAGCTGCTGCCATCCTCCCTATGGTTACTGCTCAAGCCTTCATCCTTTTGAGAGGAATAGGCGAGGTATGGCAGCAGTCGAGGCGAGAATGACGGTATCTGGGAGGATATGCTTCTAGGCTTTGTATTCGGATTCGCTGTTCCTGCTGCACAGTTATCAGAGCAATTTCACATTGGGCATTCCAAATAACGAGTTCTACTGCTAAACATAAGTAAATATCTGTATTTTCAGTTTGCGACGCCTGTACGACAGCAATGCTTTGATGCTGGATCGTGCCAAGGGAGGAATGGTCGCAGCTTTGTTGTGTAAGCTCACATGGTTTACAGTAATGATTGTATCAGAACTACTTCGGACCACACATTTCTGACTTTTATCGCCTATAGCTCAGCTCTAGGATAAAAGGAAATTTGTGACTAGAATTCAAATTAGGCTTTGGTACTAAGACGTGAATACTGAACACTCCCAGGCATAATAACTAAGTTTTTTATCTACAAAAGACTCCTAAAATGCTCTCAAAATTGTTCACGTTTCTTTTCGTATCTTCCGCATCCGCATTTCTCCAAGCATTACTGTACTCACATATGTAGACTGGCAGTACCTCAGGTGAAAAAAAACAAGCAGAATCAATGCGCTTTCGAGCCAATTTCGTGAACTTTTCTTCGAGAATTCCCCTAATCGTGCGAAAAATAGTCGTAATTCTCCAGAAGGCAAGCTAATTCTGCTGAAATCCATAAACTTCTCCTGAAAATAAGCGAATTTTGCTAGTGTATGCGCGAAAATTTTAAGGCCTTGCAAGTTGTACAACTCGCTGGCTGCTAGGATTTCTCAGGTGGAATAGCTGCAAATTTTCCTAGCGCTAGGAATTTTTCTTATCCCTTCCATGACTTCTTTGTTGTTGACTCTCTCCTCGATGGAAGGCTACGAATGCTGCAGGCTACAAATCCTCGCAATCATGCCGATGGTGATCTCAGGACAATTATGATGCAAAAATTCTGTCTACCCCTTGGTCTTCTTTGTTGGGGAGAATGGTGTTTTGACATGTTGATGGGGAGATTACGCCTAATCCATGCGGGGTTTTGCTCTTCAAAATTTGGGAACAGGAGCAGAAAAACACCTTGTGAACGTAGATATGTTAAACTACACATAATCAGCGTTTCGAAGCGATGTAGAACCAAGTTTTAGTTTCCTACTAATTATATTTTTTTCATTGCATTATTATTTCTGACCAAAGACTTAGACGGCACGTCGGTACTTCTTCGACCTATGTATATCCTTTATTTAGTGGGTTCATGCTTTCACTGACGAAAAAAACGCATAACTACTGGAACTTGTGGTTACTGCTTGATCTTTAGTTAGATTAAGATTTCAACTATTTTTATTTCAGTAACCTGCAAGAACTCTCTGTTTACATAGTATGCTTCAGCTTTGTAAGGAATTAACGGATTAACAAATCAAGGCGCCACGGCCATTTTTCTGTAACGTAACGAATTAAAGGCAGCACCCACGCTAATCTTCGTCTTTGAGATTTTGAGTGGTTTCGAACTTCAGGCATAGTCCCGACAATTCTGCAATGGAACCGCTGTCGGATACCGCGCCCTACTCGAGATATTACAAGTACAAGTCCCTTGCAACATTTCAACTTTGGGGCGCTGGTACGAGATGTCCTGCTTTCCAAACGTAGCATTGGAGCGACACTTGACACGGATCAGCTGTTTTTGCCTGCCGTCACACAGCTTTTCAATGAAAAAAGTCTTTTCCGCGCTCTTTTCTCCACACTTCATCTACTATTCTGGTTATAGTTGTCTGAGAACCTTTTTGTTTTCACTTTCCAAGAGTTGCTACCTTTTTCCCGGCTCATGTCATTCAGTTGTTCTCTTTTCTTGTAAATTAGCGACACTTCTTCTTGTCCTTTGCCCAATTTTTTTTTTAATTTCTGCTCCACAGATACATCTGTGCAACGTCCATTCTTCTGTTTCCCTATTTCTGTTTTCTTTTGTTCGAGAAAGCTGCAAATCCGGGTAAATACTCAAATTCAGAAAAAAACTACGTGACGACAGAGGCAGCCTTATCGACTTTTTTGTCAGATCGGTTTCACGCAACTCGGCCATTTTTGACCTAACTCAGCGAAATAAGGGCATTCAGAAATCGCTTTTCTGCAAGTTTTGACAAAATGACCGACATAGCCGTGCTCACCGATGTCGAAAACTTAAGATTGCGCCAAAATTTCAATGACAAAAATTTCCGTGGGTGCTGCCTTTAACCATGACTGTGTGCTGAGCTGCACTTCAAGAAACTTCAACCATGTAAATCAGAGATGGTTAGCGTGACTGGTTATCCTAGATATGGACTTTTATTCAAGAACGAAGCCGTGTAAAATCAGGTTTTGGGGCAGAATTTGACGTCCCGCATCTCGTAGCAGTCCATGCGATAGACAGTTACGCTAACCGTAGTTGGTTTGTTTCATGAATCCTACCTTTGAATGCATCATCGATATTACTCAGGGTAAACGTATTCACGCCCGTGCTAACGGTGAGCACCCTTCTATGGTTGTTAGCCAATTCACTCTGGGTAAGAGCTCATTTAGGTGCTGATTTCAATGGAACTAAATGAAAATTGCAGGGTCTGTGGAAACCCAGTGATGGAGAGTTCAAGAGATGTCCTAAAATTATGAAACGCATGTGCTTTCCGCAAAAAAACCCTAGCCTTTCCATTTTTTAATTATTTTGTCTCCTATCATGTTGTAAGTAATCGCTCTTATCTCGTTTGCATATTATTACGAGAATCTTTGTCTCATTTCCTTTTTGGTTGGAAGGGTACACTATCACCGCCACCACTATTGGTTGGAGCAGTTCGCTAAGCTTGAGAGCCTCTATCGCGGCTTTTCGAGGTAGTTTTCCTCGGCTTTGGAGGAAGTCAGTTTTGACACTGAAGCCAACATAGACAGCTGTTTGTTTTTACGTGGCCGACACCCACTTCGCTGTTCATGCTGCTGGCCTGATTGTCGTAGACATTGTTGTTGCTGGTGGGGTGTTTCGTTGTGCTGACAGGTTTCGTTTTTGGTTTGTTGTTGTTTGAGAGCCTCGTTTTGAAGCGCAGTTGACTGAAAAAGTGCAACACTCGATTTTCTGGCGTCTATGCTTGACTGCAAATTTTGTAGAAACTTCTGTCTCCCGTCTGGGCCCGAATATATCACTGGAAGGATGGGAAATCCCATACCCGTAGGCTTCATTAGCAGTGGGCCGCATCCATTGTTGAGATTACTCAGGGTAAAGGTATAGTCTTTGTGCGCAATTGGTGGAAAGTTTTCGAGCGCGCACAGCCTGCGGCGCGTGCGCGGCGCGTCCAACTTGTAACAACATTCCCGCATTTTTGCTCAGCCGTTGATCAGATTTAGGCTCAGGTAAGTGTTTCTAGAGGCTATCTGAGACAAGCAGATCTCTACGGGCCCAAAAACAAATAAAAAAGACACACATACATGGAAAAGCGGGATGGGCCGCGCACACGCCGCATGCTGTGCGTGCTCGAAAACTTTCTACCGATTGCGCACAAGGACTGTAGCACCCGGGTACGAGTAATCTCAACTATGCGTCCGGGCGCTGCTTACCATTATTGTGTACTATACTTCCAAAGAACTCAAATTCCCACATTTTGGAGCTTTAACTTCTAATCAGAGAGTCACGTTATTGTTGGGGGATTCCTCCTCCGCCTCCTTGACTCGTTCCGCATGCGCCTTCTTATCAGATATGGGCGGAATTCCCACATCTTCTTTGAGAAATGAATGAATTCCGACGTGCTCAGACTCTTTTTTCCAAATAATCTGTGGCAGCTGGGCAATCAGGTAGGTTTTCCGTTTTTCTTCCTGAAAGCTTCCATTCTTAGAGTCTCCATCACTTTCAACTTTTGATCTTCACTGCTGCATTTGTACTCGTTAAGAAAAAGGAAAAAGACAAAATACCTCGTTTCCGTTTCGTTCCTACCACTGTACGAAAATTCGATAAGAATATGGCATTCTGTTGAACTCCTAAGCGGTGAGGGAGATCATACAATTACAAAAACATCGAAGATAGTATATGTAACTAATTTTCTGCCTTCTTAGTTCCTGTACAGCTAGTCCTATTCGCCTTTCTTCCTGCTCTCCCGTGGCTTGTACGCCCTCCGACTTGGGTAATTGAACCATCCTTGGTCTCCTTCACATGAACGTAGGACCATCATCGGAGCAAGCATAAGTAATCAAGGTCCTCATGGAACAAGGATTGCTCGTTTTTTCGGCGCACGGTCGACTTCCTAGCGAACGACACCTAGGGAGGGAGATGCATAGGCAAGCCAAGAAGTATACTGCAATACGAATATTTTATTTCGAAAGAGTGGAGTTATTCAAATTAAGTTGTTTTGAAGGTCTTGCATCAAAATCTACGCTGTTTTCAAACAGTCATCACATTAATATTCATGGGTTTAACCAGGTCTGCTAATTTTTGTAGCTGAGAAGTAGCAGAACATTCTACGGTTTCTATTACCCTAGATTTTCAATTCAAGTCCGGGAAATTCTATATCGAAAAATAAATGTTGTCGGCAGAAGATATTTTCTATGCAAACCAAGTTTAACGGCCAGTCGGGGGCTCCATCTTGATAGCCGGGAATCGCTTGCAACTCGTCTTTATCCATGCACACATTTTCCTCTTCAATCATCATTTATTGCTCATTCCCCAACACTAAGTTTGACCCTCTCCTCGATTTCCTAAGCAATTCCAAGTGTCCATTGTTCTCCAGTGGTCTTATTTGCAAGAAAACAATTAGCCTCCACACCGTAAATTCATTTTAGCCGACGGGATGCAATTATTTTAGCTGAGTACGTCTGTTGGATTGCTGTTTCTTCTTGAGTATCTTCCCACACCTTCCCTATTTTCCCGTTCATAGCGTTGTGGATACGTTCCCGACTTACTGGCTTCATTTGACTATCCGAACCTGAGCAAGCATAATCAGCCAATCGCGTCAAGCACAATCGACCAATCAAGACCGTCGCTGTTCGCGCCTCCACATTGTTTTGATTGTCGCGTGCAGGTGTGACGAGAAAGTTCAGTATTACCTTCTACATATTTTTATCGTTGTTGCCATAAAATTCAATGAAAGCGCACTTCATCTTCCAGCTTCCATGCCCTTGAACTGCACTCATCATGTGTTGATGTTCGTGTTCTCCGAGCTCATCACAGCACTTCGTTATCCTGCATGAGTTGCTGCAGCTTTCCATTAGTTGTACGACGTAGGCGCATACCAAGAACGGATGAACACATAGTTTTCAGACGAAATGTGATTGTCGGAAGCAATGAATGTTCAACCGCATAGTCACCTAGTATGGGTTCTGTTCCCTAGAGCCTTGAGAGGGAGTAACACCTTACCATTTGGACACTTTAATTGTCAATTATCATTCTACCGTTTACAAGCCCTCTCACCCAAGAAGACTGCTCTTTTGTGAACATGTAGACTTTTCATCTTTATTTTTGTTGAGGCGGTATATATTATACAAGCTTAACAACGATTTGGAGAAACAGCAACAATATTGAACAAACAGCCAATAAAACAGGTCTGGGCTAAAAACTTCTCACGTTGAAAAAATATAATTATGGAAAACTCTCATAGAGGGTACATTCACCCAAACTCGTTGGGCAATCCTAATTATTCACTAAAACGAGAAAAACAGGAGTGTGAGAAGACATTATATTTGTTTATCTCTTGCCAAGTTCTGGGTATAAATTTTAATTCTGATCCGAGGGATTCCTTCTTCATTTTCAATACAGGGTGGGAAAATGGAAAGTGATGGGTAGACTTCGGTGCCCATGTTGTTCAAGGCAAATTGTACTCAGGTCTCCACTATGAACAGTTTGTAAAGATAAAATTCCTGTAGAGGTTGAGAGGGAGATCGCCCATCACCTTTCTTAGATTCCCCTCAATCCTGAATGGTCCATTTTGTTAGACCCACTGTACCAACGCTAGGAACTGCAAAATTTCGTAGTATGCTCGAGAATCGCTATAATTCCGGATAAATCCGGATACCATGGGCTGGATATTTCGAGCAGCTGTGGAAGTAATCAAGTTTGGCAGACTGTTCCCTACCCAATCAGGGGGGGGGAGCCCCTTCAATTTTCCGGCTGTCACCAATAACTCAGCACTTTCATTACTCGGACCCCGTCCCTTAATTAAGCCCATTAGCTAATAATGTTCATATTTTCACCTTTGACACATTGAAACTACTTCTTAGAATTCGCGACAAGTGACCTTTTAGATCATGCTCAACATTTTTATGACAAAACTGACTGTCAGACAGGAAGTAGTGTCAGAAAAAATTCTTAATCTTAATATGCGAAAAATTTGCCGACTTTCTACTCTATGCAGCGATCCAGATGTATTCTCTTTTCTAGAGTGATCTAAACGAGATGTCCAGGCAATGAAAAACATGAAAATCTCGCTAGCGTCTTTAAACTTCCGCTATATCTTTTGGTCTACACCGCTTTGCTGTGAACTGAAAGTGGTGGTGGAATAAAACTCCTAACACTTGAGTCACTTTACTGACCGTGAAAAACCTGTAATTATAGCGCTGGAAGCTCGTCGAATGAAATAGCTTAGCCAAGAGGTGAAAGAGCTCAACTTTGGTGAAAGGTCGAGTTTTTGTCCAATCTATGGAGGGTACTGTGATAAACGTTTGCTTCATTAACACATTGCGGACCGAGCACATTTTCGCGTGGCGAGTGCCTGTGGCCGATCGATATTTTTTGCCCGCGCGGCGTGATGTACCATGTGCATCACGCGGCCACAGGGGAACGGTTTTTTGATTTGAGGAGCGCGGTTCGCGTTTTCTACGACTTTGTGTGTTTTCTGTCATTTGTAAGGTAGAGATTATAGTGTTTTCTTTGTTGGTGACATAGATATTATCGAATTTCGTGTTTCAGATAGTGATCAGATAGTGACAAAATCCTTCATACGTGAAATATCAGAATGGCATCCCCATCTTTCTATGCATCTCATCACTTAAAGTGAACCTGTAAATGGCTGGAAGTTATACTGCAACTTTGATGAGTGATACTATCCTAACTTTTCAAATCGCTATTAGATAAACTTG
Organism: Ancylostoma ceylanicum; assembly: GCA_000688135.1. Classification (NCBI taxonomy): domain Eukaryota; kingdom Metazoa; phylum Nematoda; class Chromadorea; order Rhabditida; family Ancylostomatidae; genus Ancylostoma; species Ancylostoma ceylanicum. The sequence goes on along the minus strand of JARK01001436.1, from coordinate 83,183 downwards.
GATTTCCAAAGTGTACTTCATTTGAGACTTTGTCAAAATAAGAGCTCTGACCGGGCCCATCCAGTATGTTGTTCTCTGTATTGAATAATGTGGTTGTGTGGAAGAACCGTAGGGAAGACAGCGATTCTGAGCGTAGAGTTATGGCGTGATGCACCATGTGCATCACGTGACCACTGAGGGCCGGAAGGCCGTGGTGCACCATGTGCATCACATTGTTCGCAATGTGTTAACCGCTCCTAGCGCCTTCCACAAATCTCAGCAGAAAACTATGCAATGCAAGACAAGGCAAGACAGGTAGTCGAGTGGTAATACTGTTCCTGTCCACGGAGCTCCGTGTACAGTGTTGACCGAATAAAAATCGAATAAATTTAATTATTTTGAATAACAATTAGAAGATCCATCCACAAAGCTTCATAGTCCCCATTTTCGTTCACCCAAAGGCGTATGGTTTTCTCTTTCTCGACCATTTCAATTTGTCGACTTATTCGAAATCGAATATTCGAATTTCGACTGTACCTACAATACAATGGTCGATTAACACGATAGTTTCGTGACAGGAGGTGAAAAATGAGAAAGTTATAGGACTACAGTTGATGCCTAGAAGGGCGTGATACTGAATGATCTCCGAGTGGAAATACCACGTTGTCCTCTGCCTCCTTCCATTTTGTCGAGCGATAAACTGTTTTTTTTTTTGGGTTGCGATCAATTTCTGGAGGGTTTTGAATTTATATTAGTTTGGTTTGGGAGTCATGGACTGAATTTTACACTGTTTTCAAACAATCCTAACATTTTTGTTCATGTACGTAACCTTGTCTGCCAAGTTTTACAGTTGAAAAGTAGCAGAAACACCTAGACACCCTTTAGAACACCTTTCTCCACATTTCATTGCCGAAGAATTTCAATTTAAGGTCAAGAAATTCTGAATCGAAGACTAAACTCTCGCTCTTGAAAAGGATTCTTGCAAATGTATTGACGGCAGCAATTAGTGTTAGTCATACCTGTGATGAATATTACTCACTGCAGCTGGGAAATTTGTAGCTGCTTCTTTACAAAGCTTACTTCGAAAGTGTCCGTTGAGGAAAAGCGAAGGCAGCCCGTGATTTTTTCATTGACGAGCACACTTATGTTCACTACGGGAAGCTTTTTGACTGCTCTTCTTTCCGAAACATAGTAGATCCTGCCGAGTTCTCTAAATAACCAATAAGCAATAAACAATACTTGGCAGCTTACATTAGGATACGCTCACCAGAATCCTGGAGGAAATCTCAGCAAAACGTGTCCATTCTAAACTATGCATCTCTTTTCCTTTCCCCATATGAAGAAGCATAAGTCCCGTTGGGTAAAAAAAAAACTTCAAACATGGGAGATTGGATATATTGTATCCAGGGGTATATTGTATTGGGTATATTGTATCCAGTTCGGATAAAATGTATCTTAACGGTGACTATTGAAAATATGAAGTAATTTACTCTAAATATAACTATTAAATCGAGAGGAAAAGATGGGCTCTTGACCTTCATTCATTCCTTCTGTCGTTGTTTTTCTTTTCTTTTTTTTGAGCACTCTTGAGTGTATTTGAAAAAATAAATGGATAAATGTATGACCACACTGGGTTTATCCCAAAAGATCCATTGAACCCTCAATGTGAATCCAAATTCGGTCCTGAGTGCTAGCTCCATGGCCATAAAGTGATGCTATTTCCGTATTTGTTCGTCGCTGTACTGAATTCTTCGCGTTGGCAATGAAATAGGCTCTTGTGGTTCTCCAGCCATCAAAGAAACATGTTAATTATGCATGAAATCGAGCTGTTTGCCAGTTCGGCCGCTTCCCATGGCTTTCTCCAAAATGCACAGCAGAAACGAGCAAAGCAAAAACGCACAGGCGCTCTCAACTTGGGCTTCTGGATTCCGTTAGCCCTACTATTTTGTTTTACTTTATTGCCAAATAAAACGTCTACGCGGTGGCTAAACAGCATACACAGAAACGCACGAGCAACTCATACAAATAGATGAATTTCAGTAAGTAAATATAAATTGTAGGTGTAAAAACCCCGCGTGGGATTGGTTCCCCATCCATTCGTCACCCGTTAGCAGCTCGTAATTGTTGTCTGTTCCTTCATGAATAGGCGTCTGAATAAGAACCTTGGCGAAAACAAATAGCAGTAGCAAATGGGCTGCTTCTGTAGGCCTCCTGCCAGACGACGAATCCAGCCTGCGCTACAAATCCAGGATCCAGGCGATGGCTGGATTTGCTTTGCCTGGCCGGACCTCGCCATCGCGACACCGACCTCCTCACGACTTCTCCTCCTGCACGCCGGCGCTTCCGCTTCTGCGCAACGTAGCCATGCGCGTCGGCGTCGCAGGCGGCTGCGTCTCCGGGCTTCTGGCGCTGCCTCACGTCACACGCGTACCCGATCGATGTCTGTCCGTGCCCGAGGGCTCGCTCGCCAGCTCGGCCAGTTCTTGTTCGCGCACGAATTTGCATTAAAAGCCGGCTCTCCGCGCGCCTAATACCCTTTTCGATGTTACTTTTCGTTCTTGTCAGGCCGTCAGCTCCTCGAGGTGAAGCAGCAGAGACGTGAGGCCGCGGCCGTCGAGGATTTTTCTTCTGAGGGCTTTCGTTGACGTTGTGCTCTCAGCTGCGCGTTTCTCAGGCGCTTCTGGTGCAGCACTCTTCCTGAGGCCACATGTATCATTGAGTTTACCCAGAGTAAACGTGTTAACTATCTCCAAACTTAGCCATTATTAACCCGGGCTTCATCTCGTTCACCCTAAGCTGGGATCCATGAAATGCTAACCACACAATCCAACTGGTTTACGATAGTGGCTATTTCATAGACTATTTAGAGTTAGGAGGTGCAGAACGCTGAAATTGGTTTGCTAACCTGGTTTCGCCTAGTTTTACGTTGATGAATCCTTGCCCTGGGTAACCTCAGTGATGCATCCAGGCCCTGAAAGCCTTCTCATTCCGGATGTTTGTCACTCATGACCATTATCGAAGCTACTTACTCATAAGCTACTTACTTACCTGTATTTGAACTCATTTACCCAAACATTTTTCTGCTGTTGGGTTAAGAGTAAGTTAAAAGATATATTGAGGAGAAGAGTGTAGGTTTAAATCCTTTCTCTATAACCAAAACTCTATCTCGTCTATCCTGAAGATACTTCTCTGATGATCAAAAGCGAACAAACCCATTCATGTTGCGGGGTTACATGGTTGGGTTAGGAGAAATTTGAAGAATACCCCTTCCTTGAAGCAGAATTTTTCTTCCCTTGCAGGATTGTTGTTTATGTTCACTTTCACACCTGAGCCTGGATGCACCCATGACACTACCCGTGATGAACCACTGACGCCCCACCAATAGGTACAAAGGTTTGTTCAGTGCTACCATATTTACCCTGGGTAATCGCAGTGATGCACGCATCTCCTACTCTTAGCACCTGATTGTATTCTTCGACTCCTGACCTCAAGTGCTTTGCGCTCATCTTCGCAGCTTTCGCACTATTGTGGATGACGCTTTTATCCATGATAATGCGCCAAAAGCCTCTTTTTCGTTGGATCAATCCGTGTGTGGAAGCTTTTATCCAATGGGGAAAGTTTCCACGGCAATAAATCCATGCCTTCTCGTGAAGCGCTACACTCATCTTCCATAAAATGGTCATTTTGTAGCTTGATTTCGACAAATTCCACTTTTCTGAAAATTTTGTGGATTTCACGTCCGATTGCGGATTTATGGCTTCAAATTCTAAGGCCACTTTAAGAATTGGAATTTTGATGTTGCTACGCCATTTCCAGGCCTGCGTCATAGATTTCTTGACATGTTCGAGGCCTCGAGGCGACAATTTTGAGAATTCTGCAGGTTTGAATAGGTTTGCAAACGGTTAAAAAGCGATAATTAGCTAATTTCCCTTTGTCATCACGTCACATTCGCTCGTTTTTGTTGTTCATCTCGTTTTCTGTTCGGTACGAAGTGCAGCGGCCCGAGTAATCGGTCTCTACAGACAAGTGAACATGCGAGCCGGCACTTGCGATGCATGGAGCGCCTCAGAAGCCTATCATTTTCGTCTTGTTCTCGTGCTTCTCCTCACTTGCTTCCAAGCAAATCAAAAACATAGGATCCACTGAAATCGTGTTCTATCGTAGTGGTTCTACTAGTACATCAAAGCCGTTAGCTTTTATTTAATCACTAGTGATCCTCCAGTATTTTCACGGAAGAATTTTTGACGACCTTGCCTACACCGTCAACATATATCCAGATTATCGGTCAGGTCCATGACCATTTCACGACCCTGTTCAAAGTTAAAATCCACCAAACCCAGAAATCGCTCCCAATTATTCACCTTCAAAAATCCCACTCTTTGAAAACTCAAAACCGGTGCTCTGAGTATCGACAGTGCATTTAAAGTCGACGCGCCAAGTGACCTTTATTTTCGGGACATAGGGAGGAAATCTTTTATAAATAGTAAGATTGGAGTTAAACCTTCCGAATCCTTCGAAAATCTGTTTACATACGTCAAGGAGACCAGTGTAGTCTCTGTGTAGTCCAAGCCCCGAAACCGGATGAAGGTGAAAATCGAATTTTTATCTTTCTCTTGTTCGTCACTTCCTAGATCTTTACGTACATACATACATATATCACTATACAACTATGTATTGTTGTAAAAGTTTACTAATGGCAAAGACATAGATTAAATCACATAGGGTTTTCCATTGATGCAGTGTGTGAGACAATTGTCTAAAACAATCCAGGGTAAGACGCATGGAATATATCCAAGAATCAGCATACATACATATTTAATACATATTCACTGCTATTAATTGCTGAGCGCCATTGCTTCAACTCAAAAACAATTACTGGTCTGTAAAAGTAATTGACCCACGGACTTGTCACCGAAATCAAATTTTTTTCAGCTTTTGAATCCGCCTAAATCCAGTTTTTCTGATCTAATTGTTTGCACTACTTCACTGTGAAGACTACGCTGTAGCCTGTCATCTCATCTCATAATGTCTAAATTATGATAAATTAATTAAATCAGTCTTAATAGCATAGAGCTACAACAGTATTTGCTGTCCAAAGTTGATTTCTCCTGATTCTCTGATAACTGTGCAGCACGAACGCAGTCCAAATGGCGTAATGCTTTGGGTAGAAACGCTAGCAGCAACGCTTCCCAGTTGTTGCCATCTTCCCCTCCATTGCTGCCATTCTCCCCTTCATTGCTGCTCCTTGTAGCAGCAATGGAGGAGAGAATGGCAGCAACTGGGAATCGTTGCTGCTAGCGTTTCTAGCCGAAGCATTACGCCGTTCGGGTTGCGTCCCTAGCGCACATTCACCAGAGTTTCTCTACTGTGACTTCACCTCCTCTTACTCAGAACTTGAGGACAAATTTTCTAATCGAAACTGAAGATTAATATCAAAAAAAAAAACCTGAAATTAGTAGCTCGACCGTAAGCTCGTTGGCAACATGTTCGCCTTATCTTGTCGACAAGTTGTCGGCTCAACGCTTGCCGACAACTTGCAAGTGGTCGGCCATTGGAATTGCAAGTCATCGACAAGCTTTGGGTCGAGCATGTTTCAGATGCTGGGCTTGTTCGGAAAGTCCTGGCTACTATTCCAGGCCGTGTAATTATCACAGTTATGCAATCTAGTATTTGAAACACACATAAACCCAAAACGTATCCTTTGCAGTGGGTCCATGTGCGGCAACATATCGTCGAATGGCTGATCAACGAGAACGAACCGCCGAGGAACTCGTCCGCGGCTGTCGTCCGGCAGCCACGTCCCGCCCGCCCTTATCTGTGAGTTTTCTGTGAACTAGGTCTGGAGTGTTTTGTTGCTGGGATGGATCATGAAATACTCGGAAAATCGATACCGACGCTCTCCGCCTGAGCTTACCCGGCAATTTATACTAAACGCGTGCGTCCGTCGCGCGTAGCACGCACTCATGTTTTCGTGGTGGATTTTCCACGTAGACTGGTTAATGCGATGATTACATCCTGAGTGAGAACATGCCACCAGCCAGCCACTAGCCAAAAGGCCGCAACGCGTGCGTCCCACCTGCGTCTGAAGTGCATCAGAGCTGCGACCAGACTTGTTGTGCATCACACGCACGCACGCACGTCAAACGCACGCATCTAGTGTAAATTGCCACAATTCGCAAGTCGAAATTAATCGAAATGAGCAGGCAACGTAAGGGTAGTGGGCAGCATCAGCTTCATCGCTCATCAACGCTCTCTGTCGCTTCCAGTCGCACCCCTGCCTAACCAGCGATGTCCGGGGGACTCCAAACACGCGAGAGACAGTAGAAATTACTCGAAATTCCAGCAGGAAATCACCCACTTCGCCCATTTTAGCGGAAAATTATACGAAGCCGCTTATTGTTCCGGAAATTCATCTTTTCAATGAAGTTTACTCGAAATTCACACAAGGAAATGTCGGAATGTTGCAAAGTTCGCAACTCGTTTGAAAATTTTTTGTAATTAATCCGGAAATCGTCGACCCGGTGTCATTCCAGGCGTGAATAACGCCACCCTTTCTAAATTGCGTTCCACCAGGGACAATAGTCCGTGAGAAATTAGAGTAAAAAAGAAATTGTGTGCTTGCGACCCGAAGAGGTTACCGTAATCCAAAAACATTAGTGAGTGCAACAGTGGCAGCGCGTGTCATTACGACGCGACGTCGTGACAATTTTGAAATGTCCTGCGTTTAGCGCGGGGATGTCCGGTTTGTGGTTTTATGCATAAATACTCAGTTATTGAACAGGGCGGGCCAAAAATATAGTAACAACATCCGTTTTAGATATGGTAGGATGGTGCTATCCCGGAGCCTCATTTAGTATATAGCTTCTTCGTGTTGTAGACAGTATAGACTCCTGTTTGATCTTTTTTATTGGCAAGCTTTCGGTGTTATAACACCGTCCTCAGGCCAGGCTGAGTGAGTAAGATGACAAACAGCTCAACAATAATTCAGTAGAACAAACAAATAAAACAACAAACAACAACAATTGTTCTACTGAATTATTGTTGAGCTGTTTGTCATCTTACTCACTCAGCCTGGCCTGAGGACGGTGTTATAACACCGAAAGCTTGCCAATAAAAAAGATCAAACAGGAGTCTATACTGTCTACAACACGAAGAAACATTCGTTTTCCTAAAAAGAAATATGTTCTGCCCTGGAGTTAAACCTAGTTGGACCACCCTGTAGCGTACGAGATGCAATGTAGCATTGAGCCTCGAGGCTGAAACAAGCCGCCTATGCAGCCTTCTTTTAGCCTATTTTTGTGTTTCCAGGCGTTTTGTTTGCTGCTCCTTTCAGTGTTTGCCAGTAAACAAGAAGTAAATAATCAAACAAAGAAACAGATATTTTCGGATTCTCTCACTATCCTTCTATAGTATCTTATTCCTTGGAGGACATTTCCCTAATCCCAGAGGGCAATTCCACTCAAGAGTACCCGCGCTGCTTCTCCGACACTACCCAAAGTAATTGCTGCTGAGATTATTTGTTTAGCTTGTCGCTCTCCGCCCGCGCGCATATGCGGCTCATTTGCCGGAGCTCTCACTGGGGCATTAGAGCTGCAATAAGATAATTGGGCGAGAGCTACAATTTACTCGATACGCGCTCTCAACTGGTTATCGCACGGAGTGATAGGGCAACTTATAGGAGCAGAAACTACATTTTATCATAGATTTTTTTTTTGTTATGGCACCGCTGAAACCCCTGCATTTTGGAAAAAAAAAATTTAAAAGAGGGGAAATCCAACGCTGGTCTAACACCATTACCGCAACGTATATTACCACTTTAAAACCCAGTCTATCCTTTTACGGACTGTTGAATTCTGTTGACGTTTTTTTTTGGCTTTGCTGTTCTAAATTGCTGCAAGCAATTTTGATTTGGCTGATTTATCGCACAGTTTTTCATCTGTTCGGTTAAACAAATAAGTAAGTGAAGGAGGAATAAATCAAAGAAATGGATAAATAAAATGAAGTAAATAAGTGAAGAACCTATCTATGTTTCAATGTTGCTTAAAGTCGTGAACCGCGCTAGAGAGATTGACCTCGTTGGAACCTGCCATGTTTTCCAGAGATTCTAGGGGAATAATTTCCGGCCAGGGAAATCCGTATATTCCATGCATCCGTTGAAGACGCCGATTTCCGGAAAGTCCGACAGAGTAATCCGGAGCCACAAAAGGCGCAGCGTCACCGAGTAGACTATGCTTATTTTCAACGAAACTTGCATGTTTTTCTCGGAATTTAATCTCGAACCGTCATATGGAGTCAGTGGACTGACGTAAACTTTCGATAAGTAAGTCCATCTTTCTACTAAGCGGACGAAACACCTGAATTAGGTCTTGGGTTAATGCTTAGGAAGTCACAGGAGTTTTATTTTCTTCGAGATTGTTTTCTTTATTAGCATCTTGGGTTTCTGTGCATCATGAAGCCTCTGGGATATCTCAGTAATCCGAGCCCGGATCCAGGCTTATAGGATTTCCAAGCTTTTTGGGTTCTCTTCGAAAATGTCATGTTTCGATGACTAGTCTTAATCCAGGCTAGGGACAGGTCTGCTCGTGGAGTACTACCACATGCGTTACCCTTGGGAGGGACGCAATTAATTAATGCAATTAGGTCGTCTGGGAAGTTTTCGGAGAAGGCACGGAGAATGTCGTCTTTGTTGGTGAAAACAACGATAGGTATCAGGAAAAAATATTCGAAGTTTCCGCCACCTTCCCTCCTGCACCTGCCCTGCGACAGCTCAGAGATAAGAATCCAAAATTTTTAACGTTTTGGTGCAATCCTGCGGTCCTCCACGCAATTCCCAAGGTCTTGGTCCTGTTCTCGTTTGAACAGTGTTTCGAACCATGTCCTATCATTACCACGAGTGATTCAGTGGAGAATTTGTGCGAGGGTTTTTCTTGCTTGGATCTATTCCGTGTACTTTCCGACCACTTCAGATCACAAGACGTGGCAGCAGCATAGTGAACAGCACAGAGCACACTCCGCTCAGTCGAGACTTCGTCTACTCGCTGCACCACAATTTCAAGTCCTGTCTGCTGTACGGGAAGAACAATGTCGGTGTCGCCAACGGAGAGCATCCGGCCGTGAAAGGTTAGCTATCCTCTCTTTTAGGTAGCTGGTCCTCCGTAGAATGTGGAGCCACGTGCATCATTGAAATTACCCAATGTAAACTTGCTAACACCATTTAAATTGCCCATCGTTAGCAGTAGGGACAACACGTTTACCCTGGGTAGTCTCAATGATGCATCTAGGTCCTGAGTTTCGGTTAACGTCTCCGGGGTGTGTAATATCGTGAGGGAAAAGGGGCGTAACTAGGAGACTCTGATTGGAGCATTCAGGCCACTCGTCACGATCTGTTTGAACTCGTGCGGAGCTTTGTACGAATCCTTATGTATTACGAAGGCGACGCCAACGAGTTTAAACAGGTGGGCGTGACGGGCGGTTCAAATGAGCCAATCAGGGTCGTCTGGTCACTCCCCTTTTCTCCTCACGATGATTCCCACGTTTCCGCATCGTTATTTCCGTAATAAATCGTTCTCAGAACCAGTCATCAGCCACAATTCCTCACCCTTAACTACCTACACTTTATCGTAGATTTCTAGGATTTTGCTCGTAACTAGCCAGTTGACGGACATGAAACTTTCATTTCCACACCGTTCCGGCAAATTTCGTATAAGCTATTTTTGTTTTTAGTAAACTGAATGCTGGAATTCAGCAGAGTGACAGGATAATTGTGTAGCTCACCAGCACTCCTTACACTCTCAAAGTACTATTTAAGGTTACTTATCCCTCCACAAGAGTTATGAAGGTGTCATTTCGCTTCGATGGACACCGAATCAATTGATGCATGCCAGGTTCGTTTCACAAATTCCTAGATTTTTCTGAGAAACAGCCAACAAAGACCCATTTTCAGTTCCCAGCCATCTTCCGCCACCGGCAAAGAATCCGAGCAACAGTGGTTATGGAAACAAGCGCTCAGCATAGACATGGAAGACATCATATACATACACCTGCACCAGCGAGGTCAGCCTCTTGCTACTTATGGGGATTTCAATCCCTATCTGGGAATGGAAGAAAGGACCAGCGGATGTTCTTTTCCTTGCAGATGATTCCTCCCCGTCGACGTTGACGCTGGTGAACTGCGATGGCGTGCAGTGTCCTCCGCTGCAGATGACGGCTGGCCAACACTCGCTTGTGTTCCTCACATCGCTCGAGGCCGGTCTGGCGCCGACCCACCGCCTTGACCCTCCTCTCTGGGGAGGACCTGGAAAAGGTGCTTCCACTTGCCATTTCATGCTTTCACGACAGCGCAAGGATTTCCTATTCCACCAGAAAAAAAAACTAAAAGTGCTTCTTAGCGCTAAAGTCTATTGATTCGCCTGTGTAACTCTTTTTTTTTCCTCGAATTAAACCCTTAAGTATTAATTCATTATTCATATTGCTGATTAGTTATCAATTTATCATTTAAATTTCTCGAATAAGACCAGCAAAAAAGGCTGAAGCTTCCATAACAGTGTTTAAAAAATCGTTTCCACAACAATCATTGTACATTGAGCGTCGATGGAAGTGCGTTTTTCGCGGACCTGGGAAGCACGCGGCGCAGCCGCACCGCTCACGCTGTAATCACAGATGTAATAGCAAACCAGAGTTTTCTCGATAGGTAGTTAGTTCTCTTTATGGTTGGCATTAAATGGGATGAACAACTATCAAGGAGCATCTCACTTGCTGCCACGGTGGCAATCCCGGCACGAGCGGCGCGGTTGCGCTGCGTATGTCCCAAGTCTGTGAAAAACGCATTTTCACTGACGCTCACTGTAACCATATACAAGACGCTAAGGTTTGGCCCCTCTCGCCGCGTCACGTGCGCCTCAGCACTCTGACTGTCTGCGCATCCGCAAATTTTTTTGACATCACGTTCCTATCCTCGATCGCTCTGCCTCCTCCTTGTCCAGACCTGTCCAAACACGTCGTGTAGCACATGCGAGCGGCTCTAACTTATTCCAGTCTCCTACAACATTTGTTAAATTATTTTGTATCTCCAGTGGTAGACCATTGCTAAAAACACCTCTAAGACTGCGTTGTGGATAAAGAGACAATAACACATAAACTAATGAAAAAGCCTTAGTTATACATGCTGTGTTAGATGTGCGTCAGACGTGGGAGTAGCCATACGTAGGAGAATTATACGAAAATCGCTTAATCCAAAAGATCTCTGTTGATATCCGCGAATCGCCGCAATCGCCGCAGCTCTGACGCAGATGCGAGGGTCTCGTCTGCGTCAGAGCCGCTCTAGGAATGCTCCTCCACCCACCATTTCTCATCCATTCGCATGTCCGAGGCACACATTTAGTAGGAAAAGCCCTGATGAAAGCCCATTTTCCTCACCGTGTATTATCGTTTTTGTTAGGGCATTAGCAGTGAAATATTGCTCGCACTCACGTCATTGCCCCGTTGCTACCAGTGCTAATTTCCGCAGAAAAAGGGCGAAAGCAATTTATACGCACAAATTCGCGTGCCCATAATTCTCTCGGAAATCAATGAGCTCTTGCTTTCTCAAGTGCATTATTGTTGCTCACGAACCTTTGCCTCTCAACCTAAAATCATCAAATTGACCGAGGAATTTTTAAGAGGTGCGTAATATGTAGTAATATAATAATGTAATTTAATAATAATGCATATGTAAAAATATCTATCTATATATAAAACATAGCAACCCTTACGACAACTTTTTCAAAAATCTAGGCGACGCGCGCGGGCGCCAAATTCATACTCTGAGAAGGCATCTGCAAGTGAGCTAACGGAGAAAGGGGACTTCGAAACACTGGACATAATCGAAATTCCGCACGGCTCCTAGAAAACTCCTCCCCGGGTGACATCGGGATGTCGACTTATTGAGTGATTTTATCGATTTTTCTCAGTTCAACTCCAAATTAGATCGAAATGTGCCGGCTAGGACAATCTACCACGCTGATCACGGATCTGATAACCATTTTACGCATTCTTTAGTCACACAAATTACGTCAGCCTTAGGGACAGTCTGTGCAATTGGCGTGGACCTCAATAATTCTCATGTCCATGATTTTGAGCATCAACGTTACACCTCAAGTGATTTTACACGCCTATGTTGACACTCAGAAACTAGTATGACAATAATAAATGGTACACATTATGTTACAACCTTTGCGTGATCAAGCATTGCTCCTCTCCTTCGCATAAATTTGAATTTTCTGCATTCCATCTATCTTTGTACCAATATCTGAATCAAGCAATGGTGGGCGTGCTCTTCAAAAGTGCTCTGGAAAATAGATTGCCTTCATTACCCTATAGTTCCTGAGCAATTACTTTCGAAAATCCGTATTTAACCCATTGACGACCGCACCCTTTTAGCGCATTCCTGCAATTTCTCGAGTTCTGCCTTTCACTGCTCTGGAATTTTTATAAAAATAGATTAGATTTTTATAATTACAACGACTTAAAGGTGTTGTTATGTTACTTATCAAGTATATCGCTGTGAGCATTGATGCTTAGTGATCTCTCAAATCGAACCATGCGATACAGAGCGCGGCTCACCGGTGAGCCATGTGGTCCTGAATGGGTTAAGATTGTTATTTGGTAGCCTTAGTCAACGCCACACCCCTTTTTCAACCTCGCACCCCCTTCAACAAAAATCTGTGTCCACCACTAAAATCAAACTAAAAATTAACACTATGAAATGATTATGAATTTTTCGTTCCAGAAAAATCGCTGCCTCGTCTCCGGAAGCGGACTTCCTGTGCAGTTGGCAGCGGCGCCATGCTTGACTACGTGTTCCGTATAGTTCGCATCGGCGGCGGCGAATTCCTGGCGGAGTCCTGCCAGCAGGACGACAAGAGCCCCTCGCCCACGACAAGTCAGAGGTGTGCAGTCTGTAGTACAAGAATAGCTGAGGGCTGCATCGAGGCTCGTTGCACATGCGGAGATGTCTCTCGAGTCCAGTGGTCTGCTCCATGTGAAAGCAAATCTGGGTCTAGGACGTACTAAACATTTTCCTGGGCCTGGATGCATCATTCGAATTATCCAAGGTAAACGCGTTGGAGCCCGTGCCAAGGATGGGTAAATATGTGCAGTGTCAACGCCTTTACCTAGGGTAATATCGGTGCTCCATGCGGTCTCTCACCTTAGTCAGTGTGGTTAGTTGCTCAGCTTACGGTGAATGAGTAGGTCAAAAAGCACCATCCTAAATCCTCGATGAAACCCCTCAGTAATCCTCTCTCCATCGCTGCTCTCCACAATTTTGTCACCTTCTTGTCTCCGCCCACCTAATTTTTTCGTAATTATTCATAAGGGTAATGTAACCTTGTAACTGGCTGAGTGAACTAACCCTCGAGGCCCTACATAGGTGAAAAATCAATGGGCAAGCGCTTCAGAAGGCGACATCGTTAGATCTGCTGTCAGTGCAAAGTCACTGACATCCATCACTTGCTAGTGCAGTAATTGGGAAGGCATTATGACTCTCTTTCGTTCCCAGTAAAAAGCAACAACATGTCTCCTGAAGGTAGTTTATGTGCCGGATGGGCACGGGTGAGAGAGAAAGGGAATTTCGAGATTCCTCTCACAAATACCACTAGAATATTGTGTTCTACTCAGTATTGAATAGGTGTTTACTACTTGTAGTTTTGAAACGCATTCTCAACTATGCAATCCCATAACTACTTCTACCTTCGGTTTTTTTTTTGGCGGGAACATCACCTGTCTCCTACCACACCAATACCCTCCCCCTGGGGCCCAATCCTCTCGGCTCTAATGGCGGTGTTCCACTGAGTTTCGTGAATAAGAATCCTGATTTTTATGTACATGGAATCCTCACAAAGCGCTGATCAGAAAGATATGCATGGTTCCTCTCAAAATTGGCGGAAACCCTGCCTTTGCCCCACCAACAATTCCGGTGGATGGGGGGGGGGGGGTTTGGGG
>JARK01001436.1:27736-45222 GCA_000688135.1 Ancylostoma ceylanicum | reverse complement strand
ACCCCTAGGTAACACTCGATGCTGTTTGTCAATGTAATGAACAGTTTCCCTCTGTGACACACAACAATTTCGCACAGATTGGACATCCATTTGAACCAAAGTTCCAAAAAAGTAAATGAATTAACGTAGCGCTATCATCACTACTCTATCCGCATGAACAAGTAAATGAAGTGTTTCACAACCCCTATTAATATCTGAGTCAAATAACTCACTTCATTGTGACCTGATATGCTCGAAATCAGAACCAGTTGAAACCAGCACTTGAAGACAGCACAACTTGATCACGGTCGTAGATGTCTTTGATAGTCAAAAAACCATGTGCCTAATAAGTGCACCTAAGAAAGTAGATCAAATCATGTGGAAAGAACAGTGAAGTACTCTTGGACATCTGTGATTCCTTGATAGTGAATAAAACCAACAGAAAACTACAATGCTTTAAGCTCTTCGAAGAAAATACAAAAAAAGTCCATCCTAAACATATGTACAACAACTCTCATCTCTACGAGTATTTGGTGAGTACCCAACCCATAGCACTCAACCAATAAAGTTAATGCAACTCGCAAGAAGCTCATCTAAGAGAGCTTCCTGAACAGTACGAAACCATTAAAATACGACTATGAACTTAGTGACCAGCAAAATAAAATCTAAAGAATATCCTAGATTCTAGGACTGTTCGACAAAGGAGCACCAATTACGAAAAACAATTTCTACAAAGAAAGATAACTTGTAAGAATGCAGAACACACTACACAGAAAATTGAGCTGACTGAAAATAAATCAGAACAATTGGGACAACTAATATCTGAGCAAAAAAAATCAGGTAACGTTTAAGAGGGAGACATGCTCTGAAAATCAAACCTATGTCTGCAAATTTTGTTCATAAGCTACAAGAAGTATATAACCCTATTGAGACAACAACAAATCATCTTCAGAATTTGTGACCTTTCATCTACAGTAAATATTACGCTTCCACCTTTTGGTATTTTGGACGGGGACGGTTAGCGAAGAGCATATCTCGAGAGTAGTAGAAACCGCGGTTGACCCAGTGACCATAAACTGAGAACATAGCTGATTCGGCCTCGTGTCGAATCTGCAAAAACCAGATAAGGCGATATTGCACAAAACAGAGAACAGAAACTATAAAGTGGACCTTCGGTTGATAAAATGGAGGAAAACTTAAGAACTAGAGCTCTAGGTCCACTCATACAGTAGTGATCAACCACTACTGCACCCCAGAATACCGCCCATCTGCTCCGCCACGCAGCACCACTTTACCTAAGCATGCTGCGGAGCGACAGAGCACGCGGGCGGTATTTTGCGATGCAGTGATGATTGATCGGCACTGTAAGTAATAATCCAGGGATACTTGGACGGTTGTCCCTTTTGTAAGCCACGAGTGGAGAAGATCTGAATGAAAAAAAAGAAACTTACATCGCGATCTCGGAATGGACGTTTTCTGAGCGATTCCCGATCCACGATAGTCTTCAAGTATTTGTACCTTTGGAGTCGACAAAAGAAACGCACCAATACGATAGCCTGTAATCAAATATAAGGTTGGGTTATACACGGACTCATAATGAGGCAGGCAAAGTACATGGCACTGGAACTTCTAGGCGATATACATGAACGAACCTGTCTGAACAATTTCCGCATATCTGGCTTGTTGTAAGCTTCAGCAGAAGGATTCATCCAAGGCGTGAGTAAACATTTCTCAGAAGTCAAACGCTGGGCGACAGGAACCGTCAAAAGGCCAGCAATCTAAAAAAGAAATCTCCAAGTTTTTTCTTACGAAATCAAGTATATTTCCTTGGTGGTGTCCTCTACTGCTAAGCCAAACTGTCTGTCTTGGTGCAACACCCTTGCTGGTCACAGAACTTTGGTACTCAAAGGTGTAAACTGGGCCGAAGATATTTACTAAACGTTTACAGCTGAATACACTGGCGTTAATGTATACAAGAGAATAGACCACCAGCTGTACTGCCAACCACACCACTGGTAGAACCTCAATGTCAATAATTATTCCATTCATATGCGCTACTACTGCAATACATAGTGGTCCGAAAACAAATTTTAAGACCTCAAGGTCCGCAACGACATTAATGCAGAGGTGCAAAAACAACAAGAAGAATCAGGCTTCAGCAAGCAGTTAAATTCTGGATTTCCCGGATGAATATCGCTTCCCGTTTTAATTTATTCCACCTTCAGTGTTAGCATTGTTTGCACTAGTTTCCCTCTTCAAAAGTACTAGAGTCCTAGTCAATTATTATATTTCCGAGAACTGACATCTACAGCCGGATCAAATAACACTACAGAGAGCGCTGTGGATGCTGGGTGTTGCCTCGCCCGCGCAGCGTGGATGTTGCGGCCATGGTAGCGGCAATCGTGATTGACGTTCCCTGTACATATTGGTGCATTCCTATGGGGAGAGCTCAAAGGTGTTTTTTAATCAAGTCGAGCTCTTCTTAGCTAGTTAGACGCAATGATTTTCAACTCCCTGGTACGTAAAAATGGCCCCAGATATGATGTGGGAGTACGTGGGATGTATGCGTCCGATCAGTGCGATTGAGGCATATTATACTAGGCGCGTGTGCCAGTCGGAGCACATGCCTTAGATCAGTGCGACACTCACTCGCTGGTGAGTGGTTGGTAATTTGATGGAAACCGCAAAGGTTTTGCAAGAAACTAACCACATCCTTTGCCTCTTGAGTAATTGTTGACCATTGCTCAGCTCGGAACTCATATCGCCCTTCTTGAATCATTCGCATCATAATCAATTGCCTAAAATAGATCACAATGCAAATGACCGTCGAAATCTTTTGAAGAGAACTTCTCGTGGACTTGAATGCGGATGGCATGTACGAAAAGATACGAAAAGAAAACTCAAGGCTTCCCTCTGGTTTGAACAGTGTAAACAGAGGAAGAACGAAAAAACAACAACATGTCTGTCAAACCAACGAAGCATTCAGATTGGCTGAGAAAACTCAACTTCTATGATAGAATGGAGCATAACCAGCTAGCAGTGTGTACATAATGACGCCAAGAGCCCATTCGTCGACAGCGTGTGAATAACCAGGAGCATCTTCATACATCTGACATCTCAGTATCTCAGGTGATAGGTACCCAGGCGTTCCACACAACTCTAAATGCGTTAAACTAGCCCACATCAGCTCAGACTAGAAAAGAGATATCCACTCATTCAAAAAGGATAAAACTTCTGGAAACTCAAACGAAAAGAAAAACAGCCAACAACCTCTGAGGGTTTCGTTCTTCTTCAGCCGCGTTGCGAATCCGAAGTCCGAAATCACGATCCTTTCGTCATCAATACACAGAATGTTCTCAAGCTTTAAATCACGATGCACTATGTCTCGGCTATGCATGTACGCTACACCATCGAACAACTGGCGCATCAGTCGGCGAGCCTGAACAGTGCAAAAGAAGACACAACTACGAAATTTCCTTTGAAACGTACAGCAACCTAACTTTTTTCTCCGAAACTGTAACGGTGCTGTTCAGTTGGTCAAAGAGTTCTCCTTTTGGTGCCATTTCAAAAACAGCGAATAGGAAGGAGGGTGTGGAGTAGAAATCATGGATAGTGACTGCAACAAAATTCAACGATTATGCAACTTGTATGAAGAACTTCAGTGCTAAACCGGAGCACTACGCCGATGTGGTGGAGACCGTACAATCGAATAATGATGAAGCTTTGGCAGGAGAAAAAAAAAACAAGAACAATCCAATGAAACCTACTGATTGACGGGTGGTCTGAAAGTTGGCGCAGAATCTCAACCTCTGATATAGTTTCAGCTTTCAGACGATTTGCTTCATGCTAAATAAATCGACATCAATAAAGAAAACAGATTCTGAGTTGGAAGTGAAATGGAAATTTGTTAGTTGGAAGTAATACAAACCTCTGACTGCTTTTCCGTGGATACATCTACAATTTTAACAGCGAAGGACTGTCCTGTGGATTTCTCGACACATTTCCGAACAGTGGATGCCAGCCCTCTTCCCAGTACCTGCAGTTGCAGTGACATTCACCACCTTTGCTATAGAAGAGCTATGACAAAAGCAGAGAAATACACACCTCCTTAGATTCGTAGACGGCATAGAAACTCCTCTCTTCTGGAATTGGTGGTGTTTCACGGCCTTCTTGCTCATCTACAACAAGGGCATAAATTCAGAGAACAAGAGCATCCTAACAAATGCAAATCTAAGTATCAGAATGTGGATAGCTACACCGTCCATCTGCTGAGCCGTGAAGCGCCACCTATGTATTGTCATACGTGGAGTGACGTAGCTCAGCCGACGCGCAGTGTAGCGTAAGGCAAAGATTCTTGGAAAGACTGTATTCACTATCCGTAGTAGGAGGATCTTCGCGTGTTCGCCCACGGAACACGTACATATGCATATTTCCGGCAGCTATCAGGCAGACTTCAAATGGTCCAGCTCGCATATATAGAGAGCGAGCCAATGCAAGTTGAGATTGCCGCACAGTTTCAGTTTCCTTGCGCACGTCTTGGCGTTTGTGAACATTCGACGGATATCGGCCTTGCGTAACGCGTTGGTAGATCGCCGATAGACAGGATCAATGCCCCCAGCTAGCCACAAACGATAAAACGCGCGCAAGCATGCCCTGGAACTCTGCGGGCAGCCCAACTACGGATTTCTTCCAAACGGATACGCGAATCCCTCGAACTGCAACTCCTCTTTGCTTGAAGTAGTGAGTGACAAGCACGCAATGCGTATAAGACCAACATAAGTGAACAGACAAGGCCCACTTCTTCTGCTGGATGATGTGTGACAGCCTGAATTGAAGCAGTGTCGATCGTGCAAGAAACTAGACCATTTCAGCATCGGAATTCTGATTTGTCGTGTACATTCCGTGTACCAGCCTCCGATAGAATGCTACCTACTCCAGTCTCTAGGCTTTACTTTCACAGTAAAACTTTCAATGAACGTACAATAAGCGTTATTTATAGTGCGTCGGAGTCCGGTTCGGTCGGATAAGAAATGATACGTATGTATCGATCCTCGTCGGAATCCGACCGACGAAGATCGATGCTCATCTTTTGTTATCCGACCGAATCAGACTCCGACGCACTATGAATGAAGCTATACTCAAGAACGACGTATGCTGTTTTTTTCGAGTATAAACCTGTTAATTTTCGTCCATCTGGAAAAATAACCTTGTGTGGTAAAGGCAAGATTCTACAGATACCAAGTTTTTCAATTCGAACAGAAATGTTTATTTTCAGCGGAGTTATGATGCTACTGAAAGAATTTAGAGTAATTTCTCAGGAGCTTCTGTACACACCTAAAGTAGCCCCTTTCAAAAAAGACGATAGTTGAGTATTTATACCCACGATCTGCATTTCTCGCTCCCTCTCCGGATACAGCACTGTCTCTCGCGTTTTCTCTTTTTTTTTTAAATATCTTCACGGCTGTTTCCGGCGAAACACACTGCATAGTTAAGGACACGCTTCGTGCGTTCGCCTATTCGAGGAAAAGAAACCCACCCAGGTAGGACCCATCTCTATTGTTTGAATACTCGAGTATTTCCGAATCGTTACTCGGTTCTAGGTATACAAGGCAATTATGTTTAGCGAGTTGGAATAGCAAGTAACGACTGCCACGGTCACAACTAGGAGCAGATTAGAATAATTAGAAGTCTTCGTAACTGCAGCAAGAATCCAACAACTATCACCTTCTTTTCCTCATTCTCCCCGCAACCTTGCCGCCATCGCACCAGTCCTGCCAGCATAATGTTAGCATCGTGTGATTTCAACTTTATACATCTCATCTGATGGAGAATATGATCAACTCATCAGTTTCCATTTTGCACACCAACAAGGCTGGCGCTAGTTTCAATCTATCGTCTCCTCTTCATACTTTTGCCGAAATGAAACGCACCATGGAATTGGAGGAAATATCTTAAAAGGTAAAGAAATCTTACCATGATCGTCGTAGTCTGAGTCCATGCCTAGCGACATGATGAGATCGAATCTTAAGCTCTTCAATTCAATAGACTCTTGTTCGAATCAGTTGAATAACAAGGTTTCCCAGATATCAAGCGCAAAACGCAACACAATGAACAGATCATGCACAAGTCAATCTTTTTGCATTGAAAAAAAGTAGTTTCATCACTAAACATCAGGTCACAAATGGTGCAAAATTCACCATTTGTTGAGGATGCTCTATATGACTGCTACGAGAGCTGTCGGTTAAGTCACCCAAAAGTCGCTCGAGTATCTCATAAAAATTCATACAAATCTCTATGAAAACGAGCGATTGGGCGAAAATACACTATGTTTCAAGGAAAACTTGAGCGATCTTCTACGAAATATCCACCCGCTCATTTAAAGCAGGCAGCATAGCGCAGAAAAATAAAAACAGATCGAATAGAATTCTATAAAGTTCCTAAAGAAGTTCTACAATTTCAAATAAACACAGCCACTTTCACCCTCACCGGCCAGACCAGATGAATGACCGAGTAATCAAGGTGAATAACAAAAACAAACAGTTGAAAACAAACGAGAACATTTTCGAAAAAAAAAACGAAGACCTTCAACAAACGGCCAGACCACTCGAGCGTTGAAGGCATGGCGGTCATGAGCCTAGTGCACAAAATAAAAGGAAAACATTTAAGCATCGTAGCACAAAACGAAAGCTCTATGCCATCGTGAAAGTGGTTGGGGTGTGATCTGATACTAATCTGAGGGTGCTAGAGGTGATAGCACATGAGCATAAGCGTAGGCACGGCATTATTCGTTCTCTGTCGGAATCAGCACATGGGAAGTACCTCCACCAAAGACCTGCGCTTGTGGGAACAACGCGTGGGCTTGCTTCACAAAAGTGTCCAACTGAAAAAAAAAACACTTGAGGAGAATGGAATTAGAATGAAATTAGAATATCAAATCAAAAGTATTAATTATGTAAAGGGAAGATCACAAATCTTCTACCGAGAAAAGTATAAATAGGAATTAGACGAGCACAAATAAGATAATCATATCTATGACGTAAGAGTCATTTGCTGAACTACCGATTGGAAGAGATCACTTTCAAAACAAAGCAGACTTGACAGTGCACAACTGCATCGCTTATGTGCCCGTCCGGTATGTGGGTGCTGCGACATTATGAGGACGCAGAAGCAAGACATCGATAATAAAATGGTATTCCAAGAAAAAAAAAGCGAGTGAACAAATTGGGTTGAGGTTTCTAAAAATATGACATTTTTTGGCAGGTATGTGAGCTATGGAATGGTTAGGTGCACCGCGCTGAGTTGCAGATGGGCGTCACCTATTTCATTTGATGCCTCAAGGAAAGCAGATGTAGGAGAGTTCAAGTACTATGAAGCGCCCGCCTGCTGCTGCTTCCAAAATCAACTATACCGTAATATCACAGACCCCATCCCAACAAAAGGGTTTATTGACCGTTTTGAGACATATTATGTACACCATTGGAATCAGCGTGCGAAGGATATCCAAAACCTGTTAATAGCTTCAACATGAGAACGAGGTAAGAGACTGCTCTGAGAGGTGGTGTTCACCCTAAGAAGCAACCATGAACCAGTCAAAAATGCTATCCAGGTGGGACAAAGAACACGATGGAAATCATTTCGGTGTGAAGCGTGCAGTCTTAGCATTCAAACCCAATTTTCAGCCAGAACAGATAAATGTGAAGAGATTCACAAGCCATACGAATGAAAAGAAATAGTTCGCTTGCCTCCTCTTTGCTCCAACTTCCGAGCCGTCCATATTTAATTGCATCGTATAATTCCACAACCGTTTTCAGCGTCCTACCCGTAAGTTTCTCGTCCTCTAGGGATTTGATCAACCAATTTTTCGTAGTCGATTCGCTACCAGGGTCGAGAATCAAATTGCATTCAGCAACTAAAACCGTACAACTTTTCCAGACAGGAATAAATCACAGAAAAATGATAACATCACATTACCTGCGATGCGATGGCGAAGGCTGTTCAAATGTTGATGTTTGAAATCTTCATTCAACTTAACAGGGTCCATGATAGGGAAGAGTTGGGATGACATTTCTTGAACCAGCTGGCCGACCATCCCAGAAGCTGGGACATTATCCTCTGAAATTTATGTGTAAACGGAATTTCACGGACGAAAAATGAAACAAAACAGAAAGAATAATGAGAGTGGTACCCACTATATTTCAAGAACTTGATGCGACAAACGTGAAGGCATGGATCTGAATCGTCAAGCAGCGCAGCCTGCTTGAGGCACTTGAGCATGAGCAACGGCTTGTTCTAGAAACATATGTATAGATACTAGATGGTTTCACAGGTTTGTAGCGCTACAAATTTGTGAAGGTATTACGATTCTGAAGTTGAACAGTGAAAAATTGATTGATAGGATTCAAAGCCCGTGTAGTTACTGTGCGTAAAACATGATGAAATATGACAATGTATTTTCTAATATTACGAACTAGATTATTGTCTGAGGAGCTAGTAGTATTAAAATATTTCCTAGAGTTCCGCAAGCAAAAGAAAATGTGTATTAAGGCATGATCCCGCATCAACTCTGCCTCTGGAACCTCTACAGATGGAACAGTTTCAGAATGGAACAGCAAGAAAACAGTTGAAAAATTACTAGCTCTACTGGCAAGTCGCGACAATTTTGATTGCCATAACTGAAATGAAACATACCTTTCTCAAGTACACTTCAAATGCAACATTGTACGCCGTTATATGCTTGCTCCCCAGCATATGCAAGTGTTGCACAAATTTCGAGGCTTCGTCCAAAGGCTTTTCAGTCCTCAACAGTGCTTCTGCATCGAACTGCATAGCTGGATTCGTGTACTCCTCCTTCTAAACAATCGCACATCAACTACTACAAAAATATGGGTAGTAGAAATACAAAACACAACCAAACAGTATCGAACGTAATCACAATGGTAAATACCTTGTTCACACTCTTCTTCAGTTCCTGTTCCTTCTCCTGTTGTTTCTTTTGTTGTTTTTTCAACTTCTTGAGAGCTGCCGCTGAAAGTCCATCAGCAGCTTCGTGTTCACCCGAGAATTCCTGAGGGCGATCAACCATTCGAAGATATATCTGAAGAGAGGAGAATACTGTCGAAAAAATACATAGGTTGTAAGCGTGTCGAGACCAAACTGAAATCTAAGCCGAGACAAACTATTAATGACAAGATTCTTGAAAATCAGGAGATATGAAAAAACCACTTAACCCAACGAATGTTCAAGTATAACTAACCCTAGCAGCAATAATCGCAGCATGATAATAGAAATCATGAGTGCGGAGGACATCTTCCAAACGAAGTAGTTGTACATAAGAGCATAGTGTAGTTTTCCGCAAACAATAGGTATGGAAATCATACTGATCCTCAATCATGCCTACGAAGTGCTGAAAAAATTCTCAAAATAAGATGAGAAAAAAAAAAACAACAAATACTCAAGAACACCCGACCTGCTCAATTTGATGCACTTTTTTCAAAGCTTCACCATAGCGACCTTCAGAGAAGTGACACCGAGCACATTCCAACTCATACCACATGCACTGCATCTCATTCAATGTCGTCGATGCCCTATCGCCTTCCTTAAAAGCTATTCCTTTGAAGCGTTAAACATCCACAATGATAAACCAAAAGAAGATAATCCGAAGAATCCTCCTACATAAATCTGATAAAATTTAGAATATATCATCCGCATTGTCGAAAGGTGGGAATAACCCAGAATCTTTTTTATATTAAATTTCAAATTGAATGATTCGAGAGTTTGAAAGTCTGAGCAACTACGATGAGAGTGATGACCGATAGAAATATCCTCCACAAGTTTGTGGCGAGAACAAAGTCGCAGATGAAGATAGGCTCTCAGCAAAAGTAAAATAGCTACGGATGCTTCCGCGGTTGTCTATCTGGCAACACCACTGTGAAGTCGTTTAGTACGTAAGTGGTGTGCGAAATAGGGGTACTGTCTCATCTTCAGGAGCAAAAAAAAAATTCTCTCGATTGTGGGCATTGCTACAAGTAACGTCAATCACGATTACACTCCTCCAATGGCCTACCGCGTTACAAGACTTTCGCAATGCGGCAGGCTAGCTGAACACGGTGGCCGTCGCGTGCAGCAGCAGCAATGGTGATTGACGAGCCCTCTAGTTTTTTTTTTGTAACCAGCTGTAGGTTTTCATGCTTCAATATCATAACGTACCAGAACATGCTGGAATCTGCCTTATCTATTACAGGACAGCGCTTCTTCAGAGCAACACCGAAACACAGTATACAACAATGCAGAACAATGGTTTCCTTCCTTGGAAAGCTCCATATAAATTGAGGCTAGTACATGTGCTTTGTAAGGAAAAGGAACCTCAGGAATAAAGACCTCGCATAGGTGGTGAATCAGAATTGAAAGAGAGGTATAAAGTATTGATTTTAAAAAAGAAAGAAATATATGTTTTGGTAAATAAGGTGAAAATTCAAAAAAAAAAAAGAGAACACAATGTGCAAATCAAATGGCACAAAATCGTCACTACATATAATGCAGTCAAGTATGAGATAAGAGAAGAACTAACCCGAGTGAATTTGCTGCACATTTTCTCGGCACGCTCCATCTGCCCTGCTCGAAGAAGGTACTTGGCACATTTGCTATTAATATAGCGGTCGGCAGTATCCAACGACTGGGCCTCGTCCATCAGTCTGGCCGCTTCAGAGTAATCCCCAGCATGCTGATAACATTTATTTACAAAAGGTAGAACGCGAAGACACAGAGAGAAGATTACAAAACAATTTGGAAAGCAAAAAGTTCCTTTCAAATTCTTGGAACCCAGTGCAAGCACTATTATGAAGATGTAAGAATCGACCAAGATGTCGACGCTTATTTACATTTGTTTTTTTTTTGAGGAAAAAAAAACGACATAGAACTGGTCAAGAAATACCACGCTGCTTTCCACTAAGACCAACATGCTTTCCAAATTTGTGCCTTCTTAGAAAACCTCATTTAATGGCAGGACAAAACTAAAAAATCAAGAAAATCATTGTCTTGAGATTAGAAGCTGTCTTAGGTGCTATCTCGTACAGTAGCGGTACTCACTCGGAAGAAAAGATATTTGAAAAAGTGGCGAAAACACTGTTGTAGCGGCTAAGCTCACCTTGTAGATCTTCGCCTTCACCATCAATGTTTCTATGAGAGTCGGGGTGTGTGCGAAGGCGGATTCAACATACTTCATCGCGACAGGAATGTTGCCAACTCGATCAAAGTGCTGGGCGACGAGTAGGTATAACCAAAGTGCGGAAGTAGGAGATTCCATTTCATCACCGTCACCTGTAGTCATTATTTTCACCTCCTCCAATTGGCAAAAATACCTTCTACACTGAGATTAATTCAGTTCGTACAGGAGCAAATGAACGTTACAGAATTGATTCTGGTACACGCTGCGGGGTTTGAAAAAAGATGTGTTGAATAGAGCTTTATGGACAAAAATTCAGTTTTGCCTCTGTCGAGAGTGTGTTGAGTTACAACAAATACAGCTGCATTACATGGCGTGTTTTCAAATTTGTAGGAGAGAGTAATAAATAAATAGAGATATAGATGAGATTACCATGTAGTGACCCGCCTCGATACCCATTCGTTTCAACCTTCTTCACATAATCTAGTAACAACTGTTCTATAATGTTAACCTAAATACAGCAAACTAAGTTAGTAAAACAACGCTGAAAAGAAAAGGTTTGCAGACCTTGGAGGGATTGGTGTACAATGGTACCAAATTTTTGAAGAGACTTGGTACTCCTTTACGCAGTCCTCTCACAATCCACTCATCAAGGCGACTAGCGAGTTCCGGACCATCTAGCAGATACAGCGGCTGTCGTCGAGGCGCTGCTGCTCGTTTGTGGCGGTCGGCGAAGTAGTCATACATAGCTATGCGGTCATCAAGCGGAGCACCTGAAAAAATTTGAATCTCTCCATTTGAAAGTATAGGTACCCCATCACACATCAATGAAGTTCACGTCATTCTGACAGTTGCAATGCTAACTCATTATTTTCGCCAGATATTGATTATGGTTGCATAATAAACAAATTTTCGTTAACGAGGAAATATCGGAAGATGTGTTAAAATGTATGTTACCAGTAACGGTTTTGCACCAAATTTCAGAAAGATAAAAGCTAACAGAAAAAGATAACGCATAACATCATAAGCTAACCGTCACCGAGTCCAAGGCAAGTTTCGAGTTTGTTATAATAGTCAATGTTTTCCGGATTTCTATCAATGAGTTGACGGTAAACCTTCTCCGCATCTTCCATCCTGCCGAGTTTCATTAACGTCGAACCTTAACTAACGAATTTCTAAGAGATCTCAAGTTATGCGTTCTAGAATAAACACGTGAAACACTTCAGTATGAGTAGAATAAAATGAACTAAAAAACAATAAAGTAAAACGTAAAAAGGTAGGGATGACTCACCTCGTCTTTCCATATAAGAAACCTTATCAACTATAACAGTGGCATTTTCCTCGAGCTTGGATAAGGCTTCTTCCAAAAGACCAGCTTCACAGAGGATCATGTTCTGGTAAAGCACAAGCTCCGAGTACTCGAAGTCATAAGAAGAAGGCTGCAATGACAGAAAAAATATCAATTGTTCTGAAGAGAATAATGAATTGGCAGGATCAAATAAAAGTGACAATAAAATTGAAAAAGCAAAGCCGAGCTGAGTGAGCAATGCTAAATTGAGGGTCATAAGGCTGTTGTGATGAGGAATCAACGATTCGATGTAATTACAAGGCGAGACTACAGTTTTTGTTGAAAAGTACACTAAATGAACCACAATTACGGCTTCTGCTTCAACTATACCTTCTAATCCATTAAACTCTAACCTAGGCACTACTCATCTGACCACAATCCTGCCATAAGCAATTTTTGGCGGTGCTTACCCATGCTGGTATAAGCGCTGATATTTCAGATATGCAATATTGATTTTCTATCATTATTGATAACTATTGATTTTCTCGCAAATGATATCATTAAGAAAAGCATTCCATGACATAACAAACCTTGTTGTTTTGGATGAATTCTGCGAGTATGTTCAGTGCTTTCTCGTAGTCTTTCAAGAGGTGATATGCGGTGGCATACGCTATCCATGACATTTTCTGTGTCGGGCGGAGCCGCAACAGATGATATCGAGAGTCCTGGTGATAAAGACTGGTTCAAATTCGTAGGGCACTTCAATTTACATGAACTGACTCAGAAAGAATGTACCTTGTACCCTTCATAATCTCTCATTTGGATCTGGAGTAGCGATAAATCTCGTAAAATCTGCATATTATCTTTGTCAAGAAGTAAAGCTCTCTTGTAGGCCTAAAAATGATGGATGGAGCTCACTCTGGCAGGCAATGGAAAACAACAAAAATAACTACCTTGATGGCCTCATCGTACTTCTTGTCCGATCGTTGCACAAGACCATAAACATGCCAACATACATAGGACTTCAGGTCAGCCTGAGTTAGGTTACTACATTGTGCTGAATTTGATCAGAACTTCGATCTCCCTTCTTTCTTCCTTGTTAAGCGCAACATAACAGCCCAGAAGTAAGTGACACTGATAAGGCTCCAATGACTCAGAATAGCCAAATGCTCAAGTTGTTGGGCGGCGATTAAATGAAAGGCAACGTTATGTTTAGTAGTAAAGATGGAATGCGGATATGGACCTCCTCACATACGCCCAGCGGAGAAGTGCTAAAGTAGCTGAGCAGATTCTCGAGAATCGAAGAATTTAAATTAATTTAGAATTTAATTTAATTCATGGAAGATTGGAAGCAGCGCTGTTGGGGTCTAATTAGGAAAAGAAAGACAGCAAGCGCATGGTTTCAGTCACAGGAATGCAGTTATAATAATGTAAATTCAAGAGGAACAATAGAAATAAAGAAAAGAAGATTACGTGCACAAAATGGAAGAGAAGGATGAAAAGCGACTAATCATCTAATAATATAAGAATGCGGTGCACAAACTCATCATCTGAGAACCGCTTGGGTCTACATTCCATAATGGTGGATCTACAGAGAAGTGTAGAGCGGCTTTTAACAAGTTGTGCGCTTTCTCAATTGCTAGTCGCGAGAAACCTCAGCTGCTCGTTTCGTTAAAACGGCCACGGAAATAATGTCGGCACGTACTCACATACGCCGAACGCATATGTTCAAGCGACAGGCAGAGTTCTGGATGGACCGCAAATCCTGCGTTCAGAACAAAGAAAGCTATAAATCGTCAATGCAGCAAATCAAACATGCTATGTGAATTTGTAGTGAGCAAATTCCCTCTTCCTCCGCTTAAAAACCGCAGCGGATGCATGCTAGTTACCATAGTTGCACGCATAGACAAATTTAATAGACCATAATACATTCTCGAAAATTGCATAGCATGGCCAGGCAGCATATGTTACATAAGAAAAATGTAAGAAAATTGTTCAAAACAATAATAAAGCCGAGATGAAGTGATGGAAACACTAACCATGAGACCTCTCTTTACGCACTCTTGCGCCTCCTGTTGTTTACCCATGCAATTCAATATCAGTCCTTTCATAGCTAGTGTCTCTGAATATAAGTATTAACTGTAAAGGACATTCTAACACTGGAATCTCGAAAAGTAGTGGGGAAGTGAAATCAAAAAACATTTCTGTAGTATGAAAACACTGAAAGGTAAGTGTAATCAAACCTCCATGTTCAGCAAAGTTGGGATTGCTTAGGATTGTCTTCGCATACTTCAACCCAAAGCGATACTTCTTCTGTTCATACGATTTCTGGAAGAAGGAGATGACAATACTACTTAATATCTTTAATGTTCAGAATCATTCAAAACACCTACTATGATTTTTTTGAAAAGACCCAACTCTTTTGACGGCAAAGGCTGACTACTCGATTGACCCGGGGGAGTCATCCCTGAAACCTAAACATAGAACTATAAACGAATAAGGGAATGAAATAAGACACTCTCAACGAATAGCGAACAGGAGAATGGTGACTTTTACAGATGAACAAAGTGAAGCTCGCGAAAAGACCTCATGCTCAAAGAACCCCCTGCAGTTCAAAGTTCTAGCAACTAGACATCGCGCTTTAACGAACAACAGCTACAAACTTATAGAGCAAAGAAGAAGTGAATGAATGAAAAAGCTGAACGATAAGAATAAACATTAATGTAATCAAATTTCCAGTGAATTCTTTAAAATATTGACCACAATATTAAAGGGATGGAATTGGCCGAATCTCGATTGGAGCACATTTACTAAGTGCTAAAACTGTTGTACTCCTGAATTGGTGGTGGGGTGAAGTGCATGTTTTAGAAATCCTCCTCAGTAGATTTATAGAATACACATAAACACAGGGTGGTCCACATGAAATGTGATGGGAGAAACTACCCATAACTTCACACAAATCAAGCCAAATAAGAACTATTTCCATTTATTAAGGTGACAAAAAATTCTCCATAACATATCATATATCACACCCAAAAAGGACCTCCTTTAGCTTTGATACAAACATTCGATCTCTTCCGCAAATTCTTGAGAATGCGCGCTACCATTTCCGGCGAAATTCGGTCTCAAGCAACCAGCTGGGCTGTCTTCAGCGAATCTAATGAAATGTGTTTGAAAGAGCAGACTTTTTGCTCCCAGATGGATTAGACAGCGAAATCCAGAGGGCTTATATCGGGCGAGTTTGATGGCCAAACATCCACCGTCCAGAAACACGGAAGATTGGTCCCGCAGCACTCCAGTGCCTTCTTTGTGCCGTGAGCCGGTGCCCAGTCTTGGTGGAAATCCCACTCGATATCTTTAGCATTCTATTCGGCCCAAAGAATCATTGCATCCTCCAGGGTCTGTTTCAAATGAAATTCGGCATCAATTTCAACTCGTTGTTGGACAAAAACCGACAGAGAGCTGAGAAGGGAATACTGAGCGAGTAGGTGTAGAGGAGGAAGGAAAGCATGTAGCAGAGAAAGCCGCAGTGGACACCGGCACACTCCTTGCGTAGTATTGGACACGTCTCACCTCTGGAAGCCGGCACACCTGTATAACCGTGGAACCCACCTCAAAGCATCTCCCACTTCTGCGCGTCGACACACTTTTATCAGAGCGACAAATCCGTCTCCCCCCCCCCACTTTGGGCTCCGACCTAGCCTTATCACAGCGATAAAGCCGTCTCCGCCACTTCGGGCTTCGGCGCGTCTCTCCCCATTTTGGGCGCCGGCGCACCCTTATCACTGCGATGGACTTGTCTCCCCCCAGTTTGGGCGCCGGCGCACTCTTATCACAGCGATCGGCCCGTCTCGCGGCGTTCTTGGACCCTAGAGCAATCCCTCTCCATCGGTGCACCCGCTCAGACAATGGTACGGGCTGACCGCGGTACCAAAGTGTTGTTTGCGGGCTGACCGCGGTACCAAAATGTGGCTTGCGGGCTGACCGCGCACCGAAATTTGGCTGACCGCGTACCTTAATCAAAGTTTGGCCGACCGGCCAAACTTCTGGCCCATTGTAGTGACAAGGCGCAAGTCATTCCCGTGAAATGTACGTTGCGACTAAGGATGTAGGAATGGTGGCACTGCTCCTATACAAATAGAAAGAAGTAGGAGACTCCTTTAGTCGAGAAAGGTGGTGTGACGGGAGGTACTAATCTCACCACCAAATTCTAGCGATCGAGTGGAGATCACTCCCCAGTTCAGGAGGAGTGGATGACACTCGTGGTTCATTTTTGGAACGGGGCTCTCGCTTAGAGAGCGTTCGCATTGGTTTCAAGTACATAGTTCGTAGGCGGTTATTTTAGAGTGAACATCCTACTATCTAGGAACGTAGCCCGAAGAGTACGGATTGAATTATGGCAATGTCGGACACGATAATCCTCGACCCTCCTTTTATTATACATTTTACTCCTTTTATTTAGAAAAAGAAGGATGGGATAAGGTCTGATGTTCATTTTGATAGGTAAAATGTCATTTAATATTGTTCTGTCTCTGAGCTTCATATTTCAAATATTTCGTATATATATTGAAGACTCCCGTTCTTTATATGTTTATTGGTGAGCTTTCGGCATTAATGCCTTTCTCAAACCTAAACATTAGCGACAATCGGCTTCTCATCACAAGCTAACAAGCAAGCATACAAACAATAACAGTACCAAATGGTTGATAATCGTCAAGTCTTTCGACTTCGGGACCAGTGGTGAATGTTACCTATATTCGATAGCTTAGCTAACAAGTGAACACATTCTAACATGAGAAACAATTGATAACCTCACTCCTACGCTGTTACTTGAGAATGAGACTACCGCGGAAATGCTAGAGATAGGGGGGCGCTTATATTTCTAATCAAGCAATCAACCGCAGCACCTCCCGCAACTCCTCCTTGTTGTTGATTTGCGGGTTATGCCTCTTTATTTCCACCGCCTCCATGATTTTCCTTTCTAAAGTTTTTGTGAGATGCCGGTGAAGGACGGTTACTTTCAAAGTCGGAGCACGCTCGGTTGTGTGCTTCAAGGTG